>JAVKLA010000040.1:18756060-18778781 GCA_034782735.1 Sagittarius serpentarius
CACCCCCCACCACCCCGAACTAAGCACCGCTCTTAGGCCAGGTTTCTGCTAAATGCATGTGCATCAAAACGTATACACGCATTATTAAAAATCACAGTTGACTTAGGTGAGCGTACTGTTAAATGTAAACACAGGGATACTATGTGCACTTTATATACAACAAGTAGAATCAGAACCCAAAGCTGATGGAAAAACATGCTGGTGTGTTTTTCTTCTGCTGACATACAATTCTAACACCATTTTTGTTTCTTGTTCAATTTCTAGTGGAACTGGAGCACAGGATTGATTTTGAGCTCAGGGAAGGTCTCGTGGAGAGCAGATACTGGTCCGCAGTCACATCACACACTGCCTATTGGTCATCTCTGGATATTGCTCTTTTCCTTCTAACCTTCATGTACAAACACGACCAAGAAGATACTGACAAATCCAATTTAGACACTATTTGAATTTTTGACCGGGGACGGGGCGGGATGGGAAAGGAAATTTTAAAATAAATGGCACAAAACTGATGTTTTACTGCAGAACTACAGTATGTATGGCATGGAGGTTTCAGGTTTAAGTGCATGTTTGGATTTTTTCCTATTTCTAAAGAGCAAAAATGATTTGTATTTAAAAGCACTTTATAGTTTTAAACATTTTGCAGTGCTTAATTAGACCTGAAATGATTCCAAATTCTTGTTAACTTTGACTGTATAAAAAGCCAATTCAACATGTAGCATCCCGTAAGCACGGTTGTGCAGTGTGCTTGGGTGACATACTTGTTAATGACCATAATTGCTGTTTAGTTCATTAAAGTATAAAAGATTAGTGGATTAAAAAAAAAAACCTAAATTAATTTCCATTAACAAAAATATATGTTAGATACAAACCTAAAACTGCCATGTTCTGATGTTTTATGTATCAGTAAATAACAAACTGTGGTGTCATTTTTCTAGGACTTTATTCAGCTCCACATCCTATTATCCACAGTACCATTGAAAGACCGTTCTGACGGCTGGCTTCTGAGGGAGTATTAAACGTGACACATTTAGTAACTAATGCTGAAAAAAGCATGAAGCAAATATTTGAAATACTGTAATTATAATTTATTATTATCTCTAATTGTTTCATTTTATTCCAGTGTATAAAACATTACTTTTTTACTGGTTTCTTTTGACATAATTTAAGAACCACATTTATTTTCTACAGTGTTAAGACTTTTTCTCAGAAATACATATCTTTGTACTACTATTCAAATGAATATATGGACACTGTGGCACACTTTAAGTATTTTTTCATTAAAAATAAATATTTGTGGTTTCACACAAATGACATCAGTCACGTTCTTCTCAAAGGTAAGTAACTGCCTTTGCTTTTTAGGTCCCAAGTGTTTCTCAGGCACATGAAGGTTTTGACCTCACATTAGACTTGGTTTGCAGAGGATCCAGCTGTCTTTTGCATACCGTTATTAAACGTATATACGTGCGTGTGCGTTTGTATAAAAACGTATGTATGTGTGTATTTATGCACAAGGATCCTGTCAGGAGGAAAGAGAGCAGCATAAAATAAACTTGGTGAGGCCTGAGAATACCAGAGCTTAGATTAGGTTTGTATCTGAAACTAATTCAGGAGAAGTCAAGAGAGAAGTGTTGTGATGAAAAGAAATAATCTCCAAATGAAACACTAAAAGGTCATCGCTGGGATTTTAAAACAACGTGGAAGGCTCTGGAGTAGAAGTGTCAGATATATGGCCTCTGAGCTGCCTCTGGCTGAGGTATTTATGATCTGTATGGCATATGTAGAAACTGCAGAATCTAAACTTTTGTTTAAAAAAAAATATAATCAGGCTGTGGTGTTGGTGAGTAGCGGTTCTCAGCGTAAACAGATGTGGCAACATCAGCCCACAGCAGCAGACAGCCTCAGCCAGTGACTCGGAGACGTGGAAACCACCCAGACGTCCCTTTCTGGAATTCTGGGGGGAGAGGGTGGCTGTTCTCCCCGATAATACTGCTTGGGCTGTTGCTTGTTTCCCTGGTCCGTGATGCAGTGGGGAAGGAATTGGGAGCTAGGCCTGTATGTTGGGGTTATGGATTCAGGAATAATTACGAAGGAGGAAAAAACAATGCAAAGAAAAAGGGAAGGGAGGAGTGGAGGGGAATGGGAAGGGAAGAAGATGACAGAAACAGCACTACTATAAATGCAGCGAACCAATACCCAACAAAGATGTTCAGACGGTGTAAAGGACCTTGCCTCAGTGTGGATATCTGAAAAAAATCCATCTAGCCTCAGTGAACTGTAACTCTCCTGCCTGACATGTTTACCTTGGTTGATGAACAATCATAAAAAATTAAAATAACCCTCTAAGAGAAGGAAGCTTGACACCTCTGCTCCAGAAGACAGGCTTTTGTTTACGTTATTTGCTTTCCAGATAAGTTGTTTAATCAGCTCTTCCTAATTAGGAGAATTTAAACATAAAAGGAGAATCTCCTTTTATATTTAGAACGTGCAAAACATTTCCAAATGTGCATGGTTTGTGTTTCAGTACTTTGAGTTGGATCGTGCCACTGCTGCATTATCCCCCAACACTACTGGATCTACACGAGATCTCTTTTTAAATGCTGTAAACAAAAGGGGGTTAATTCCTATAATTCTTGTGGTCTGTGTAAACTCTGCTGTTGTCCAGAACATGTTTCAGATTTATGGAATAGCTGCTCCCGTCGCATCAGAACGTGCTGGTACTTGCTGACTGCTCTCCATATAAGGGGTGAGATCCTACTTTTATGTACGTACCCCTTGGTAAATCAGGGAGAAGAAAGAGCTGAGAGGTAAAACATATTGCTGGTAGGAGAAGGGATAGGAAGGACCAATACCTACCTGTTCATCGCTTTGCATTTTTCCTGAGTTAATGGCCGTATTCTGTTCTAATTTGTAACTTCATGGAGCATCTACTAATCTCCAAGCTCAATTACGAGGATAAAACATACCTCAAAAGAATAAATGGAGATTTATTCTAAAGTCTATGCAAAGATGTTAAGCATGCTGTGAGCAGACTTTCGTCTTCTTAATCCTCAATAAAGATCCCTTATCCTCCTGCAAAGATGAAATACTATTTGAAAATTAAATTTTGAAGTTGTTAGGAAAAGAGTTGCCCCATTTTTATTCTGCAGTGTAACACACATTCAAGTAGGGTCACGTCTCTGCATGCTAGAGTCTAAATTTCATGCTTAAAACTTTCTGGTCAGATGGTCCGTGGCATAATATAGAGCTGGAATGTCCTGGCTTCCAGTTACTGACTTGTTTTCTTCTGCAAGAACGATGTTTAGCTTTACAAGCTGTGTTGACTGGTGGTTTTTCTTGAGAAACCAAGATAAGGGAAATGTACTGCACCGTTGTCGGTCTTCTGATACTGAGCTGTTTTCTGAAACGTGCCCTTGAGTGCTTTGTCCAAATCGGACGCTTGCAGGTTTTTTTGCTGCAAGGTCATTTTTGCAGATAATCAGCTTGAATTTTTTTTTTTCCCCTGAATTCCATCCCTTTGCTCTTAATTATTCTGTCATGTTTTTACTACAACCTCTCTTCCCCTCTATATGCTCGCTCTCTGCTTTTATTGCCAGTGTTTCTGGAGTTAGAGGCCCTTTGCTTTATTTCACTGTGACAGTTGCGCTGGCCAACGTCAATTATTTTATCTCCTTTCCTAATTAGTATTATTAGACTGAACTGAAACATGTTTCACATTCGTATATATATATATATATATATATAATGCCTGGTTGCCACCTCTTCCTCCTTCACGGTTTTCTGTTGTCCTGGTGCTCCTTTCCCATGCCGCTTGTCAGTCAAGCTGACTCTACCCGTAGCTAAATCGGTGGGGATTGATTTTTTTCAAGTTGAGTTCATGGATCACTATGTCAACTGTTTACAGTTAGTTAGTTAATGTATATTTGTGTGCCCTCTGCCCAGCAAGTTTATTTGAAATTCATTGTTTCCCATTATTAGCTTGGAGATTAGGTTTCTGCCTCTGCACATCATTTTTCTACTGAAGTCGGACTGCGGGTGATTGACCCATGCTGTTTTACAGGGTCATCTCCCCAGTCTCTGCCATACCTCTTCAGTGACCATCAGGGGTTCAGTAAGCTTTTACACACCAAGACCCAGTAATAGACTGCCACGCGTACTGAGTTATTATCAGTTTCCCAAGCATTATCTTGCTGGTTGCTCTCCATCTGCAACTGTAGCGGCCGCTTTTCATTGCTTCCCCAGAGTCCGTGCCTATTGTCTTTGCCGATCTTGCGAAAAGCTTTAAAATCTTTTTTAAAATGTCACCCGTGTGACAATCCCATTTTCTGGTTTATTGGATGGGCTTCAGCCTGACGTTTTTCTTGCATTCCATGTTTGATCTGCATTTAATAATAATTTTCCACAAAATCAAACTTTCTCTTGGTTTAGCTTTTCCCTCCCTCTTCTGAAGCGCTTAGGTTTCATTTCTGCTTTGATTTCTGTCCACTGGAACTGAAGCTTGCGTCGTGAAATGGTTGAGCGTGGCCTCTGCACCCTCAAGACTTAAAGCGGAAACTTGGAAACCCGCTTGAAACCCAAGAGGCACGTGTTACCGTTGTGATCCCGGAGACTTCTCCTGAAAGCTCAGCGTCCGCAAAGCCCAGCTGGGTGTGTTTAGCTTTCAGGATGGGTTTGCATGTTCTCTCTTCACTGAATTTGTGTCTTCCATCAGTCATCTTAACTCTTGGACTGACAAAACGTTTTCTGTCATTGTCAATGAATTTTGGCATGTTAGTGAGCAATGGATCTGGGCTGGCCTCTCCCGAGACTTGTTCCTTGCTCTTTGGCTTTCTCCTGCATCCCTTGAGGCCGCTTGACCCGCACTTTGCTATAGATGTCACAACATTTTGCATTTCTCTGCATGCCATTGCAGAAGCGCTTAAAACCGCACGCACAGCTCCTGATGGTGACAGTGCGTTGATGCGTTCTCCTCTTCCAAGGAGGAAGAGGAGAAGTCCTAATCCATGGACAGAAATGCCTGGCTATCAAAGTTGCAGTTCACCCTGGAGGTCAGTGCTCTCTGCTCCCATCGGAAAGCAAATTCCGCTATCAGCCTTTTCCCCTGAAAATGCCCTGTCTCCCCAGCTGCAGTTGCAGCAGCTCTTGACTAGCAGACCTTGGCCAATCCTTTCCCATCAAGAGTGAAATCGGTGAGTCCCCCTGCGAACATGAGATGTCCCAGAAGCAATCCCTTGTGGTTTTGAAATCCTCGCTGATTTAGCCAAGGAGAGGGTTTTCATTTGACAGTTCTGTGGGTATCTGCCACAGAGTAATTTCTCCCTTTGTTTCTTAAATAAAATAACATTTCTGGCAGCTACTCTGCCCATTCCCTGGTGCCTCATTGATTGTAAGCATGGACATGGGAGAGGTGAAGTGCAAAATTCTCTTCAGACTGCAGCCCTGACCAGACACTCAAGCTCCAAGGATCCCACATCCAATTTGTTGTTCTTGCTGGGTTTACGGCTCTTTCAGTATCTCCTTGAAAGTCAGTGTCTCGTCTCAGAGCGGTCCCATACTTTGTACTTAAAGAGCAGCTACTTAAAGGGTCTTACCATTTCACCATACTCCTTGATAAAGAAGATCCTTGACTTCCATTTTAAAACAGAATTTTCAAGCATGTTTGTGCCAAAGCATCTCCGGTTTTTGGGTTTTACTACTTTCTTCGGTTTACAAGAAAGCTCCTTTAACCTGGGTACCTGGGTTTTGAACTCGTAATAACTGTTTCAAGCAGAAATTAACCTTATCCGGTACCTTGTGAATCCAATTTTTTCTCTCTGATATGACATCACGGGTAACATGACAAACCACCTCAAGCTACCAATGTGGTCCTGCTTATGGTACTTCTCTGACAGTCAGATCCCAACCTGGCTGAAACAAAGGTCTTCCCTTGACTTCGGTGAGCGTCGGATCATGTTCTGAGCGAGTGCCTTTAGCGCTTGTTGCTCTTCCTACCGTTTCTTCAGTGAGTATGTATAATACGGATTAGGTGGGGGAATAAAAGGCTTTGGCATTTAGGTTGCCAGCTGGCCAGCACGGAACCCTTGAATCTCTCGGGCAGAGAGATCACGCTGTGATCCATGTTGGCCTCCATGTACTGCCGCGTGCTCCGGATTACGCCCAGCCAGCCTCTCAGCAAGCAGAGGGTTGAATTCTGGTTTTCTGTTCATACTCCTCTGCCTGCAAAGCCCAGATTGGTTGGAAACCAAAGCCACAGGAGGGGGGAAAGGAGAGCAGCTCTGCTGAGACTGGATTTGTGATATCTTTCCATCTACTGCTGTCTCTCACACCTACCCAAAACTAAAAACCGAGTTTGTGCTACCACCGGAAAGAGGCTGACGGACCACATCGTCTCCGGTGTATTTTCACAGCTTGTGTTTTCAGAACTGAGTCACTAACATGCACTAGGGCTTTTGGGCTCCAAATACTCCGGTTTTGCAGGGTAAGGACCCAGCAGGCTGGAGATGGAGACAATTTCGATTACCCTCAGCAGTGGAAAAAGCAATTGTGAATGACTGAGCAAAGGCGGACGAGCTGGTGTAAATGGACGTGGTCTCAGGGCGGGTGGTGCTCCCGAAACCTGGGTGCTGAGTTGGCCGGTGCTGCAAAAGCCAAGCCCCCAAGGAGGGAACGGGGCTTCCCCCTCGCCGCGGTTTGCCGTGGGGCTGCCGCAGGCCCTGCGCTTTGTTGCTGGGAGTCCGGCTGTGGGCAGGAACAGGCTCCCAGCCAGCTCCCAGGGTAGGTGTTCCCCATTGTGAATCGGCGTGGAAATGCAAAACGGCAAAAATCTCTGCAAGATGAGAAGAGCCCTCTGAAACGTGCGCGAGTGTGCCACCTTCCCACCTTTTCATCCCGCTCCCATGCTGTTGAGCTGAAGGCCCAAATGAGGAGCACGCACATTTTCAGTCTAAAAACACCAATGTCCTGCTCTGGTAACTTCCCAGAATGTTTAATACCGCAAATTTTCACATTCATAATTACTTTTAAGTAACCAATACTTAAGTTTAAAAATAACTTCACGTACTTTCAACATTGCTAGGTGTGCTTTCAGTAAGGAAATGGTTAGACCTATTTGCAAAGAAGGACAGACCGCTTCCAAAACAAACGCCATTTATCTGCCAGCTGGTGTCCTACAGGAGTGTGTTCCAGCGATGCCACCACTACGTTTCACCACTATTTCCCCAACTAGTTTTACAGCTACCGGACTGTGAAGGGTCCTTCAGTTAATCTCTGTGCTTTGGATAAGGCGAGATCCTGTTGGAAAAGGAATCTTTAAACAGCTCGGATGTGGCACTGGTGTTCAGCCTCCTGTGCTTTGCAGGAAGGGTTTATACCGAAACAGCAGCTGAATAGTCTGTGTTTACAAAGCACGATGGTCGGATGGGACAGTTATGTCTCCTGGCACACTCATCAGGGTTTCTCCTTTATGCTTACCAGACTGCCCCTTGCATGCAATTGAGCGTGGGTTTTTTTAATTTTCATATAAACTGGAGTATTAAAAATCAGCAGGAGGAAGGGAGGGAGGTGAGGTTGCTTTGTGGTGGTTGCAGAAAAGGGAAGAGGGTAGAAATGTTCCTTCCAACGACGCGTGCTCTGCTGTCACGAAAGAAACCTGCAATCTCCTTCGTGTTGGAGACCGCATCTGTATTTGCGGCGGTGGGGGGGCGGCTAAGGAGGAGGGGGGAAGAAAGAACAGGCAGGAGAAGCGCTGATTAAATCAAGGCAAAGCTTGGCAGCGATACGGAACAGCCTGATGCGTATCAGCCAGCACGTGTTCGACACATGTTGTAGCTTGATGCTCCCGTTAGGAGACGTGGGCGCAAGGCAGATGGCAGCGAGCAGGACGGGAGCTACGGACCTTTCCTCCCACGAGGGGCTCAGTCCTGCCACTGCCCCCAGCACCCTCTTACCCTTTGGGGTCGAGTGATCCCTTCCTACTCACCGTGAGCACGCCTGGATTAAGGTACGGCTGCTCACCCAAACCATCGCTATCGCGAGGCTTGTCCTGGTGGTATTGGATTGCTCCAGTGACCACACTCAGTCCGGGGACAGTCCTGCAAGGCAGCCTGTGCCCTGTCGGCTTAGATGGGACCTCCCAGAACTGGAGCAGGGAGCCCACGGCGTACGCGTGTGTCTCCAGGGAACCGAAACCCCTTTCTGAGCCTGTCCCGATCCTGAGGGTTATCTGGTGCGCGGTGTCCAGCCCACGGGCAGCGGGCAGCCTCTAAGGAGCGGCTGGGCTGCAGCTCCATGCTCAGGCAAGAGGAGCCTTCACTTCCCTACCCAGAGATGCCTAAACTCGGGCACTGATGGATGGGTCAAGTCAGGAGGGACCGACGTGTCTCGTCTGACCTCCTGCAGGCGATAGCTTCCCACCCAGCATCGCCAGGCTGCTTTCTAGGGATTATTCACTTTCTTTCCCAAGTCACAGGGCTGACCAGGCGTTACAGCTTTGACATCTGCAACCACAAAGTCTTGGGGGAAAAAAAAAAAACTAAAAACGTTGAGGACTGGCTGCTTCAGACTGCCTCTCTGCAGTGAATTTTAATTCTGAACAGCCTTAGCAAGTGTCGGTGCCTGAAAAACCTCTGCAGACCCTGTTGGTCCTGCATTCTGCGATGCAGATTCTTTGTTCTTTAGTCTAGCTACCCAAAGAAAATCAGAGTTCTATGGATTTTGCAGCAAATGTTTTGCCAATTTCTAGTTTTATTTCATAATCCTGATGGCATTCTCGGCCTCCTCAGATTTATGATTTATGATGCAGCCTTCTGGGGGAAGCGGGAGCTCTGGATGCAAGCTGTTTCTGTGTAAGCCTTAAGGTCCTCCTGAGTTTATTCAGTGGTATCTGGAGAAAGCGCATGTGTATACGAGCATGGATGTATATATTCTGTGCGTTATATATGTCTGCAGAGTGCACTTGTTTCTCCACTGTCTAAGCTGTGTTTAAACCAGGGCTTTAAAATGAGCCTAAAAGCTTCTGCAAAATAATTTTACCCTCTCCAAACAATTCAGTTAATTAACTGGCTAAATCAGTTCTTGCTGACTCTCCCTGAAGATACCCCTCCTGAAGGAGATTTTTCTTCAGATTTGGATGAAATGCAATGGTTGAGTCATGGGTTTTCGCTCTGGCTCAGCTGCTGGAGTGGGGAGTGTTGTTCACAATATTGGCTGTTGCCATATGCTTTTTTCATCAGTAAAAGGGTGCAACTTTCTTTTTGCTTCCCCCTCCACTGACTCACTCCCCAAATATGTTTCTGGTTAGGATGCCTTGTGACTTCTTCCTGCCATAAGTTTTTCTAGTTTGCAGTTAGCTTTGTGAATGACCTCTGCGAGCCCTAAAACATCCCAGCTCCTGGGAGAAGAGGACAGGTGTCCTGGAAAGCAGAGAGAGCAAAATGCTGCTTACCTGGTTCTTGGGTGCTTCGTGTGTTTGGTAGCTCTCCTGCCCCAGAAATGGTTTTCCAGAGGCTGGGCAGTCCTGCTCCGATGCCCTCCGGTGCCCTTCGCATCCTGCGTGCGGATTGTTGTGCCTGGGCAGCCTCGGAAAAGCCCAAGGGAATCTCGAAGAGATCTCCCTTCTAGATGAGGTGAACTTGGCATCTGATCTGTTTGCAACACGATACTCTTAGAATTGCTGCAAGTTAAGGAAGGGCGATGCTGGCTGCAAAATAGCTTAGAGGGACAGACAGACAGACATGTCCCTTCCTGACATCTTTTAAGGCATTGCATTCAGGCCTCCTTTTGCTGTTCCCGAGAGCGCTCGGTGCAGTGACCTCCACCGCTGATGCCAAATTTCCTCTGAGAGGGCAAGTTAGGAGCGCGGGGCTTTTGTCAGAGCCAGCCCTGTGCTCCCAGCATCCTGCCCTCAGCAGTGGGGAGCTTCCAGCACTTGGCCAACAGAAGGAAACAGCTCCCCAAAAAGGCAGACCGTAAATCATTCAAACGACGCTTCCTGAACCTGACCTTGCAGAAAACAGGCTTGCACCTGCGAGCATGGGACTGGGTTCCTGAAAACCAATGTCCATCGTACCCTACTGCCGACAGCTTGCTGCGGTAGGGCTGTAGGTGTACACCCCATCCTCACCTCCCAAAGTCCTAACAGCCCAGGAGATGCCAGAGAGGCCAGGAAGAACAGCTCGCCTCTTTCAGCTAGAGGAACTGAGATGTTGAGAGTTAAGCAACTGGCCCAAAGCCAGACTGCTTGGAAATGAGCCCGTATCTTCCTTGTATTAGCTGGAACATGACTGTGTAGCATGCCTTGCCCTGCTGGAAATGTCACCCATGATCTCCGGAGCAGCTATCCTGCAAAGAAGCATCTTTTCTGCCCCACCCCCACCCCCCCCAATTGCTCTGCCTCACAGAACAATCCCCATCTGTTTGATCTTCTGGGATGCAGAAGAGCAGAAACACGCCAGCCTTCGCACTCTCCCTTGTAGCACTTCTCATTTCCTATAACTTTGCCTGGAAAGTTAACTCCGGGCTTACCCACGCTGGGAGTTTTCCCAGTGGCCGCTCCATTGGCATGATGCCGCAGAGAAAGTTACTCCAGCGGAGCGACTCTCCGGCAGCACATCCCTGGATGCAGCGCATCCCTGGATGCTGGGTCAATGGCAGAAGACACGTAAGGGCGCCGCGAGTCAGCACTGCAGGGTGGCCCCGCCTGATCCTGCCACCTCTCCCAGGGAAAAGCAATTGGGAGTCAGATCCTCCCTGCCCCTCCTCAAAGCCTGAGAACTGCTCTTCCCTGTGCCACTTGGGATGTCACACTGAGACGACTTGCCGTGACCATAAGCCGTTTGGGTACAGAAGGCGGCGATCGTGGTGTCATGTGCCGAAGCCACCTGAGATGCCAGACCTGCTCCCAGGACTCGGGCTCTTGTAAGAAGGGGCTTGCTCCGTTGGATAGCAGGTCCCATCCTCACACCAGGGTCCCTTCCATGAAGGATACATCATTTATAACCAACCCTCCACATGCCAGTTATCCAATGCACTTGGTAACCTCTCCTTTGAGATCCAGAGTGACTCCTGCAAGATGGTGCCTAATTTCTATGCGATTTGATGGAACTTTGGGGTTTTTTTGCTGCGTTTTTTTTTTTTTATTTATTCTTTCCAGTGCTGTTATCACTGTTTTTTCCTGGCCTGGTGCTGTCGTCATCCGGTGTCATCACTCGGGAGATGGAGGAGGAGGCAGAGGTGTTTCCTTGCAAGGAACGAATGTTGGAATAACCCATCTACCCGTCTTTCCTCAGCTGGCAGCATCTCCAGTGCCCAAAACACACTGCAGAGATGTAAGCAAAGCCTGGCCACACCACAGCCTTGCAGGGAAGGACAGGGGACTTGATGCTTGGAAAAAATACTCTGGCAGCACAATCTCCTGGCCTCTGCCTTTAAAAATAAGAAATCTCCCAAAGGAACTGATGGAGCCCAACATTTGTGTTATTTAAAACAGAGCAAAATAAAGAGCTGGAGGCTGCAAGCTCGGTGTAAACGGCAGTGGCTTCTCAGGACCTTAGTCAAAGCCGCCTGGGGAGGAAAAGCACATTAGACAGCCAAAACAGGTCTCTCCTCCTTTCCATTGCCATGTTTCCGTGTAGTGGGGAAAACGAGTGCGGTCTTGGGAATATCGTTTTGCCGGCTGTGCATTCAAACATGCAGTTGAAATACTTTCCTGTATCACCCCCGCCTCCCTCCGGTCCCCTGCCAAGGAGAAGCCTTCGGGACTTGTCCTTCCCCATCTGCACGACCACCAGCGTGGGGGACAGTGCTGGATGCAGGGTGCCACGGACCCCCGAGGGTCTGGCCAGTGCCGGGCAGATGTGCCAGGATTTGGGCTGTCAGATGGAGTTGGGGTTTCTCAAAAGGAGACGGTGCTTGGTGTTGAGAGCTTTGGGGAGCCAAACGACGGGATAAATGCTTTCCTGTGCACTCCAGCACTGGGTCAACATGTGAGCACAGCACCCCAGCATAAGGGGGCTCATGGTGAACCCCGGGTCTGCATGCCCTGGCCCTGTTCATCACTTGACAGGCCAAGACAGGAGGGCGGTGGGGGCCGGGGTTGGGATCCCAAACCTGCCCAGTGCCCCTGTCCGTCCCCTAGAAGGTGGCACTAAACCTCCCTCCCAGCTCATCGCTTCAGTTCACGCTCCCCAGGGCTCTCACTGTGTTTGTGCCACCCATGGAGAAGCGGTCCCAGCTGAAACCATGACATCCATCACGGGGAATAACCATCGCCCCATCTTGACAGGACAAGGGGTAATGGTTTTTAACTAAAAGAGGCTATATTCACTGGCACAGGCTGCCCAGAGAGGTGGTAGATGCCCCATCGCTGGAAAGATTCCAGGTCAGGTAGGACGGGGCTCTGAGCAACCTGGTCTGGTTGAAGGTGTCCCAGCTCGTGGCAGGGGGGTTGGACTAGATGGGCTTTAAAGGTCCCTTCCAGCCCAAACCATCCTGTGTTTCTACAATTCTATGATCTCTCTGCCATGGAGACATCCTCTCACCCTCTCACCCTCTCACGCAACGCATCTCCCCCTGCGTTGGTCTCCTTCCCAAGAGCTTCCCAATGGCCTGTTAAGACCCTTCAGAGCACTGACCTGATTTTCTCCTCTTCCCTGCGCGTCTCCAAGCTGTTCCCTATCACGCTGCTGTGGGGCTTGGCTTCTCCTCCCACCCTCCCACGGCTGTGCGCACCAGGGATCGTGGTGCATTCCTTCGCGTCGTAATCTCCGGCTTGCTATCTAAGGAGCTGAAGGATATTTCCAACCCAACACTGCCGGAAAATACTGGCGCCCACCTCCGGCTACCTTCCTCTCGTACACACATCCAGCTCCTCAAGCGCTCTGGTCCTCTGCCATGTCTAAACAGCCGTCGCTTACAGTCAGCTCTCAGTGCGGCGGGTTATTTTCTGGCTGCTTTTTTGTATTCTTTTCCAAGCCCCAGCTGGTTTCTGCCGTTTCTTGCCCTAGTGACTGGGCTTGACTCTTCGCTGTGCCTCGTGCATGAGAGCTGCAGCTTTAACCGGGCTGCAGAACACACAACACAACCTCGTCTTGGCCTCTCTGTTCCCCGGGGAGCAGCAGGTCCAAGACGTGACCAGCCTGCCATGGTTGCTGATCCCGTATCATCCCACTGCACCTCAGGAGCAATCCCAGACCGGCTTTCTACGGTGCTAGCTGGCAGCAGGGATGAAGGGTCCTGGCCCGCCAGCACTGGCCACCTCTCTGCTCCCACCTGGGCTGTGTCGCTCGTATTTTTGTTGGCCTATGGGATGGTCTAGCATCTAGCAGGGTGCTCTCCACCCTGAGGTCTTAGCCACACGCAGCTGCAAGGTGGTGAGCAGACGGCCGGCCTCGTGGCGCGTGGTGGGGTTGGGGCACCCTCAGTGCTGGATCCAGCACGCAGCGGAGCACAGGGATTTTACCTGCAAGCAGGGACCGCACCAAGTCTGTGCATGGCACTAATTTCAAGGCTGTCTTTGGAGAGAATGAAGATGTTGCTCTTTAGATCAGGCAGCAGCCCCAGCATCCTCCAGTTTAAGCAATGAGCCGCCAAAAGTTTTTACTGATCAGAGAAGGGGGGAGAGCCCCATTGGCACAGAGCAGGCACATAGACCATCCGGGAGGCATGTTTTCTGGCTCAGCTTTAAAAACCTTTGACAATGGTGATTCCTCTCCCTTACACCTGAACAGTCTCCCCTAAGAGCTAACTTGAACCTTTTTCCAGGTGATTTGCCCATTGCTTTTTGCCTATCTGTTGTGGAAATGGGGAACAGAGCATTTCCTCCCTCTTCCATCCCTCCCTCTTCAGATAAACCCTCTTTTATCTACCTGAAGATACTATCTGTCGTCTTTCTTTCTCTAGGGTAAACAGCCTGAATTCTTTTAACCTTTCCTCATCGGTCACCCTCCTGTCTCGTCAGGAACAGCCAACGAACTGGGAGCGGGGGTCCCCGGCGGGGATCTCACTGAGCCCGCCTGTCCCCAGTTTGCAGGGGATGTGGGGCTGCGCCAGAAACTGTAGGTGCCCTTGGCTGCAGACTACAGTGTGTCTTCTAGGAGCCCGCAAGACACTGCAATTTCATGCCTCAGTGGAGTTTTGGGGACTCCCAACATCTCCCCGTGTCACCCGTTCCTGGCCGGCTGAGAGCCCACCTCTCCTTCCTACGGGATTTGCTGATCGCTTCAGATTGCTCTGCTCGGAGGCGAAGTTCATCCCACCCGGCTGATTCAATAACATCCACCTTATTAAACCACTCCGATCGGCTCTGTCTCTATTTTTCCAGCACTAACTGCATTACCATCCCGCTTGCATCTGACCTTTCCAGTGAAGACTGAAACCGAAAAAGCAAAAAACCATCCAGCTGTCTGGGCATCATCCATCTCCAGCTTCCCCCAGCGCAACAGCCTCCCAAACGTGCTTGGCCGCTGCAGCTACATGGGGCACCTCGGGTGTCCGAGAGGCAAGCAAAAAGTATTAACCCCCTCCCCCTTTAATAGGTGCATTTGTTTTCTGCTTGATATTCCCCAATTCCTTTTATTCAGCTCAGAAGACTTCAGCACAGCCCTGAGAGCTGAAGCGATCCACAGCGGAGAGATGCGGACACGGCCAGGAAATCTGAGCCCAGCATCGGCCGGGGCATTAACCCTCCTGTTTCTCTGCAGCCTCTCGGTGTTACTTTCCCTGCAAAAGGGAGGGGTTTGGGGTTATTTTTGAACCAAACCTGCACACAGGGGCTGTTGTGCTTTTCCACCCTACCAAACCACCCCACCAAACCACCCCAGCCACCCCAGGCAGCATGATACTGGCTCCAGCGGGGAGCTGCATCCTCACTGGCTGTAAGTCACTGCCGTGTGTCCGGCCTCAGCATCTCCGTCTGTAAAATGGGGAGAAAATTACTGCAGTTTCCTTGGCTGCAGCCGTTTGTAGCCAGATTTGACCGGGAAAGTCCAGCAAACATCCCAAACCCAGTGAGAGGAGCCAGGAAATGCTTGTGTTTGGTTAAAAACAAGACAGAAGAGCACTGGGGGCCCCATGGATGCCTAAGTGAAGCGGTCATAGGGGACGATGCTGGGTCACTCCCCCTGCACCCACAACCTGGGGTCTGGGGCAAATTCGGGTGATTCATGCAGGACGAAGTTGCCCTGCACGATGGCTCCATCGGGGCTCTGCGGCCAAATCCCCCCCCGAGGCATGTGTGCCCCCGGCGCCCGCCTCACATCGGTGCCTTTGCTCAGGTGCTTGTTATCAGCCCGGCTTTCGCAGAGCGCTGACGTGCATTTCGATAAAAACCCTCCTTCGGAGCTTTTTGTTCTCCAGCAGCGCGTGAGCAAAGGTGGCCAAACCCCAGCGACTGCATCCTCGGTTCCCTCCTCCTCCTCCTCCTCCTCCAGCCTTCACAGCTTCCCGCAGCAGGGGTGGGATTTACCAGGAGGGTGTGATTTATAGGACAGGTGTGATTTATGGGGCTGCTGCTATTCTTGTTTGGCCTTTGGGGGTTTGCAGCCTTGGGGAACTCCTTGCTCCCTGCACCAGCATGGCTTGCTTTGAGTCTCTTATTCCTGAGGCTTTGGGTGCTTCTGGGATCAGACAATGGGAACGAAGTGGTGGTGTTTCTGGGGGGGCAGAAGCCGTTGCTGCTGGCTTCTCCTTCCTTCTGGCTGGGCTTGGGGGCGGTGGGCAGCTCCTCCCTGGGGAGCCTGGGGCCACATGGCTCCTTCTCAGGATGCCACACGAAGGGGAGGTGTGGGGTTTTGGGGGATAATTGGTCCACGAGTGTGTCCCAGCTGCCCACTGGTGTTTGCTCTCCACATTATGGGGGGGGGGGGTGTCAGGGTTTCCCCATTCACCCCCCGAGCTGCTGCTGTCATACACCTGGTCGTGGGAGATGAAGAATAAGCCCATCTCAGAGCATCTTTTTGGGGCTGCAGGGTCGTACCAGGACACCAGCACCAAGCAAGTCGGTGGTGCAGCCAGCACAGAGCATCCCAGTACCAGCCAGCGGGGCCGGGTGGCCCAGGCTGGGGTTTCCGGGGTTCCCACAATAGGAAAATCATCCCGGTCCCTTCCCATCCTCATGTCCCTTGAGCACAGCTGGACTACCAACCCCCAGGGCTGGATTTGCTACTCTCTTTCACGATTTGGTGATTTTTGCAATGCCATGGGGTCAAACAGAGCCCTGGGGAGCTCATCTTACGCTGAGCAAAATTTTTCACGGGGTGGGGGGATTCAAGCAATGCTTCCAAAGAAAAATCGGTGTGGTGAAACCCCAGACCTGGGCAGGACAGGGATCTGCTCTCGCTGGGGACCCCCACAGGTCTTGAATTGATTTTGATCCCGCTCCAGAGCGCATCCATAGGGGTAAGAATGGTCCAGCATGTCTCAGGGGATGCCCTACGCCTCCGCAGCCCTCGGGCCCCCTAAGGAAGCGTGACAGATGAGCTTCACCTCGCAGCTCCCTGCGCTGATAGAGGGAAAACCCACCGGCTGGGAGCCAGTTTTCCCCAGACCGTTGGGGAGGGGAGAGCTGGGGCTTGAGAGATAACGGGAAGCGTCAGTGCCATGGCTTGGGGTGGGGTGGGGGTTTGATGCTGTAGCACTTGGTGACGCCGGCCACGGGGCTCCCGCTTTGCAAATATACAGGACGGGGCTACGCAGGGTGCTGGGGGCAGTTTTCCTCCCCTCCTTCATGACCTGGGGAGATCTGCAGGGTGCTGGGTGCCAGGACAGGGTGCTTTCCTGCAGCTCCGCTTCCCGTCAAGTGGCTGCTCCAGAAGGGCCTGAATAGCAGCTGTGAAAAATGGCTGGTGTGATTTGGGGATTTCTTTTTTTTTTTCCTCCCACTGCTTCCCAGTAAATCACTTCCAAATAAACACTTTCCACTATCTGGCTGGCTCTGCAGATGGTGGTGTCAGGGCCATCAGATGAATTATTTGGGGATTTTTGGTTTTTCTTCTTGCTGACTAGCAGTGGATAAATGACATTGGGTGTTTCTTCTAACACCCCAGAGTCACCAGCCCCAGGGATGGTGACTGAGCATTGCGTGACATTTGGGTTTTCTTCGAGCCCCAGCTCCATGGGAGAAATTCAGCCTTCCAGCCTCTACTGTGTATTTGTAAAGGCAAATGAATAGGAGGCCTTCTGGAGGTGGAGAAAAGCCAGAACAGGAGTGGCAAAGGCTCAAAAAATCTGATGGACAATAGAAAGCGGTTTAATATGTCGTATATTTCAGGAGAAGAGGGGGGTTGAGATATTTGAACCTCTGGGCTGGAGTTACCCCCTTTCCCTTGGGCACGTGCAAATCAGTAGCGTGGTAAAGTACCCTTCAAAGTCACTTTTAGCTAAAAAACTCTACAGCCTGATCGTTTTCTGGGATTACCTCATCAAAAGACAGCATTTTTCATCCTGGGTTTCTAGCA
The DNA here is from genome assembly GCA_034782735.1 of Sagittarius serpentarius. NCBI lineage: Eukaryota > Metazoa > Chordata > Aves > Accipitriformes > Sagittariidae > Sagittarius > Sagittarius serpentarius. The sequence goes on from JAVKLA010000040.1 coordinate 18,773,508, forward strand.
AATGAGTTACACCGCCCGCTTGCTGGCAGCAACATGCAAAGCATCCTCAGCATCTGCAGGAGAGCACCCTCCAAAAGCGGGTGCAAGCGGCCAGGGAAAGCTACCTTTGGGACAGGTCTTTGCCAAAAGAATTTGGAAGCCTTGGCGGTGGGCTGGATGGAGGCAACGGTCCAGTATCGCTGGGGGTCCTGGGGCTGGTTGAAAGACCGATGGGGATGGCGGCAGCAGCTGAGAGGGATACGTTCCTACACCCCTGTGCAGCATTTCTTCCCCATCCTTTACTAAAACATGGGCTATGCAGGGCAGCGTGATTTGCTGTGCAAGTCATGAGGTGACATTAAGAGTCCAACGTGAGGATGACGAGCGGTACCAAAACCATGACCCAGGCACAGGGGCTGCAGAGGAAGACCAGTGACGAGAGCAGGGCGCTGGGCACGGCTGTTGTGAGACACTCAGGCACCGGGCAGGGAGCTGGAAGGTCATTTTTCAGCCCTGGGGATGAATCAGCTTTTAGGAGAATTTACCTGGGGTTTATCCAAATTCTCCATCACCTGGATTCAAGTGTTCAGCTAACAACTCCCTCTGGCTAAAACACATGTCAAGAGGGTGCTCTAGGACCCACCAGCCCTTTCAGAGAGACACAAAGTTCAAGGATCCTGCTGGCCCTGGGGACAACTGGAGAATGATTTGGGGCACATTGCCTCCTTTCTGGGCCAAGGCAAGAGTCACACTTGGTGGAGGTCCCTCCTAGCAGCTAGAAACATCAGAAGGGCACAACCACATGACAGAAGAAGGATAAAAGATAAATGATGGTACAGGGATTAATGTCAACAGGAAACTAACGCCTGACACACGCCGAGTCAGGAGAGCCAGCGGAGTCATTTGTTGTGAAGAGCTGATTGCAGAGGAAGAGGCTGGGAAACAAACCTCCCAGCCTGAGGCTTCAAGAGCTTAATTGACCCCAATTCCTGGAAAGAAGGTGAAGAGGGCACAGAGAAGAGCCCTGCAGCAGGGTTTGTTCCGCGGCACAAGCCTAGCAGGCTCCAGCGCACCGCGGCTGATGTTAGGCACACGCAGCGTGGAAATGGGACGGGATTTTGTAGCTGTAGGGCAACGAAACCTTGGCTTGCCTTATCAAGGGAGGAGGTAGCTCACTCTGGCTCCGTGTCTCTTATCTGAGCGTAGCTATCTTTTGCAAGCTAGGATTTATTCCAGCTGCAGGGACGTATTTTGTAACCTTTGGGCACGAAGGACCAAGCTGGACGGTTGTGACAGTGTCAAATCTTGGTCCCTGGCTTCATCCCATCTGTCCTTGGCCATCAGGAGGGGAGATCTGGCCACATGGCCCTCCTAAGGTCGATGGCTCTCGTTTTAGGTATGGATACCCATCTTGGCATCGGTACTCCTTGCCCAGAGCACCCGGCTGCATTTCCACGTCAGGTTGCCTGAACTTCCCTTGGGGTAACTAGGACAAGCATCCCACCCTGAAGACGCAAGGACTTGAGTCTACAGACCTACAAGTCCTTCCTGGCCCTCAAACTCTATGAAGATGCACAGTGCTGCCTTGTGTGTTCAGCCCTGGCCCCCACGTCCCCCTCCAGCTCCAATACCTGCTGTCATCTCCATTCTCCCCCCCAGCCGGTCGGAAAACCCAAAGACACCACACCCGCTACGACCCTGCGCAGAAAAGGGTGCCGAGGCTCCGTTACGGACAGGCCCAGAGATAAGACAAACTCCTGGGAATTCTTCTGACCTCATTCATCAGAAGCAAACACCATATCCAGCTGAGATGATGAGCCTGGAGGAAGACTACACATGGGCAAAGCAGTGGGACTGCATCGCCAGAGTGGTGTCCTACGGGACATAAGCAAATATTATTTTACCGCTGGGCAGTGAGGTATGGAGATGCCAAATAGTCTTTGCAAGATCCCAAGAGGGAATTACTACAATCTAGAAAGACCAAACCTCCACATCTCAAGTGCTTCTTTCAAGAATCCCAAGTATTATCCACCCTTTCATTACAAGGATGCTGAATAACTCTATGCATACACCAGGTGATTGCACGCTTGTACAATACGTACCTGTGACAACTTCATTACCCTGCATATACGTTCAGAAAAATGAAACGGCCAAGTCACGTGGACATTTCCGAAATGACAAAATCAGGGAAGAACGAATGTGGACGGGAATAAACAAGGAAGCGGAGTTATCCAGCACGTTTCCTTTGCCAGGAGCACGACCTTCTCTCTGCTGGGAAATGGTCATTTGTGAAAAGGGAACCTTGGCTGCATCCAAAGGATGCTCAGAGGTGGAAGGGGGTGAAGAGACACATGGTGAAAACCATCCAGGTGGTTTAAACCTCTCTCATCTGCTGTTTCGCAGTGCCGGCGATGCGGGAGCAGGCAATAAGTGGTTTGTGCTGCTGTCCAGTCGCTGCCCAAGTTTCTTTCCAATAGTGCATTTTTTCAAAGGGACTCGAGTAACGCTCCAAGTCCCCAGTCGCTCAAGGGACGCCTGTAAGGAGCTCAGAGTAAAACTCAGGGAAGAAGTAAAGAGCTTGCAAACCCCGTGAGAAGCGGAGTGGTACCAGTGGCAGTGGGTTGCAAGGGAGCGCACAGGCAGGGAGGTGTTAGAAACACAAAAAGTGCCGGGGGAAAAAGAAGCGTCTGCGTTTCTCCTTTTTTGGGTTTTCTTTTGAAACTTTGGCCTCGTTGAGGAAGAAGCTGCAGATGGGGAATATCGAGATCAGGGTGAACCAGAGGGGTGACGGGGGCCGAGCAGGGGGTGCCCGCCACCGGGTCAGGGCACATTGCGCTCGGCCACGCTGGAGCGTTTGAAGAAACGGAGCTTTTGTTTACATGGAGATTTGGGGAATTTCTCTGCCTCTGTATATGGAGCCGGGCCGGGTGCTCAGTGGTGCTGCTTTTCCTGCTCCGGTCACCCAGTCGAGGCACCCGAATACACAGGGCAGGTCTCCGTGGCCAGCCACCCTGGGAAGAGCCAGTCTGACCGGCTTGCCCGCAGCCCCGGAGCAGCCAGGCAGGAAAGCCAGCTGGTTTCAACAACTGCACGTAACAGTTTAAAAACCAAAAAAAAAAAAGGTCACGGACAAAAAAAGGGGCAAAACGAGTCAAATAAACCCGTGACAGGGAAGCAGCCGCTCAGCTTCATCGCTGTTTTCCCAAAGATGCCTGTTGAGTCAGTTCATCGGAAAAGCATCCCCGTTTCCCCGGAGCAGGAGCAGAAGGAGCAGCGGGCCGGGAGCTGCGCTGCCGGCAGATCTGGTAGGTATCATCCCTGTCCCGATGGAAGCGGCCGTGCGTTTCGGCACCTTATTTGGCTATTGCTGCTTGTACGGAGGGAGGACTTCTTGCAAACAGTGGGAAGAGCCCCCGGGATGCTTGGCTGCCTCTGACGCAAGAGCCTTGCCGGTGCATTTTTGACCTTGCTTTGCGTCTCGGCCGAGCATTGGAGATCACGCTGCCCGCCTCTCCGCACACCCACCGCCGAGCAGCGGCGCTGGGAGGAAAGGAGAGCCCCGGGGACGGCGGCACCCAGCCCCGGCCGGGGCGGAGAGGGCAGAGCGAGCGGCTTTCCCCATCCTCAGGGAAAAGGAAACTCCACAAATGGTTTTAAGAGCAGCCCGCACCTCACAGCGTGCAATCAGTCGTGCTAAAAGGGGACTAGCTCCGGCGGATCCGTATTGGATTGCATCAGCTGGGAATCTCATCCGAACCGTTTGGGTTGAGAGTAACCCTTTCTATTTATTGCCCTATTGTTTCACACTGGAAGAACACCGAGATACAATCTGTGAAACCTTTATTGTTACAGACCGGCTTTCCCCTGCCCTGCCAAGCTGTCGCCCTGTAAATTATGCCCCAGCCTCCAAGTTTGGGGGGGATGAAATGGGGGTCACATTGACAGGGATTAAGGCCCCGTGAGGATTTGGCGGGGGAGGTCATCTGCTGCCCGTCCTCCCACCGTTCGGGGCCGCGTTAGCCAGTTTCCTTCTGGCAGCATCAGCCACGTTAGCCCAAATCCTCCACGCTGTTTACGGGTAAAACCTGGCTTAGCCTGCCCAGAGCGAGTTAGAGAAAGTTTTTCTTAACGCATAAGGGAAAACAGAGGAACAGCCCTTTATAAATATCTCAAAATATCGCAAAAGTGAAAAGGTGGCACGACTTCATCATCCTCACGAAGAGGTTTTTGTTGCCTTCACGACGGCAAAGCCCCCGCTGCCGTTCGCAGCACAGGACGTGGGGAACGGTGCTCGTGCGGAAAGGTGCGGGCTGGCAGAACCATCCCCGAGGCTGCCGGGGAGGGCACGGCTTTGTCGGGATGCGTCCTCCCATCGCCCAGGACGGCGCAGGACGCATCCTGCCCGCTGCCACCGACCACCGCGCTGGACCTCAAAACGCAACTATTTCCGCATGACGGTTTTTCAGGAAGCCGGGTTGCCTTGGCGGGATGTATGTATCACTGGGTGGAGAACTGCAGGAAGCGGATAATTTTTTTTTTTCTCCATTTGTGCCGGTTCAGACTCTTATTTAAAGACAGTTCCTATTTCCTAGATTCACAGATGATAAGGATGGAGGGAACCAGCACATCGCCCAGCCTAAGCGCGGGCACGGCGCGGGCCACGGACTGCGATGCTAAGGTAAGGGGGTTTGCCTAACTAGAAGTATTTTGCTTACGAATTAGGGGCTTTTAAATGGCCAGTATTAACAAAAAAAACCAAAACCCAAAACCAACCCTGAAGGCAGCAGAGCGGGCAAGGCTGCGGCAGAAAGGCGCCCACAGCATCCCCGCGTGTTTGGGACACGGAGTTCCCACCGGCCCTAGAGGACGCTCTCCGGGCCGGCTCCCGGCTTCCCTTCTCCGCTCGCCCCGGGACCGCCGACCACCGCCCCGGGGCGGGGAGGGTGGGGGGAGGAGGCCGCGGTTCCACCGGCTGTGCCCCGCGGTAAAGCCCCGCCGGCGGCCGAGCCGAGCCGAGCCGAGCCGAGCCGAGCCGAGCCGAGCCCGGTAGGGTCGGGCCGAGCCGCCCCCCGGCGAGTCCCGGATGTTGGAGCGGCCCCCGCTTGCTCCGTCCTTCGCTTCCATAAAAGGCCAAGGGGCCCGGCGGCGCGGGGCGCGTTTTTCCTTTAATTATTATCCCCCCTCCCCCTCCCCCTCCTCCTCCCCTCCCCTCCCTCTTCCCGCCCGCCCCTTCTCCTCCCGCGGCGGCCCCGCAGGCAGCGCGGCACCCCCCGGATCCCCCCCCACCGCGCCCCC
>JAVKLA010000040.1:18781524-18796708 GCA_034782735.1 Sagittarius serpentarius
CTCCCCCCACCCAACCTGCCCCAGCCGAGCACCCTGCCTTAGCACCCCCGCCCCGCCCCATCTGCCCCTCACCCCCAGAAGCCCCCACTCCCCCGGCCCCGCAGGGCTCCGGCAGCCCCCGTGCCCCCAGCCCGCTGCCCAGCCAGCGCCCTGTGCTGCCGCCTCCTCACCGCTTTGGGCCAAAACCAGCCAAACTTTTACACCCCGGGGGCCGGTTTGCCTGTGGCGGGGCCTCGGCCCCCATCCGCCGGCTGCTTTGCACGCAGGATTTTACGCAGAGCTGGGAAACATCTTCATCTTGGGGGAGGGGGGGTGGTGGTGGTCGTGGATTTTTATGGGTGCTCTCCAGTTTACCAGAAAATTTAATTCTGAAGTTGTAGCTGCCTCCGCGCTGCTTTGGACGAGGAAAGCGCCGCCGAGGGCCCTTTGCGAGCACGGGGGTGATGAATGGGGTGAGGGTCGGGGGGAGGCTTGGGCTTGGGACCGGGGACACCGCGGTGTCCGGTGGCTTTGGGTGCGCACCTGGACAAAGAGCCCGTTTGTCTGGGACGCGTGGGAACGCGCGGCCCGAAGCCACCGGGACGGCTTCGTGGCGGAGGAGCCAGCTTGGGCGCGCTCCCCGCCAAAAGCGAGCGCCCCAACCCGCCGGCTGCGGGGAGCTCTGCCCCGCCAAACCTCCTCCTTGTCTTTTTATCAGCTCTTTATAGCTTGGGTGTGTTTACTGAACGGTATAGTCTGGGCTGATGACTGTAATTGCTCAAATAAAATATTAATTGTGAGGTCCCCGTGCGTGCCTGTGGCTGTGGGAGTAGCGGAGCTGTCAGCTGTGCCTGCAGGTCCTGGTTCAACACAAAGCCCTTGTGCGGCTTTAAAAATACCATCTTCCACCATGCTTAGGTTTTGATTTATTAATTATCTGAAGTTAAAGGAAGGAAGAGACAGATATAAATATGCTTGTTTCGAAAGGAAGCAAGCGCTCGCATCAAAGGGTCTCGTGCTGGAGATAGCCTTGACTCTCTGCAAACCTGGTATTTTTTTTTTCTTGTTGTTATTTTTATGCTGGAGCTGCAGAAAGATTTGCTGAAGTTGAGCACTCAGTGGCCAGGGGAAAAAAATGACAGCTTTCTAGAAATGATTAAAAAAAAATCACGAATGAATAAGCGATGCTCCCCTCGGTTTTGAGCTGCGCTGGGTGTTGGGGCCGGCAGATGCCGAAGCAGAGCCAGGGCCGACTTGTGTGCCAAAAGCCGGGCGCAGGCATGGGGACGGAACCCAGCGAGAACCTAAATTAGCGCTTGACGTAATGCATCCCCCCCCCAAATGTGTTTGCCCGGATCCTCTCCACTTGTTAAATTAGGGATTGTATTAGAGGGAAGGAATGCAGCGGCCGCAGTGCCGGCCCCGGCGCGGGGAGCAGGGATGGTGCTCCCCTGGGGGGCTCGGCCCCAGTGCCCCCCTCCCCAGGACTGTCAAGACCCAGAGATATCTCTGGCTGTTGCCTTCCCTTTCCCCTTGGCTTTTGTCACCGAGCCAGGCTATACGTATTTAGTTCCTTTTAATCTTCCTGCGTGTCAGCTCTTCCAGCCTTCTCGTTATTTTTATGGCTCTTCTTTGAGCTCCTGCCAGTTTATCAGGGTCGGGTTTAGCAGAGCGGGGTGGGACAGGACTTGCTCCTCACCCTCGTGTGCCTCCTCAGTGCCCTCCTTCATCCAGCCTCTGCCGCTGCTTCGTCTCCAGATACATTAATTGTGCAGTTTTTCCACGTTGAAACCCTTTTCCCGCATTTTTAACCTGTCCCTTGCCATCATTCCTCTGTCCCTGCCGGTGTTTGCTTCCCTTTTTTAACAACTCCCAACGTTAAAAAAATTATTCATCTTTTGCAAAGCAGATTTTTTGCTGTGAGTTTTAAGGAAACGTCTTAAAAATAAAGTTTCCTTGCAGCTCTGGGATCCCCGATGGACTGTTCCGCTTGCGCATCGTGGGGGGGAGGAAGGAAGAGGGGGGCTGTGCCTTGGGCAGGGGTTTGCTGGCTCCATCCTTTGGGACAAACCTCCCGTAGGCTTCATGCTGCCGGAGGGTAGGGAAAGCAGATTTCTGTGGCCTCCCCAGATTTTCACCAAAGTTTAGGGCATCGCTGTGAATTTGCAGCAGACCGGCCCTGCTCTGGTTGTAGGATGCTGGTAGAAGCTCTTCAACCATTAGTGAGGCGGGGGGGGAAATGCCTTCCCTCCTCCCAGCAGCAGAGAGAGCTTGGAAAAGGGAAAATCTAGATTTACATCAGTATTTTCTGATGTTTGTAGGAGAAAACGATCGCAGTAAATAGCCCTTTGCCTCGGAGAGGGCTGGGGTGCACGGGGGACGCGTGTTGGGGTGCCGTGCTCGGAGCAGGAACGCAGAAAAGTCTCTCCTCCCTAATCGCAAGGCTGCAGGTATCAGTAAATCTTGTCAACTCAGTCCTTGCCTGCGCAGCGCGGCTGTGGTCGGACTATTTGGGAATAGGCAATTAAAATCTGTCACTAATGCAGGCAGGGATTGGAAGAAACCCAAGCAGCAGATAGGGGTTCTGGTTACTCAAGTGAATTGCAATGACCTGCTCGCTCCCCTGTTATTTATCACCCAGCTGGATTAAGCCACTTTGTTAATTGAGCTGTGCCGTGTGCTTGGCAGAGTCACCTCTGAAAAATAGGCAAAAAACTGCTGAGGTTTTAAGAGCAGTAGTATTTAGATGGTCCGTGCGGGTTGGGGTCTGTACTGGAAACTCCTGGTGCTCACCCAGGGTTTTTTAGGAATTTTGCCACTATTGACTTACAAAAAAAAAAAAAAAGAGGCTTAAAATCACTGGGAGCAAAGGAAGGAAGGAAGTGAACGCGGGTTATTGTTGTTGTCAACTTAAGGCTGTTTTAAACACGGGCAAGAAAAAAACCCCCTGCTTTTTTGAAATGCACTTGGGAGGATCTTTGTGGGATATACGTTAAACACAGGATTGTGTTTGGGGGATGCTCTATACGGTAGTGGGAGTAAAAGAATAGCTGACAGAAACAGGGAAGCGGGGACAAATGGTGGCTGGCAGAGGAATGGCTTAAGACAGATGACCTAAATGTGCACTGAGCAGATTCAGAAAGTCCGTGGATAGAAGTTTTGCAATGGAAATGCAGACGTCTCTCTAGGTTTCTTTTACAGGCAGCCTGTGTGTGGCAGCCGGCTCCAGCTGTGGAGCACTGGGGGAGGACCGAGGACCTTTAGGGGTTTGTACCTGAAGAAAATAGATAAGTGAATGGAAAAACAACAGCTGGGTTTGGAATTACAGCAGTCCTTCTGGACCCAAAGGCGTTAACGCTTGCTGCGTCGCCCGGCCAAGGCGGGAGGATGGCTCGAGGTGCTGCCCTGCGGCGTGGTGGCACCCCCTTTTTATTGGGCCAGGATGGGTGCGCAGGCTGCACCGGGGACGAACGTCAAAGCAAGCCCCCTGCCCTCCGTAGATAACGGCAGGCAGTGATGACATCTTCTAAGGCCTTGGGGGTTTTTGCGAATCAGGCCTTCGATAAGGGTTTGGGCAACTGCTTTAAACGCCATTGTTCCCCGTGGCAGCTCCTCCACGATCTCCTCTCCATCACTTGGGAGAGGGCGGGATGTCACCCCAGGACTGGCACAGGAGTTGTCACATGCAGAGTGTTTTGTTTCAGGTGACATAGCACATCGTAGCACGTCAGCTCTTCCTTTTGCTGATTCTAGCCCGCAAATGTGTCTGGGATTCACCCAAGGGGCTCTGTTTGCTATCGAGTGGACTCTGCCCGTGTTATCTTGCCAATGACTTCAGCTGTACTCTTTGCAAGATTGATTGAAAATATTAGTGTTCTCCCTGTAAAGTCTCTTTTTCTTAATGGACCCCTTAAAAGGTTATGAATAAAACACCAAGAAAGTGCATCATTGATTTCCCCACGTTTGTGTTTGAGGTTTTGCAGTGCTTATAAATGCTCTGAGCCGTCGTGAGACTTGCTGGGGAAATACTTTGCCTTGCAACTGGAATGAACTCTTTGAAACAGCTTAAGGCTGCGTAAGAGAAATGCAGAGTCCTTGCCCCAGCCCGTTGCTGTTGCAGACGCGAGGCAGGATGAGTCTGCAGTGCTGTGTTGCTCCTTTTGCTTTGGACTTCTCCAAGGAGACTTGGGTAGGGGTTCACTAGGTGACCACGTGTGCTTTGCTGTTAGAGGAGGCAAGAGAAATGGTTGGAGGCTAAAGACAAATAAAGGGGGGGGGTTTATTGTAGCCACGCTTTCCAAAAATACTTATGTGAGCATCAGTGCGTGGTGCCTGGCGTACGGTCGGGGCGTTTCTCCGGACCATGCCGCCAGGATGACAGCTGAGCATCTTCATTTGCAAGATCTGCAGATACTCCTCTGGCCGTCGGTCGAGACGAGAAGGATGTTTTGCTTCAAAATCGGCTCTCGCTCGCTCCTCAGTATTGCTTTTCAAGTGCATGGCGTTCACGAGAGGACTCTGAGTGGCATTTAATACGCCAGGAGGCTGGCGAGAAGCTGTTTGTATTCCCTTTGAGGCGGGGTGGTGAGTGGTTGTTTCAAATAACGTGATAAATGGTGGCGGTGTTTGCTGCTGAGGGCAGCGCGGGCTGCTGCGGTTTGGGCAGGCAGGACTCCTCCGACGCTCCGCACTGACCCCGCTCCAGATTTCCCTGGGAAACCTCATCCCAGGCTTTTGAATGGCAAAACTTGCCCAGCCGGCGGAAGGTGGGATGGTGAGCATAGAGGCTGGGGGGGGGATCTGGGGGAATCTGGCATGCTGCTGAGCCCGAAAGTCCTCCTGCCGCAGAAACAGGCAGGGCTTTGGGCCATTTTGAGGCAGAAGTGGTACCCCGGAGGCTGCCGGACGCTGCCCAGCAGAGATGCTCCAGGCACAGATGCTCCCGCTTCAGCAGCATCTTCAAGGAGACCGACGGAGCTGCTAATGCATCCCGCATTCACGTATTGCCACTTGATTAATCTCTTTGCTAGTGACCTGTGCTGAATCCTTGTCCTCGGAATAACACATTTTTGATGACATTTAAGTGAGAATGTGCAAGTGCTTATTAACACAAACACTCTCTGGCCATGCACATTGATCCGTGGGGGGCTGGCTCTTTACTTTACATCCAACTTCTGACTCCAGGAAGCTTCTACGTAGGCTCACATCAGATTGCAGGATTGTGGCTCAAATAATGTTCTCTTTGTTAGCCTAAGTGGAATATTCATCTGAACTGCCAATGACCAGAGGAATTTGGGGCGGGGGTAGGTAAAAGCCATACGCCGGCAGCTCCAGGCTGCGGTCACGGCAATTAATAAGGCTGCCCAGAGCGGTGATGACTCTTTGGAAGCCCGCCCCCCCCAAATTTAAATTTTAAAATTTTTTTTTTTTTTTTTAATTCTTTCACTACGAGCCATCTGCTTTGGCTCGAAAGAGCCCGGCCAATGACACGGATCCCGGTTGGAGGGGGAAGAGAGCGGGGCAGGCGGCGGCGGCGGCGTTCCCGCGAATGCCAGAGCCTGGGGTTGTCGTACCACAGACAGGAAATTGTTGGGTTTGCTGCTCCCACCCAGCCCAAATCAGTAGTTTCCTCTTCCAGCTCCCTCAGGTTTCGGTTTGACATAAGGCGCGCGGGGAAGCCGGCGTGGGGAGCTGCCCTCGCATCTCTCCGAGAGCGCTAAAATAATAGAAATCATCACGTTCACACGCTTCCCTTTTTTTCTCTCTCCCCCCCCCACCCTTTCTTTTTTTTCCCCATAGTCATCCTTTCTTTTTCCCCACCCTTCTCCATCAGGCTTGCATTTCACCCAGGCATCTGGCTGAGTCTCTCTCAACCATATAAAAACCCAAACAAATTGTACGCGAAATAGTTTAATATTTCTATATAGAAGCCAAATGCCTCTGGGTGTCTCCTGGCAGGGATTTCTGAACCCTCTTTCTGTGCTGTTACATGTACGACGGTTGCATTCATAGCAGGCACCGTCCTCCCCTGGGTACCGGGGTAAAATCGTGCCCCACCTCTGATTTTTGATTCAAAGAAATGGCATTTGGTAGTTGTCCATCTGCAGCTTGCAGACCACCGTGGGTTTGTGAGCGACTTCTTGCAACCTCGCTACGGGATATTATAAAACGCAAACCAGGAACCTGGATTTTAACCCTTGGTCTCTGATTTCGGGGGGGGGAGTGTGAATGTGGGGACTGTTTACTGAGTTGGGAAAGAGAGGAGGGAGTATTTGCACTGCAGACTTGAATCATTTCAGCATCACCAGTGACACCGCCACTGCGAGCTCCTATCTTGGGTGTTTGAGGGACTTTTTTTAGTGGTGTTTTTTCTTACAGACGAGGGGAAGGAAGGAGATTTACAGGGCTTGTGGAGCTCGTGACACACCGACTTCAGCCCAGCATCCAACCCTGGGCGTGCTTGGGGGGAAAAAAGCCTTGTACTGTTAAAACATCTTAAAGAAGATGCATTTCTCTGTTCTCGTCGTGAAATGTGAATTAACTGATAGCTTAGAAAGGGGCAGAGAAACAAAACCGAGCAAAACTTCTCAGCTAGTGGGATTCGGTTCTGATTGTTCTTGGTGGCGTTCAGGGCTTTTCAGGTGTTATAATTCGGAAAAATACTGAGAACCCCAGATTCCTGTTGGACGGAGAAATAACGATTTTGAGCAGAGTTGCAGTAACGTAGTTTTCTTGCCCAGGTTTGCTTTTTGCACATTGCTCTCGTTGTCCAGACTGGAGCTTCCACCAGGTAGAACTGATGGGGCAAGGGAAGAAAAGTGCCCAGCAAACCAGAGGAAAGCTTTTTTTATTTTCGGAGAACTGCGCTCCTCAGCTTTTCTTGCGCTCGCCTGTTTTCCAGCAAGGGTGCAGCTCGCACTCGGGGGCCGTTCAAATATGAACCTCAGTTGGGAGCTGTGTGCACGGCACGTCTATGTGCCAGCGTTGGTCCGTCTCCTGCAGACCAGGTGGGATCTTGGAGACCGTCGATTTTTGGTAAAACGTGGCTCAATTTGGACAACAGGTTGAGAACAGCGTTGGGAGGGGGTGCCCGTAGGCAAACAGGCACACCAGCAGTTGCATAAACCTTTTCCTTTATAATTTCGGGTGGTTTTTAGCTTGGAAAACAACTAGGCAGCAACCAAAAATTCATCTTGCCAGTTATTAAATTTTAAATCTCTTACCAGCTGATTATACATGTTTGTTTGGTGGATGTTTTCTCCCCCCGCCCCCCGCAGGCATATGTACTTTCGGAAGGGTTAATTGCCAAAACTCCAAATTCAATTAGAAAGTCGGCGTTTTATGAAATTGCCTGGAAGGAGCTATATCGCTGTCTTGCTGAGCTTCCCTTCCTCGCTGATAATACACAGAGCCTTGCTCGACACGTCGGGCTCGAGAGCTGTCTGCAGCAGAAATTGTCCTTGCTGCCACCCCACGTGTCCTGCCCTTCAGCTTTTGTGCCTGAGCTTGGTCGCGTGATGGGTGAGGTGGACCCAAGCTCAAGGTTAAGGGTCTTAAAGCCCTTTAAAAGTGTCGTGTGTGTTAGCCTGAGCTCACTGGTGCAGAAGTAAATGAGTGGTGGGGTTTCGTCCCCTCCCCATGGCATCTCCCCATGGCTCTGCAAAGGACCTAGAGCAGAGACCAGCTTCACCCCAAATCTCGCTTTGCCCCGGGAGCTCATCCCAAAACATGTACAAGGGGAAGGCTGGTGGCACGCGGAGCACTTTTGGCTGCCGTCACTGCCGGGGAGGGATGAGGCTCCCTTCCCTTTTGCTCTGCCTGGGGGGAACGTGCTTTGGGTGAAACCTGGCAGTTTTGATGTCCTTCTCCTGCAGACCAGGATCCCGCCTGGTCTGCGGGAGAGGCACCGACACTGGCTCGCAGGCTTGGTGTGGGGTGAGGCTGCCCGAGGCATCGTGACGGTTACTCGCCTCCCTTTCCAGGGGGTTAAGCTTTTATTAAAGAATAACCGTCGTTAAGGCACTCTTGGGGAATTAACTGCCTGGTGAGACTGAAGCTTCAGATGAGAGGTTGGGAATTCAGGTTGCCCTTTGGTCCTCCTTTATCTGCCGTACGCATCCGTCCCGCCAAACGTCCTCTGGCTCCGTTATCGGGTATGATGTCTTTTTGGCAGGGACCAGCTCCCTTATGCCCTGCATGTTCACTGGGGATGAGTCAGGACTGCAGGCTGCTGGCACTGTCACCCTGGGGCACTTTTCCTTTTTGGTGAGGGAAGGGAAGTGTGATACACGGCTGGGGGGTGAGGGAGCACCCGGGCTGACAGTCATGGCAGTTGAGTGCTCCCTGGAGAAGTGGCTTTCCTTCCTTCCTTCCTTCCTTCCTTTGCTGCTGCGTTTCTGTCCGATGCTTCCTATTTTGTGCTGGATGAATCATGGAAACCGCACTCCTTAATTGAGTTTTCTGCCATTTCTCCTGATCGCATGGGAGGCAGGGAGCAGCCAGCGAAAGCCTCGTCTGGAGGGGTGCTTGGTGAGTGGGGGGGAAACACTCGGCAAAACCAGGTTGTAAAGACCCTGTTTTAAATAAAATAAAATAAAAATAAAAAAAATAACCCACCCTTGCTTTCCTCTATTCCCTCCCATAGAAAAATGAGCAAGCCAAATTGCTCTGGGGTGCTGGTGCGAGGGTTTAAAGCAAGTCTGCGCGGCGCTTGCAAAGACCTTCCTGAGCCGATCGGTGCTTGTTGGCGTTGGGGGTGTTGGGGAGCAGAGGTGGCCCCGGCTTTCGGCCCCTCCGGAGAGTTTACTGACGTTTCAGCTGGGTTCAGCGTCGCTGCAAAACTGCTCTCCCTGCTCAGGGGTTTGAACAGGGTTGGGTACGGCTGTACGTCACAGGTGAGCAGCTCAGAGAGGCCTGTAGACCTCCCGCTGCAATAGACGCTGAGAAATAAAATAGATTTATATATATATATGTACGTATAATCAATTTATGCATAAAACCATAATAAATGTGTGTAGGTACCTCTAGGGCAAGCACCATATGCTCGACTCACAGCTCGTGGTACAGGTTGCCTGTGCCTTTTGCGTTTGTGGGATAGCAGCAGAGGTGTAAAGCAAATTTAAAGGGGGCTTTGCTGTTCTTTCCGCAGGTGAGTGGCGTCCGTTCAGGGCAAAGGTTGTGGTCGGTGTGGCCGGCACTGAGATAAATCATTTCAGCCCTAGGAGGAGGAGGTATTTGTGTTTCAGTACTAGCAGTGCAAGTAGTAGATACTGCTGTGGCATCTTAATGAATTAAATTTCCAAGTGCTAGTTGAGTAATCCTATTAGCACTGAAAAGAACTTCCTTCCTAGAGTTTACTTTAGGAAAAGAAAAGTAACTTTCAGGCTTGTCGGGATTTGCTCTGCTCCCTGAAGCCTGCGTGCGGACCTGGCTCTGGCAGAGATGCTGGAAGGCTCCGTGTCCCGCGGGTCGGGCGGCTGGAGCGTGGAGGAAGAAGGAGCAAAGCCCTGCGCTGCCAGGAGCAGCGTTTCGGGGGGCATTCGGGTTCCACGTATCAGCCTCCTGCTTTTGCAAAGATGGCCGTGGATGGTGTGGGCTTGTAAAATGTCCCTGCTCAGCACGTGGATTATAAAACAAAACCAGTGGTTTAGAAGCCAAGCGGTAAAATTTCACAGGGGCTTTGGCCGTGCCTCGTTGCTGGCCTGGGTCGGTGGTGGGCTCTTCAGGGGAGGGTGGGGGTTTTGAGCAACAAACAGATTGACCGCTGCATTTTTTTGTCACCTCTTTGGTGCTTCGGTTGTCGTCCCTGCCCCATCGAGACGTGGGCTTGCCCTTGTGAACCTCACTTGTAAACCCAGTGAAAGGACACCGCTTTTTCCAGCGGTGCAGCAGCACGCTCCCTCGTTAGCAGAAGACGCTCCATAATTTTTCCAAGCAAGGACACATTGAACATCTGCATTCACCGTTGTGTCCTGATGTGCTCAGTGTCCTCCACAGGTGGTTTTGGGGGTTGGTTTTTTTTGCCTTCTCCTTTTTTTCGTTGCTTTTGAATAGCTCTCTGCGACTACACGGCGTGCTTTGACGTCAGGATTTTGCAGCGGTGAACCATGCGTGTCCCCTGGCGCGCCAGGACAAGAGGGAGGTCTCCAGCACTCGGTCGCGCTCACGGGAATCACGGTGTTGGGAACAAGGCTGCTTTTGTCTGTATTTTTTATTTTTTTTATGTTTTAACAAGTCAAACTATTTTTCGTGCAAGAAATGTTCCTCTTGGATTTAAATTCCAGCACAGGTCCACCCTGTTTTGGATACCTCTGTGGGTGTGTATAGACATTCTCCTGAACGTTTCTTCTCCTGAAAACAAAGTAGGATAAAATAGTGGTGGTAGTTGCCGGTGGTGGTAAGCAGGGGAGAATTCAAGGTACCACTTTGCATTCACCAGTGGGGAAAAGCCCTTCTGCAGGTGGTTGCTGCAGAGTGGCTGCTGTACACTCAGTTTTTCATAGCGTGTGTCAAATACGTATGGGGCATGTGATTAAAACCCCCTATTCAGTCTCATTAGTACCAAGACCATCAGATTGTCGTGGCTACAGCTTTATTACAGCGGTCTGATAATAATTTTATAGGGTGTTTATCTCCATGTTTCAGCGTATAATTTTTCAAGTGTCGTGACCAGAGGCTGGAAGGATTTTTGTTCCATTTTGAACTTTGCTCTATAATTAAATCCCCGCTGGGGGTTGGAGGGGAGTCTGCTCCAGTGCGCACCGTACCACAAAAGACTTAAATCTGCACTAAAATACAGATTCTACCCCAAGACAGCGACCGTGCCACCCAGCAAAACACATCAGCATTTCTGTTGAGCTCAAGATAAATGAAAACAGTTCTGGTTTTAATTTTTTTTTTTTTTTCCATAATTGTCCTAGAAGGAGTGGCTTTGGCATGTTTAAAGGAATCTGGGTTTAAAGAGGTCAGTGCGAGCAGCGAGGAGGCTATGTCCCATCCCTCCCTGAAGGGAGCGATGTGTTCAGCTGTATAGATCTAAGTGTATGTGTGTATATACATATATACAGTCATAAAATATAAATATATGAATACACACATAGCTGTGTGTTTATAGATTTTCATATATATTTAAATAAATATAAATACATATTACAAAATAAAAATCTGGCTTTTTTTTTTTTTTTTGCCTTACTTTTGACGGCACCGACGTTAGCCCAAAATAAGCTGGTCAGCTCGCCGGTATTGTAGGGTCACAGGGCAGCCTGGGCACATCTGTCTTACGAAATCCCAATCCCTGCACTGATCGGGAGGATCTTTCAAAAGCGAGCGATGATCTTGCAGCCGTCCCCAGCAAACCGCGTGGGTCTGGATCCGATCCACTGAGACGCAGAAGCCGATCCCTGCACCAGCGTCTGCAGGTGGGGGAAGGAAACGCAGCAGTATGTAATGGTTGTATCGGTAGTTTCTGAAAAGTAAATAATATTAATGATCACAAGAGCAGGTGCTGACTGCAACGGGACCTTCAGCAGCGCTCTTGACTGTAAAACGCTTCTTTATTCTTGCCCTACCCCGGCGCCTCTGTCCTGCTCCGTGCACCAGATTAGACCATTTTTTTTGGTACTTCTGAATGTTTTGGGAACGTTTGCAATTTTCTCTGATTTTTTTAGCGATGTGAAGATACGCCTTCAGACCTCATTGACACACACCGCTTGATAGGACGTGGGAAGGGAAAACCTACCAAAGCAACCACGTGAGGTTATGTGCAAGGATTTTTGGTGGTGTTCTTCTGTTTTTCCTCCCCTCTTTTTTTTCCACTTGTAGTCTTAAATTGCTCTCCTTTTCAAGTTTTTAACTACTTCTGCCTTGCTTTCCGTGCACGGTGGCCACATGGTGCATCCCGAGGGGACAGGAGGGCGGAGGAGAAGGTGCATCCCCTCCCCGGGGAGCTCGCCCAGGACAGACGAGGCACTCCCCAGCTATTTATTGCTGGAGGTCTCTTTTCCTTTGAAGGAGTTTTTCTTCCCCGCCGGCTTCCCGAGAGGGGTGTGTAACCAGCCAACACCCAGCCTCTGCCTTGGAGAGCCCCTGGCCGCTCCTTGGGGCTTGCGAGCGCTGGATTAATGTGTTATCAGCAGGTATTTGAGCTTAAAGGTATTTTAATCTCCCAACTGCCTCTCGAGCTGTCTGCTGCCTGCAGTCGGGGTTTTAAACGTGCTGTCCGCATCTGGTTTTTTCAAGAAAATGTGTATTGCATATCACTTCAAAAAAAAAAAAAGAAGTGCAACCCACTTGGTTTTTTTAATTCCATCCTTATAAAAACCCTCGAGCAGTTTCAGCCCCATCTGCCCCAAACTCCATGAAACCTGGAAAGTTTGGGGGTTGGTTTGGTTTTTTTTTTTTCCCCCCTCAGTATATTACCAAGTACAAAAATAACTTTTTGCAAGAGGAAATGCTTGGCTTGTGAGTTGGTTTCAGTCCTTGCGCTGCATCTTTTATATATAGCATTTATATATGTGTGTGTGTGTATAAACGTGTGTGTATGCCACATACATGTATGTATTTTATATATGCATGTCTTTTGTGATGTATATACACTATATATGCATATATTTTATATATATGTATACATACGATGTGTGTATGTATGTAGGTTTATATGTATACTATATTTTTTTTATATATATATATACACGGAGCAACTTGAGGTATTGTGTGGGTAATGGAAAGGCATTTTGCCGCCTCAGCTTCCCGAGCGTGACTAGACCAGAGCAAGGCTAATCGTCATTAAAGGCCCCCCTGGTGCACACTCACCGCCGGGGAAGAGCCGGGACCGGGGAGGGCTGCGGTGCTAATTCTGCTGCTGTGGAAAAACAGCCAGTGGGATGGATGGGCTTTGGTTCTGCTGCGTTCTGTACCGGAGGAGGATGGTCCTTCCGTATTGCTCCCCCAGGAGGGCTGAAGAATCTGTTGCTCTAAAAGCCCGTGACTGATAACTGAGAAATGAACTGAAACCTCTGCTGTGGGTGCATCTGGTGCCACTCCGAAGGTGAAGAGTATTGCAGGGAAACCAGCTTCAGCTGCAAATCTTTGTTTCCAAGAATCAAACAGAAAACCACGATGCAAAACAGACAGGCTCGCCGAAGTTCCCTGCCTACCTACTGAAGCTTATGCAGGAGGTTTTTAATAATCTGCCTCCAGGGTTGAGGGGATGGAGGCGTTTGTAGGCTCTTTGCTGTCCAGTGGATTTAATCAGGGATGTGTGTGTGAAAGGGGATCTGGTGTTAGCCCGCAGGAGCCTTTCCCAGAGCTGGAGGCCACCACTGCCGGAGTTCCCTGCTTTCCAAATATCAATCTAGCAGGTTTTAACTGCGTGCTGGGGGGGGGGAGGGGGGGGGCGCAGAAAAAGAGTTCTATTTGGTCGTATCAGGGCTCCGTTGTCCCGAGTGGTGCACGGAAGGAGAGCCCATCTGCAGCAGGGGATATCCCGAAATAACAAGGCAAATACAGTGTTTATGTAACGCCGGAGACTTGTATACTATCGCTAGTAAGTCATAAGCTCGCGCAGAGAGCCTGCCAAGTGACGGTAATGCTTCTGAAGCAAGGAGCTTCGACAGCTGCTGCAGAAGGAGAGCAGAAAAGGGACTTTTTAAAATCCACGGATGGGCAGAGGGAAAGCGTTTGGAGCAGCTGGCTCCTGGGGTAAATGGGCCATCAGGCAGAGCGGATGGGGCCGCCTGCATCTTCTTTGCACTTCACCAAAATTCGGCTTTGTTGCTTAAATGGTAATTGTGTGCGTGCGTATCTGTGCAAGAGCAAGCCCAGAACTAAAATACGCTTCGTATGCATCTCAGTTAAGACTTCTTTTCTGCTACTTGATTTCTAGATGTGAATTTAGTGGTAGCTGTAGGAATAAAAGTCTGTAATTGTAATTACGCTGGACAAGCTGGTGTGAGGTGACTGCAGTGAGGCACCGGCGTGAACTGAAAGCTAAGGATGTTTAAGGTTTAAAACACTTTATTGAGCAGCCCTTCACCTCTTCTCATAACGTTCTGTCCTCGCAGCCGTCTCTGCAGCCGTCTGGGTGATTTAAGACGCCTCTTGCATCTGCAGGACCGTCTGAACAGCTTTTCAAGGTGAACAGCAAGCTTGCTCCGTGGGTTTTGCTGTACAAAATGTCCTCGGCGTCACCCGCGCCGCATCTCTGCCTCTTGGCACGGTTTTGGGAGGCAGATGCAAAACCAGGTTCTTCCTCAATAAAAATCAGAGCCGGGTCCCCCAGCGCGCCCGGACTCCCAGCAGCTGAGCTTGCAGTTCGGGCTGTGCGGGGAGCTGGGGGGAGCGGGGATTATTTTTGATGCCGGGAAGGAAGGAAGGAAGGAAGGAAGCGCTGTTCTTCCTTTTCCCGCGGGTGCTGCTGCTGGGGTTGGGCTCCTGGAGCTCCCTGTCCCCAACCTGGGCTCCAGCTGATGCTGACAGCTCCAGCCTCCACGCCTCCGCGGCCTTCACCTGGCAGGTTCCTTGCCTGGAAGGGGAGCGTCGGTGGCAAGGGTTTGCTCTGACCCCAGCAGATGTGCGCAGCTCATTTCCAGGCATCCCTCTGTGCTCCCCTTTGCCCAAGATGACTATGGTGGGAGGATGCTTTTTTTATTGCACTGAGGACACCTAAGTCCTGGTGACTCTGGTGTTCCTCTCCTCCCGCCGTGCCATAAGCAGGAATCAGCCCGATTTAGGCTAATATGGGTGGTTTTTCCCATCCTACTGAACGAGCCTGTTTCTTTTCCTATTTGCTTTGAGTGGGATGCTGTCATGGTTTAACCCCAGCCGGTAGCTAAGTCCCACGCAGCCGCTCGCTCCCCCCACAGTGGGATGGGGGAGAGAATCAGAAAAGTGAGAAAACGGGCAGGTTGAGATAAAGACAGTTTAATAGGTAAAGCAAAAGCCGCAAACGCAAGCAAAGCAAACCAGGGAATTCATTCACCGCTTCCCCCGGGCAGGCAGGTGTTCAGCCACCTCCAGGGAAGCCGGGCTCCATCACGCGTAACGGGGACTTGGGAAGACAAACGCCATCACTCCGACCATCCCCTGCTTCCTTCTTCTCCCAGCTTTATGTGCTGAGCACAGAGTCCCACGGTATGGAATACCCCTGTGGCCAGTTTGGGTCAGCTGTCCCGGCTGTGTCCCCTCCCAACTTCCCTGTGCCCCTCCA
>JAVKLA010000040.1:18796808-18838776 GCA_034782735.1 Sagittarius serpentarius
CTTCCCTGTGCCCCTCCAGCCTTCTTGCTGGCTGGGCAGGAGAAGCTGAAAAGTCCTTGACTTAGTCTAAACCCGACCGAGCAACAACTGAAACCATCAGGGTGTTATCAACGTTCTTCTCATACTAAACCCAAAACACAGCGCTGTGCCAGCTACTGGGAAGACAATTAATTCTATCCCAGCCGAAACCAGGACAGATGCTGATGAACGCTTGCTGGCTCTGACCATTTCTGCTTCTTTGCCTGACAGCGTTGCCATAAGGCTGGTACACTTCATGGGTGGGAATAGCAGCTCAGGGATGTGCAAGCAGCATTTAACAGCTCAGAGGAGCTTCTGGATCTGCAAACAGCTCTGCTGAGATTTGCAGTGTGGTTTTGGACCTGTAGTAACCTTTTGAATTCAAGGTCTGGGATCTCTAAAATGAGTTTGCAGGGCTTGGAGACTTACCTGCGCTCTGATAAATACGAAACAGCCAGTCCTGCGACTGACAGTAGTAAATGGGAAAAGACTGAGCCAAAATAATAAGCCTTGTCGTAAAGCTGTAACCCCAACAAATCAGGAACTCGTGAGTTGGGTCCCTGGTGAAGATTTATAAACCTCTGATCAGATTTAACCAGGCGGTTGGCATTCCCCGGTGTGCAAGGATTGCTCCAAGCCCTGGGTCGCGCCCGCTGCCTTGCAAAGCACCGAAGGTTTCTTGTCAATGTGTTAGTGTTAAACTCAGCATCACAGGTCAGCTGCTAAACATTTGCCAAGCTCTTTTATATATAACTACCCCTTGGGGCAGCCACAAACCTTTACCTTTTTGGCCATAGCCAACATCTCACTGTTAATTCAAAGTGTTAATTACTCTCAGGCTGAAAGACGGTGCTGTGCATATTCGTGCCATGGCCTGAAAGGTTAATCTGCAGTGTAAACCCAAATCCCTTTCCATTAGTGATTCAAAATGCCTTTTTTTTTTCCTCCCTCCCACCCCTCCGACTTTCAGTACCAATTTGTTCGGCTTTCAGTAGGGCAGAAGTTGGATTTCATTACCAAAGTCCATTGTAATGATTTCTCAGAGAGTAGCCAAGGCTTGTGCAAGTTTGCATGCTTTCCTATATTTGGTTTTGTTTAATTTGATTGTACAAAGCTGTTGAAAAGTCTAGCTGAACATTTCCACTTTCTGGCTGCATGATTACGCCGTTAGATCAGGAGTTCAAAGGAAAAAAAGCTTCTGCAGGCTTTTCTCAGTAACCCTGAGATCGAGATCCCGTTTTCAGATAGGGACAGAAAAAAGTTTGTTTGTCACACTGTTCTCGTCTTGATTAAGTTCGGACGTGGCTCCTGGGGATAGTCTTCACGATATCTGTCCTGGAGTGTGTTCCTCGGTACCTTCAGGCTGTTTGCTGGTGTGTCTGCTGGGGCTTCGCCCCTGGACTCGGCTGGGTTTGCCCTTGCCTTTCTGGCTGGTGTCCTGCAGCATCGCTGCCAAAGAGTGGAGAAAGAAGCTGTTGCAATAAACGTGAGCTGGTAGTTTTAATTTGGGTTAAACTGATGTTTCATGTCGGGAATCCAGGATCACAGGAGGATCTGGAGCTGAAAACTGAATTATTCTATTACTGGTGCTTTAACCTGGAAAGTGCTTTGCTTCAAGCTTCTTTTGTATTATGAAAATTAAAATAATCCTCCTACAAGGTCCATAAACTCAAAACTGGTGACTCTATCATTTGCAATACTGAGTGCAGAAGTGTCCCTGTCACTTGTCCTGCGGCCCCTTGAGGTTGCCCAGATGACATCCTGCGGAAACATTTGGTTTTTCCTTTGAAATGAGAGCTTTGGCTGTCACCGTCAATGCTGACACCACCCCTCCCGGTCCTTATTTTTGGAGATGGAGGGTTTAGGCTAAGCAGAGCTTTGCAAAATGCAGCTGCAGCTGCAGCACCTGGATTATTCCCACACCCCCCCCCACACCTCCTTTCCTTTCTCCTGCATGGTGGGGGGACATTGCACCATGAATGCCAGTCGATGGTTGTGGGACTGGAAGATGCTCTGCAGGAATGGCAGGGGGCGGCGGGGAGAGCAGGGCAGGTGTTAGCGAAAAGTATTCCAGGTGTTAGGGAAAATATTGCACAGTGGCTGTCTTTTGGAGTTACCACCATGCTTTGGTTCCCCAAATGCTTCCCAACTTGGACGTGACCTTCAAAGACCCCGTGGTTACATCCCTGCTGGAAGGAGAGGTGGCTGTTCTTCCTTAGGGGAAGTAGCTTTTAATTTGGGAATTTTCCAGTTTTGTTTGTAGAAACTGAAAGACCTGGAGAAGACATGGTGTTTCTGTTTAATTCTTCTTGCAAACCTCCTTCTAGTTCTGCTTCCTGTGGGTGTCGAGGTGGCTTGACTCACCTTCGGGTAGCGCAGGTGTCCTGCGTGGTGGGGATGGGGAAACCCAAGAATTGATCATTAACCTAAAAAGCTGAGCAAAATCCCTCCCAGGAAAGGTGTCGGGTCGTTTATGTCCCCCTTGGCTTCACTCTTGGCATTGCTGCTGGGCTGAGTGATCCATGGACACGTTGTGTCTCATCCTTCTTCCTCTTGGGTTCTTTCCTACTTTCATCTTTGAGGTGGCTTCTAGATGCTGTTGAGTACAAGCAATTATTTGTGTCTGAAAAGGGCTGTCGGCATTTTTGGATCAATAGTCGCTTCTTGGTGAAACGCATTTAAACTTCTGCTTTTGTCTTTTGAAGGCTAATTCTGGTCCCAGTTTTAACTGGTAAAATGGTTTCTTTGTTCCAGATGTCAAGAAAGACTGGTCGGATCATGCGCTGTGGTGGGAAAAGAAGAAAACTTGGCTTCTTAAAACGCACTGGACGTTGGACAAATACGGGATACAGGCTGATGCCAAGCTCCAGTTCACACCTCAGCACAAGCTGCTTCGCCTTCAGCTGCCCAACATGAAGTACGTCAAGGTGAAAGTCAACTTCTCGGACAGGGTCTTCAAGGCGGTTTCCGACATCTGCAAAACGTTCAGTAAGTATTGAGTGCCAAAAGCCGCCGGTGGGGAGGTTGTTGTTTGGTTTGGCTCCTGCCTCTCCTTTGGTGCACGTGCTCGTCTCATAAATTTACTAAATCACTGGTATTTTCTGGCTTCAAAGACCCAACAGTCACTTGGGCATCAATCAGCCTGGATGTCCACTCTTTTTCCCTTGCAAATCTAACCTTTTATGTGCAAATACTTAAATAACGGGACCGATTGTGCCAGAAATGTAAGAAGAAATACGTTTTCTGTGCTGAATTCTGGTTTGTAGCAAGGCTGTTCTCGGTTTTGTCTTGGGTGAGGCAGTAGCAGCCCTGCTTTATTTTAAAGCTGCTGGTGTTGGGTCGTAATTTTTTTTTTCTGCAAATTTATGTGCTAGATGAAAAACAAACCCTGAAATAGGAAACCTGCCAGCTCCGTGGGTTCTCTTCCAGTGGAAAATCATATTAGAGACTGAGTGATGATGCTTCACTGTAAAACTGTCTGGTGGAGGGAAGGAACCGAGTCTCCCTCTCTCCTCCCCAACTCCTCTTCACAATCCTTTCTCTTGTTGAGAAGAAGCTCTAGAAGAAAGGATGGATCATTTCCTACTAGGTACACAGGGCTTGTCCCGGGCTGCTGCTTTTGTGCACCGCTTTTTACCCATCTTCAGGAACTTCTTATCCCAGAAGCCGGTGCTTCTTTCTACCCCTGCAAAAAAACCCAGGACGTGGTAACTTCGCTCCAAGGAACTCAAATAAGCACTTGGCATGGGCTCCGTACCGGTGTCCTTCCCGCTTGCTCTCCTCCGAAAGGAGCCTGCAACCCGACCTCGGCCATAGTAAATCTATTTCTGCTCTCAAAAAGCAGCTAGGGTTACTCTTGGCTGACCCAGTTATTTTGTGGGTCAGCCATACGTGCGGTGTTACGGCGTGGCCTCCGGCACGTCTGTGGTTAGGTCAGTATGTATAGCTGGTTACGAATTTTTGCTATTTCTTTCCTGGGTTTTTTTTAAATATGGATATTGGGCAATTTCTCCTTAAAATAGAAAAGGCTTAGCCAGCATTATTTCCCGGTCGATTTTGCTTCCCCCCTGTCTCCCACTGCCATTTGTAATGTCATGCTAGACAGAGAGGTCACAGGCGTCAGCTTGGTTGCTGATGAATCTTCCTAGCAGTGATTCACATCAGGAAATTCTGATACAGTTAATCACGTAACAAGAGATCTTTCACCGATGCTGCCAAGCAGTCCGAACCTTACATGGGCCTGACGCAGCTATTTATTCAACTCCAGGGCTCTCGGTGTATTTATGAACAAACCAGCAGTATAATGCTAATATTTAAAGATGTGGAAGGGGAAAAAGCCGCTTGAATAGCTGCAGCCCAGCTGTGGTAGGAGCTCTCTGCGGCAGGCAGGGGGGACATATCTGTCGCGGGTGGTTCTGACTTTCCTTCCACGGCATCCAAGATGCTGAAATAAATGTTCCTGATTTGGGGGAAAGCAGGATTTTTGCTGCAAACTTCACTCTCCTTTTAGTGACTCTTAACAGCCCGAGCGGTTTGAGGAGGGGCGGAAACTACGTGGCCGAATACAGCGATGAAATCTTGTTTAGCCCTTGTCTTTGTGTTTACTGGCAGCCAGATGTTCAGCAGAGCTACGGGGCTAGAGACGACCACATCAGCTCAACATCGGCTTGAGAGAAGAGGGGATCGGGATGCAGGGAGGCGGCAGTGCTGGAGCTGGAGGGGCTGGAATACTCTTCCCTGGACCGCAGAGGTATTTGGACACCTATATAATATACAGGTGTATATACTATTTTTATACAATACATACTATTTTATATATATATATAAAGTATCTAATATATCTTGGCTTATATATATAATATACGTGTGTATATTATATATATAATATATATATAAAATATGTGTCCAAATACTGCTATTTTTTTCTTTTTTATATGTGTATATATATAAAATATAGGTGTCCAAATGCCTCTGTGGTCCAGGGAAGAGCTTCCCAGTGGGAAGACATATGTATATGGTTTGGTGGTTGCCCCAAGGAGGTGTGGGTTCATAGATACATATGATCCAAAAGCTCCTTGGGGCAAACGCCAAACCACTCCATGCAAATCCCGGTCACCGCCTGTCCTTTCTTTCTCTGTGTGTGACCTTGGTGCTGTGCCGTGGGTCAGACACGTCCTCAAGCGCGGGGTCCCGGAGCTGAGCACGGACGATGGAGGCAGGAACTAATCTCAGAGGTCAGGCGCTTGCCGGGTGAGAGGGGCTGCTGCTTTCTGCCACTCAAAATCATCCCAGGGGTGTCATGCTGAGTTTGCACAGGGCGTTTCATTCCTGGAAGGCGTGGGGGATATCTGTCCACACCCCGGTGCCCGCCACAACTTGCCAAATATTAGAGCGGCTATAGGGTGATGGGGTCATCCTGGCTTAGGGAGCTTGCGTTTTCCTTTTTCTCCGACACAACCCTCTCTTGGGGTCTTGCAGACCGTGCTATAACGCTTTCCCAACCTGCCTGTTTCCCTCTTTTTTCCCGCCCCCCAGGTTAGTGTCTGTGCTGCCCCGTTTTTCTCCATTGCCTTTTCCTGCCCTCCGCAGCATCTTTGCACAGGTTAGCTGCAGAGAACACTCGTAGCCCATATTAATCACGCTAATTGTCTCCCCAAGGAAAACTGGGTAGATATTTCAAGGTAAAAGGGGAAAGTAGTAGTCCCTGCTCTAACAGCATAGCTCTTGTCTCTGCAAATCCCTTGGTTTCTAAAGTTAGGGTCTGGTGTGGCTTGGACCAATGTCCAGCTGACAGAACTGTGCTTGTGAGTTGCTCATATTTTGGCTATAACTGTTTGCTGTCTTTGCCCCCGGAGCATTTAATTACACACTTCAGTAATTTTAGCATATGGCATGATTAATGAGTAATTTAACTAATTCCTCATGTTGCCGGGACTCTAGCTGGTTGCATTTATAAAATCCTCTATACGCAAGCAGGAACACATTTGGGTGAGTTATTTAGGGTTGTGCCTTTTCTCGTATTCCCTTTAAACTGTACCCAGAGGTGTCACCATTGCAGCGTGCGGTTGCTTTTTACAGAAAAGTCTCTGTTCTTGCGCGGAGCGAAGTTATTGCAAAGGGCAGCTCTCGCCGCCGGCCGGGCTGCGGCTCCCGGGGGGCGGCCCGGAGGTGGCTGTGGGAAGATGCTGGAGCCGCTCGCACATCCCTCGCTTTCTTGGAGGTCGTGCGAAGCTGGAAAAAAACACAATCTCATCCCCAGTCGCTGGATTGCAGCCCCTCAATTCCCACAGCAACCGGTCGGGAGGGTTAACGGCACGGATTGACCCTGCCTGCGGTAGGAGCAGGCAGGAGCAGGCAGGAGAAGTAGGACGGTGGATGGGATGGGCAGCCCTCACCCGAAGGGTGGCCTGGAAGCCTGCCCGGGAGCAGCTGCTGGCAGGCGACGCCGGCCTGAAGGGCCAGCTTTGATCTGCAATTAAAGACCAGAGAAAGAGAAAGTAAAACTTCATTTTTCTTTCTTTTTTTTTTTTTTTTTTGGAGCAGCACGGGTTTGTGCTGCCTGCCTGCCGGGCGGTGGGACGCGGAGGTGGGGATGGAGTCCTGCCTGCGGGGCTCCTGCGTGCCTCCCTCCTCTTATCGTCCCGCTGGGGAGGTATTTGTGCCCAGCAGACAGCCCATCAAATACACAAATGCGATTTGGTGTGGCTGCACTCAACGTTTTATTGGTGTGGGTGGGAATATCCTCGTTGGAAAGTGGGATCTGGGGAGATAGGAGATGTGGCCGCATTGCAGAGCTCCCGCTAACCTATCATCGTACATAACAATGAGCAGAAAAATCCTTTTTTCCTCCACAATAGTTGCATTGCAGAGCTGCCGCTAACCCATCGTCCTACGAGTGGAAAAATCCTCTTTGCCTCCACAACGGCTTCGTTTGATTCCGGGAGAGCGGACGCCTTGCATCTGCTTATGCCCTTAAGCTGCTTTCTTGCAGTATCCCTTTCCTCCTGCTGCTGCCTGTATTTTTTTTTTTCCATGTGTCCTGGGAGCAGTAAGGGACTCCAGGCAGGATCCGCTGCTGCTGTGTGGGCACGTGGGAGAGGAAAAGCAAACAGCGAGATGCAAGTGTGAAGGTTTTTTCCCATGCCTCGGCGTTTCCTGCCCCGGCGATGGTGCTTCTCGTGGGGAAAGGGCCTGTGGTGCCGAGCCGCAGGGCGAGGGGGGGCTGCTGCGATGGCATAAAAGCTTGCATCCTTCTCCTCCCCTTCTGGCTATGAAGATCTGGGACCTACGCTGCCCTCCAGCTGGAGCAGAGAAGCGTGGATCATTCCAGTTGATGCTGGTGGGAGCCGGGAGCGCCGGGAGGCGGATGTGGTGCCGGAGCTGGGAGGAGGCAGCTCTGGGAGGAAGCTCTCCAAAATTCGTGACGACTCCTTCCCTTACCCACCCTGAGGCTGTGCAAGAAGAAGAAATTCCCTTCAGGTCTTTTTTTTTTGTTTTTTTCCCCAGAGGCTGGTAGGGCATCACACCCAGCCCCTGCCTCGTAATCCTCGAAGAACTTTGTGTGAATTAATCACCTGTTTTGGAAAACGAAGTCTGCGGAGCATCCTGTGTCGAGCAGCAGCAGTTTCCGTGCCCGCGTCCCGTCTCGCTCCAGTCCCCAGCTCCCCGGGGGCGAGGGACACTGGGAAATTGGGACCCCTCTTGCATAGGGTAAGGGTGGTCCCGTCCCGGGGGCCGGGGAAGGAGGGATGGGATGCGGAGAGTCCCGCGAAGGGGATGGGCTGCGTCCCCTCGCCTCTCCCTGCCCCAAAATAACGAGGTGCCCGAGGCTGTGTGACTGATAGCCGGTCTTCCTTGCTTCAGCCTCCAGCCACCAAACACAACCCGAGACGAGGTGACGGTGGCATTTGGGAGCGGCGTGATGCAAGCCCAGCCCGAGCAAGGCGACACCGTCCAGCGCTCTAGACGCTGAATATGACCCTACCTTTTTTTTTTTTTTCTTTATAAATGGTCTCTGCTCCAGTACAGAACGTCCTCTGACTTCTGAAGTATTTGTAATATTTCCACGCCCTCAGTTGCCAAAAAAACTTCTATAAAAAGCCGCTGGGGGGGGGGTGTTGGTTTTTTTTTTTTAGCAAAACTGAAACCCTTTGGTACTCCGAGATGCTCAGCGTTCCCAGGGCTGTGCCCATGCCCATTAGCAGGCGGAGCTGCAGCCCCGGCACGGTTGCTCTCTGGGAAGCAAAGCTGTCTGAAGCTGCTCCTCGCCACTGCAAACCTCTTTAAACTTTTTTTTTGTTCCTTCGCACCCTGCTGGTAAATAAAGTAGCATTTTTCCTAAAACAGTGGAGCTGAAATGGAGTCCTGGTAGATGCATGTGAGCATCCCAGCGGGTGCTTGGGGGGCCACGCCAGCATCTTGTGATACAGTCTCCGGATGCTCAGTAGCACCACGAAGATGCTTGGGGACGGCGTTCATGTACCGGCACGGAGACGGACGCGGTGAAATACCGAGGAAGGGTTTGCTGCCTTTTGCTGCCACGGGCAGAGGGGTTTGGCAGTAGCGCAGCTATTTCTAAATATGTCTAGGGGATGGGTGTGGAAGGAAATCTTACCATTTAGAGAGTCGGCCAAATTGCAGTGTACTCAGCTTTTTAAATTGCGAGGCCCAAGTGTACCGCTGCCAACTTCTTCATTTCACTATTTTCCTCTTTTATTGCTTGCCTATATTCAGCTGCAGCTGTTGTGTAGGATCCAGACGAACACCAGAAACTGGAGTGTAAGGGAAATAATGATTTAATTGCAAAGTGACTGAAATGGAAAAAAATATTCCCCTTTCTCCCCCCGCTCCCCACCCCGGCCCCTGTTCTGCCTGTCGAGTAGCATCAGGTTGTATGTCACCATGTGAGTCACTGAATTTTTTCATCCTTACTCTGCTCCTGACAGAGACCCTTTAAATAGACATTCATCCTGAAGACATTAGGAGATGCTGGCAAACCCAATGCCGCCACCTTCCTTAAGATTACTCTGATTGCTCTTTATGGTCTGATGCAGAGGGTGTAAGTGGATTTTTTCTCGTTTGTGGCGCTTAATTTGACTGAGTATAATTTGACTTCAGCTGCAGTTCAGACACTTCGTGGGCAAAGTTCAAAGTGCTGTCTCTGCTCTGAGAGGCATCCGGATAACTGGAGTCTGGGGATTTCGTCCCATTTGCGGAAAAAAGTGTCCAAACATTCAGCGTCTGTTGACTCTGTCTCTCCAGCGGTCCTTTTTTGTTAGCCTTGCAATAACGCTTGGCTCCATCGCCACTGTCTGCCTCCTCCTCCTCCTCCTCCTCCTCCTCCTCCTCCTGGGTCCTTCCCGGCCAATGGTGCCTGATTTCGGCTCCGGGTACCACTCGCGCAGACGGCATTTGCTAGCAGCGGTCATGCCGCTGCAGACCCCACTGACCTCAGGTTTTGGGTGGTTTTGCAGACCGCTACTGTGGTGGCAAGTCAGTAAGTCAATGGGCGCTCGGGTTTTCCACGCTGAATTTGGGAGGGCTCTGGCAAAGCCCCTGCCAGGGTCAGCCCCAGTTTGGTCTGCGCCCCTGGCACTCATTGGGCATCTCAGGAGGCTTTGCGGGATGTCCTGACATAGCTGCGTGGCCCAGGGCAGCAAGTGGAGAACTTGGCTTTCACCCAAATAAATCTTTAAGCAACCAGGCGGCTGAAGCACCCATAATAAAATGTTCTGAATGTAGGCGGGCGTACAGACCTAGTAAACTGTGCCGAGGGGGTGAGGACCTGTTCCCCCATTAGATACAGCCCAGCATCCAGTACAACCACAGACTTAATCTCCAAGCACTTCAAAAGTTATAGCAGTTTTTTGTTTTTTTTTTTCTTTTGCCTCTGGTCTGTTTTGCAAAACTTCCTCTTGCGTGAATTTATGTTGAAGAGAAGTCAGATACTTAATTCTGTAAACTCAGGAATTCTGTAAATTCAGGAAACATGATCCATAGAATTCACTCATTCCAAAGAAAAACACTTTTTTTTATTAAAAGTCTGAAATGGGAGAGAAATGGGCTTTGAGATCTCATTTTTCTAAGAATTGTCATGTCGATGCGCAAGGCTGTAATTTTTATGAGTCATTGCTTCGAGACAGCGGTGATCAAGCGCAGAGATATCCCACTTCAAAACACATTTCCTGACGGAGGGTAACTGGATCAGCATTAAAGAGAGGTTTTCCTTTAAATGCTGTCTGTGCTACAAGTAAAATTACAGAGGTTTTATGCTTCAAGAGCTAACCGGGTGAACCAGTCCTTTGGCCTTGTAAGGGAGCCAAAAGTCAGGTGGAAAAATGCATGCTGAGAGCGCTTCTTTGGACCATTAATTTTCTTTATATATCAAAACTGAATATTGAAACTAGTGTGATTTCCCATAATCTTAATTTTTGGGGAAGTCAGTACATACTCACACAGCCCTTCCAGTCGATGATGCCGTGTTGTGTACGTAGGTGGTGCAAGAAAACCACAAATCTGACTTCTCGTGGGAGTCTGAGCCCATCCCTCGGAGCACCGAAATCGTCACTGGGTGTCCCTCGACCCCTTGGCGTGCTGCTGGGTGTGGTCTGGGGACCCTACATCTTGGACGGGGACAAAGCAGCAAAATCACCCCTTCTTCCACGCCAAGATACGTGGATCGTGGTCCTGTCTCTGACCATGACTGCTTTCCCATCGCGGTACAACTTGGTGGTTAAAGATGCAGCAGCTGCAAGATTTACTTGGTGGATTCAGTGCAAAAGAGCATAAATTGTGAATTTTACACCCTGTAAGGCGGATATTTTTCTTTAAAGCTAGTTTTCTAGGGGCCGGCGATGTGGTCTCCTGTGAAGAAGGAGGAGTTCATCCCAGCTCTGCTGTTTGTCTCTGGGTGGGAGATAAATGGGCACAGCTGGGCTGGGTGACCTGTGCAGGGGCTGGACAAGAAAGGAGGGATTACACGGGAAAAAAAGGCCATGGATTTGTCTTCAGCTGGAGACAGCACAGGCAGAAGTAGGCTCTTTCAGGCAGATGGAAAAGAAGATGGTGTAGGGAGTAAAATGGCTTCATCCAACAGTTGGAAGAATTTCTCTTGGAGGTTGAAAGCTGCCTTCCCGGTTGTGTTTTTTAAATGCCTCCCGTGGAATGCATATATGTGTGCTCCTCTTGCCAAAGGGCATTTCCCTCACTTGATAAAATCACAGAATCATAGAATAGTTTGTTTGGGTTGGAAGGGACCTTTCTAGTCCAACCCCCCTGCAGTGAGCAGGGACATCTTCAACTAAAACTTGTCTCGTATATACTGCTGGGCTTATCGTAGAATCATAGAATCACCGAACAGTTTGGGTTGGAAGGGACCTGAAAGGTCACCTAGTTCCAACCCCCCTGCCATGGGCAGGGACACCTTCCGCTAGACCAGGCTGCTCAAAGCCCCATCCAGCCTGGCCTTGAACGCTTCCCGGGATGGGGCATCCACAGCCTTGCTGGGCAACAAATCCCCTAAATTTGACAAAGCCCTTCTGCTAGGACATGCACATGGAGCTGCAGCAGTGCTAGGGCTCAGCCACGGCTGCAGCTGGTCCAGCATGGGCTGGAGGAGATGTCAAAATACAAACAGTTCCCGCTTGGGTCTAGCTGAAAAATGGTTTCGGGCCAGATTTTGGGCAGTGCTTTCTCCTCCGTACCGAGCACGCTGCATGTTGTCACAGATGGTTTCTGCTGGCGGCTGCCACCAGTGACGCCGGGGATGCTCAGTAAGAGGCTGGATAGCTGCTTTTTCATGCGCTTACACAATAAATAGAAATAAAATGCTGAAAGGATCATTTACAGTAATTTCTAGTAGACGTTGCCAGTGCCATCTGTTTTGTGTGTACAGACAAGGAGTCTCTTTTCAAGCAAACACAGCCCCGACCAACTCATCAATTGGAAGAGTCAACACATTAGCCTTGTTCAGAAGGTCACTTCTCCTGGTTCACCCACATTTCACTGACCCTTTTCCCTTTGAAGGGACCTTTGGCAGGAGCAGCCTGGCTTCAGCTGGAAAATGTGGATGAAATAGTTAATGGAGGGTTTCGAGTGGGGCTTTGGGGCTGAAGTCAAACCCTGGGGAGATGTTTTACCCCAGGAGAACAACTCCAGCAAATGGGCTCCTCCGGGTGCAGTGGGACTTCGTAAAAAGCCCAAACCTATATAAAGGCCTTTAATTTTTTTGCACCGCTTGGATACTTTAAGGATCTTTCTCTTGCTCTTACGGCCAGAAAACAGGGGCTGGGGCTCTGGAGCGGTTCCTCATCCCAGTTTCCAATTAACTGGAATCCTACCATCTGCAAGCCCTTACACCCTGGGATAGGCTCTGCTTTAGCTACAGTAACTAAACACCATGTTTGCCAAGCCTAGCTCTGTTCAAAACACGCTTTAAGACCCTTTGTACCCTTATTAATCATAAGCAGCAGCAAGCAATTTTTTGAACCAGCAGTTTACTGAAAGATTGAAACGTGCAAAGTCGCTTCTTGCTTTTTCTCTTAATTCTGGGGTGGGAAATAAAAACAACGTTGCTGTCTTGCTGCTTTTCTGCTGTCTGCTTTTTAGCACGGCGGGCTTTATTTTTAATTTCCCCTGCAACCCTCGGTTGGCTTCAGTGGGTTTGCAAAGTCTCGGAGACGATGGTATGTCCAGCCGGACCGCTTTTTGGGAGAAATTTGCGGCTTGTCAGTGGGAAACAAGCGCGGGTGCGGGGGAGCAGGGATGCTCCGGCACCGCAAGGATGCCGCTGCCTTCGCCGTGCCCCGCGGCCATGCGCCGTTTCGAAGCAGCTGCCGAAAACTCGCTCGTATCCTTTGTAATCCGACGATAGCGTCACCAACGACTGAGGGGCTATAAAAAGTTGCTTTGATATCAGATGGTCAAGCTTTGGGCCGTCTCCAGCAGATTGCTTTCAGGAGCTGAGCTTGGCCCGGAGCCCTTCTCTTGGCCTCTCTGAATGGTTTCAGCTGAGAGGCTGTATCAGTTGCTAATGCACCATAAATAAACATCAGCGTATAAACCTTGCTAGCAAAATACCAGGGGAACTCCTCATTTTAGGCTGTGCTGCGTGTTGTCCCTTGCGCGTGACCCTGGTTGTCCCAGCAGATTTTTTCTTCGTGAGGTAAGCTGGCTGTGATAAATGGGAATGCGAATAGCTGTCTGGATTCATACGCTAGGTATTTATTGCTAGAAATGGTCAAAAAAGTTGTGCGGTGAAACTTAACTGTTGGTTGGTGGGTGCAGGGACGGAGTTTAGCGTGTTAATGTGTCTCTAGTAATAATAAATCAGTGTTAAAGCTTAAATTAAATGAAGCTAATATATAAACAAAACATAAGTATTATATCAATAAATGTCTATAAATATGTGAATAAAAATAAAGCTTAAATTAAGGCTGTGCCGGATGGTGGTTTGCAATGGCAGACCCACAATATAAGAGATGGTTAAATCCAGAGGTGCTCAACCTCTGGATGTGGGACCGCCAGGACTAGCAGGATCCATCCCTGGAGGTCACCTAAAATCAGATCCCCCAAATGTGACAGGCACGGCGGGGTTGCTGGTGGTGCACAGGCTGTTATTTAAAATAGCAGGGGGGCAGAAAAAAAGAGGAAAAGCACAGGTTGTTACTTAAAATAGCATCGCAGGGAGGCTGTCACAGTGTCCCCCCCAGGAGGGGACAGCCCGTGCGCCAGCCCCGCGATGCTCACCATGTCTGCAAACAGGGAAACGAAGCCCAGGGGTGTGAC
This sequence comes from Sagittarius serpentarius, assembly GCA_034782735.1. Classification (NCBI taxonomy): domain Eukaryota; kingdom Metazoa; phylum Chordata; class Aves; order Accipitriformes; family Sagittariidae; genus Sagittarius; species Sagittarius serpentarius. The sequence continues at coordinate 18,810,612 of JAVKLA010000040.1, forward strand.
CTGTCAGGGAAGCCGTGCTTTAATAAATTTTGCAAAAAAAAAAAAAAAAAAGTAAGTAATTTTTGGAATGCACTGTTTGTCATGGCAGCCATCCCCTGAGAAATGTGGAAAAACACTTCTGGTTAACGGGCTCGTGGTGTGTCCCTGGATGGGGTGAGCGGGGAGCCGAGCTCGCTTCCAGCCTGACGTTTCCCCGTTTATTTGCAGTAAGGAAGGACGCTGGCGCGGGTGGGCGTGAGTCGGGACAGACGCATCTGCCGTCGGGACGTGTCCCGCTCGGGTCATGTGCTGGGGACCAAATTCCAGGTTTAATTATAATCCCGCGCCTGGGAGTGTACAGCAAACTCCCACTGCTGCCGGCACGGCGGTGAGATACGAACCCTGTAACCTCTCCTCGTTAGAATAATGACTTATTGTCTTGTTCAGCATTCCTCTTGGTGGGAAAACACAGCCTGGCTGCAATGCAGCCAGGTCCCTCTCTGTCTCCTGGTCTCCCTTGCAGCTACAGCTGCGGGCTCCGGTGGGGACAGGACCGGTGGCTGCTTTCCTTAGGGCATCCCGAAGCCCAAGCTTTGCGCATCTTCATGTAGCTGAGCGTTTTTGAGCAATATACGCGAAAAACGGAGCTAGAAACAACACAGAGGCTTGAACACGGACGGCCAGCTCCGAAAGTCTTCCTTCTGGGCTCAAGCATGACCCGCCATCTCCTTTTTTCTAATCCAAGCTGTATTTCAGAGGTCTCCAATCTTTTTCAGCCTTTCATCATTGCAACGGGATGGCTTCGTGCCCAGGTGAATGCTTTTCCAGGTCGGTTCCCACATATCGACTGAGGACAGTTTTAGAGTAGCTGGAGGGGTTTTTTTTCTCCCCTCTTGGTTTTTGCAGCGCCGGCGAGGGACTCCGGGCTCCCCTCCAGTCCCTCGGTGGTTTCGGTGGTACGACGGACGGTGGACTCCGCTTTCCCGGAAAGTTCCTTCCCGCTTGGAAGCAACTGCAGCAAGCATAAGCAAACTCAAAGTACCGCCTTAGTGGGAAACGGCCCTAAAATTTTCTTTGTCATTAGCCCCCCGTTCCCCCATGGCTTAAAACACAAACACACTGGGATGCTCTTCGTTTTAAGTAACATGGGTTTAAAATTATTCAAGCTGGAATGGGAGAGGCTAGAGGTCTGCTGTGAAAAGGAAACACTTTGGCCAAGAGCTCTTAAAAAAGTGGGTGCCTTAAATACAGGCTCTAAAATTTCCAGTCTGATACGTAAATAAATGGCTTGACTCTTGGATTGCTCCTACGGAAGTGAGAGTACCCGGCCTCTTGCGTAGGTGCCTAAATAGGGGGTTACCTGCTGATTGATATATATAATATATTTACGTATATTTATATTTATTTATATTATTTAAGATAATGGGTGGGAATGGTACTAGGCTGTGTCGCAGGGTCTAGCAGTGCTTGTATTTGCATTTGAGTGGCTGTACCTGGGAAATTCGGCATTTTACCCAAATGTTACATTACCTGTCCAGCCAAGGACAGTGCTTGTTTCTGACGGGCTTGCAGGGAAAATGTTCTCAACTGGACTTTTAACTATTGCAAAGCAGGAAAATCAGCCGAGGGAGATACTGCACATTGCTGGATGTTGTTCCTAAAGGAAGGATAGTCTTTTTTTCCCCTTTTTTTCCATCTGGCCTTTGTAAGAGTGGTCCGTTTTCTCCCCAGACATCAGGCACCCAGAAGAGCTCTCCCTTTTGAGGAAACCCAGAGATCCGTCAAAGAAAAAAAAGAAGAAGTTGGATGATCAATGTGAAGACGACGCCTTCGAGCTGGAGGGTCCGTTGATCACGCCAGGGTCCGGTGAGCCGGGGCTTGCTTCGCGAGGATGGGCTTGCAGGGAAGGGGTGGGCAGGAGGCAGATAATAAAAGGGGGGTGGGGGGGAATGACGCAGCGGTATCAGTCTGACCTAATTCCTTAAGGGCTGTGCAAGAAACAGACCCCAAATAAATTCCACAATTCATCCAGGGCTGCAGCACTCGGTCGCGGTTGCACAGATGCATGCCTGAAGCTGTCACGCATATAGGGGAGCACAGCAACGCCAGACTTCATAAAATAAAACAGAAACCAAGTGTGACCACTTTAACACTCAGATTGTGTTACTGAAAGGTTTTCTTACCCTATTAAGACAGGAGTTGAAGGGAAAATCGTTCCTAATGTCAAATTCCAGGCGTGTTTTAGGCAGTACCACCGTTCTACTCCTTATTTATAGCCCAGCAAAACCAGTATTTTATTAATTGCATTAGTGTTCCCTTACGTTAAGGGCATAGCTATAGATTGTAATGCTAAAAAAAACCCCATTTATTGCTGGGGGCAGGTAGTTTGCCAGCCTGGCTTACAGAACCAGAGCAGCATTGGTAAGAGAGTAGGCAACGGCGTAACATCCCTAACGGAGTAACGTCGCTGATGGAGTAACATCTCTTGCCGCAGGCAGCAAATTGATGCGGGGAGGTGTTTGCAGGCGGAGGGGTCTTTCAGCTCTGCTCCGCAGCTGCTGGAGGTCCGGAGTTTGAAGGCAAATGGCAGGAGCTTAAAGGATCAAGTCCGTCAAGTGGGAGCACTTTAGCCCAAATGGACCTGGGGAGAAAGCCGCAGCGATGCGCGCTGCCGGGCGGGCGAGACGTGTCTGGCTGCCAGAGCTCTTGGTTTTAAATCCAGCGATGAGAGGGAAGCAGGGCAGCTTTAATTAAAAAAAAAAATCTGGGAATTCAGTAAACTTGTGTTAATTGGTCTTAAATTAACTGAAGTACAAGCAAAGGTTAATGCCACTGGTGGCTCCGGGCTTGCAAGCAGAAAGGTTTTGGCTGCGCAGAGCACGGGCGAGGGCGACGATGCCCTGGAGCTGCCATGCCAAAGGGCTGTGCACCACGGGCTCCGCAGCAAACCATCAGCACGGGTCTGTAGCAAGGGAAAAATAGTCCTTCTTTCGCTCCTGTCTCGCTCTTTCTCCTCTCAGTTACTTCAAAAGACTTCTGGGCTAGTCCTCTCCCACTCCTGGCTCAGGGAGTTTTCTCTGCTTCGGGCAAGGCTCCAGTCAATTTTCATTTTCATTTGGCATTTTCGTCTTGAAAGTCCGTAATTAGCCTTTCCAATTTTTCCAATTTGTGGAGAGCATCTCAATTAGATTAATGGGAAATACTTGGCCTGCTTTGAGGGAGATGTATGCAAAAGATCGGGTTTTATTTTAATTATTTAGTGGTCTTTCAGCGAGTCACTTTGAACTCTCTTGCTGATTTTGCTTCCTTGTGAATGAAATTACTTCTGCTGCAGGTTTAATTACTGCAGCTACCTGCCGTGTTTAGGTGCCATTAGTTAAAGGTCGTGGTTTTAATCTGAATGAACTGTTTCTAGCGTTGTTCCAACATTAGTTCGTGTGCTGAATGCTTTTGTAAAACAAGGTGATATTTCGGGATCTGCTTATTTCAGTGCATGTAGATGTAATGGGCATGTTTTGTCACTGAGCACCCCGTACCTGGCAGTGAAACCGTTTAAATCACTGTAGGCAGCGCTGTCAATACACCCACAGTAAATGTTGCCCAACACTTTCCATTAGAAGACCTGTATTCACTTGTTTGTAAGTTAGCCAAACTTATAGCTGTTTCAACTGGAACTTTCCATGACATTGCCTGCCTCGGGCAAATTTTTTAAGGGAAGCTTCTTCTGAGATGTTTTAGACATTTGGAGAAGGTGATGAGGAGAACATCTGAGGGGAAGCTTTGCTGCTTTGGAGCAGACACTCGGACGGGGGAATGTGTGGGGATGGCCCTGGAAAAACCTGCCTGATTTGGGGCAAGAAGTTGGATTTTCCTTTTGTTGGTCCAGTTAATGCTCAGCCCTGTCTGCTTGAGCCACGTGAAGGTTGAGGCTGGCATGCTGCGAAGGCGGACGGGGAGGAGGCACGAGCGTCTTTCGGGCTGCGGTTTATGGATGGTGATAGTGGCTTATTGCCGGTTCTTGTTGGACTGCTGTGCTCCAGCGTTGTCACGGCCCGTGGGGAGAGCGCATTTCTGCTGCTTTTATCGTCATAGAATCACAGAACATCTCGAGTCGGAAGGAACCATAAGGATCATCCAGTCCACCTCCCGAAGTACCTGGTATAAGTACCTGGCAGGTCACCCCCGGCCTTCTCCTTGCAAGTGTGAAGCTTGAAGGTGGATATCTCCATCCCTTGATCTCTTCTGCTGCTTTTTGGGTTTTTTTCTGGTTTGCTGGGTCTGTCTTGATGGCAGGTACCCATGGTGCTTACTGGTCCCCCAGATCATTAATCCGGACCAGGATGCTGGCAAAACTAACAGGAGCATTAAAAGCATCATGGTGGTTTTCTTGTTCAGTGGTGACGAATGGTTTTCGCTTACATTTTCTATTCTGTCAGGCAGGTTAGAATCATGTTTCTATATTATTTTAAGTTTCCTAACCAAGATGTTGGCTGTCATTGGTATGGTGCAGCTGATTCAAACCGTTCTTACTGCTCCTTCCGCAAGAAAATGAGAGTTTGGAAAGGTTTTTCTATCGTTTTGGTCTTAGACTTTTCCAGACGTCTAGCTCAGCTTTCTGTCATTTCTTGCGCGCTCAGGGAGGAGGGATGGTTTGGAGCGAGGAGCTGGAGTGGCCCGAGGTGGTGGTTCAGGGCAGCAGCGGGAGGTGGCAGAGAACACTTTGCTTGTGGCATCTCAGCCGTGCCACGCGCCGCCTTCAGCGCCCTTAAGAGTGCTCTTGGAGGTGGAGTTTGGGTGCGTCGAATTGCACGTCCGAATAGGCTCGTGATTTAAAAAGGACACGACTTTCCCAAAAAGCTAGTTCGGTATTGGTCCTTCTAGGTACTGGTGCGCAGATTTATGCCCAGCAAATGATGCTGAGCTCGTTGGCCGCTGGGCATACGCAGTGGAATTACTGACATTAGGATACGGTCATTGAACCTCCCTTATTTTGAAAATCTGGGTTTATATTCTTAATGTAAAAATCAGTGCTCCTGTGAGATGAATAGGGACTATTTAGCTCTCAGCTATTTTGGGGTATGAGATACCAAGCTGGGTCCACTTTCTTCTCTTCACCTTTGTAATTTTAAAAGGGTTTTTTTGGTCTGCTTTGAGTCTGTACGAGCTTTAAAAGGCCTGGGAGTAATGTGTGCTTCGGGATCAGTTTTGCACCAAATCGCACCACTTGCTCAGCATATTAATGCCAAATTTGTTTGACCGTCTCAGCAAGCTTTTCCATCCGTGAAATGCCACATTTCCGTGCCCGGCTGTTTCCTGTAACGTGAATAAAATAACCATGGAGTCACTTTGGTTGCTTTGCCTTCCGAGTCCACCGGCACTACTGCAGATGCTCCGTTTGGGTGGTTAAACCTCACCTGTGCTATTCTGCCCTCTTCTGAAAATGCCCATTTTTGGCTTCTGTCCCTTCCTACTCTCCCGGTGACTTTCTCTCGCCTTCTCACTCCCCTCCTTTCTTTCCCTCTCTATAGGCACCGATATTCTTTACATCGGCCCCGTCAAAGGTGAGCTCCACCTCAGTAGGACTTTTGCGCTCTGCCTCTGGTCTCTTTGGCTGCGCCCTTAGTTTATTTTCCTGCTCCTCTAAAACTTTTGACTTCCAAAATCTTTAAGCAACAGGTAATACCGGTAAGTTGGGGGCCGTTCATGTCCCAGGTGCCGCAGAAACACAGGGGGCAGGAGTTTCCCGGCGTGGGAGACCTGCGCCTTTTCCCATGGATTTGGGCTGGAATGAGTTTTCCATCAGTTTTGCTCTTGGAGAAGAGCTGAGAGAGAGGGACAGCTTTTCATGGGAAAACAAGCAGCGCAGTGTTTTCCCATTGCGGAAAAAAAAAGTGGTGAAAAAAAAGGGAAGGTTTTTCATCCGCTGGCTTTGGGTTTGTGTCTGAGTTGGCTTGGTTGGGAGCAGGCAGGGCTTGGCCGTGAGCTAACTCCTGGCTTTTATTCCTCTTACCGGTAGGAAACATATATTCAAGCCCAGGGCTATATAGCAAAACGATGACACCGACCTACGATGCTCACGACGGCAGTCCCCTGTCACCCACTTCGGCCTGGTTCGGTGACAGCGCCTTGTCGGAGGGGAACCCGGGCATCCTGGCCGTGAGCCAGCCCGTCACCTCCCCGGAGTCCTTAGCAAAAATGTACAAGCCACAGGCACTGCTCGATAAAGCCAAAATCAACCAAGGGTGAGTTCAGGATTTGTTTTTCTGCTTTTTTTCTTCCTTTTTTTTTTTTTTTTTTTTAATATGCAGTTTTAAATTGCGTTCTTGAAAGTGTTATCGTGACTTTGCCGGACCTTTTAGTGTGTGTTATCCCATGTTGACAATTTACAGATGGCTGGATTCGTCCCGATCTCTTATGGAGCAGGAGGTGAAAGAAAATGAGGCTTTGTTGCTCCGGTTCAAGTACTACAGCTTTTTTGACCTGAATCCAAAGGTACAGAGCTATTTATTTTACTTGCATCTTGCAGGCGAAGGTTTTGAGCAAAGGATGCCTGTATCTCTAATGCGCATTTGCGCTGGTAAATCCTCCACCACTTTGAAAACGGGTTGTGCCGGCATCAAACCCAGGTTTGCGTGCTCCCACGTACCAGTTTGCTAACGCTTGGGTATTGCTAGAGATGCTCTAAGCGTTGCTTAGAGCCACGCCGCTTCGGTGGCAGAGGCTTTTCAGTCTCGGATGGAAGCGTTGCGTTGAAATGAAAGATGAAGTGGTTTGTCTTGAACTGGGCTCATACGTTTTACAACCGGTCCGTGTTTTTGCGCTGTGCCGTAGTACGACGCGATCAGGATCAACCAGCTGTACGAGCAGTCCAAATGGGCTATTCTGCTGGAGGAGATCGAGTGCACGGAGGAAGAAATGATGATGTTTGCAGCGCTACAGGTAGGACGACAGCCCGAGACGCTTACGGTTTTGGTTGAACTTGATTTCGCAGCTTTGCAGCCTTCTCTGTTGATGAATATTGATTAACACGATAAGTGAGATCTGCTGTAACTGGTGTTTTAAGCCTCACCTTGTCTTCGGTGGGAGCCTGGACTTCTCATGCTGGTGGAAGTCAGATCATTACCCGTCTCCTAATCCTCACTTGAGCTTATTAGGTAATTTAAATATTTCCTGCTGATTACTTCTCATGAAAAGGAACTTGGACTTCTTTTACCAAACATGCTTATGTCTATCTTGACTTTTTGTTTTGCCCTTCTTAAAAAAACCCAGTAAGTACACTAGGTTACCGAACTGTGCATTTCTGGCACACTATCCCCCCAAACAGCCGGTGATCATCTGTGGGTTTCCCAGCACTTTTTATTTATCTGTTTTACAAAATACTCAGCGTGATTTGGCATAAATACTACACCTGCTACTGACTTCTGTAAGACGGATGGCAGGCCACTTACTACGTGTAGTCTGGCGTGCCTTGTTGCTGTAGGATGCAGAAATATCCACATCAAGAGCAGGGCTGTCTGCTCCTAGGGCCTCTCCTAGGGAAAAAAAGAGTGAAAACAGAAATATAAAGACTCAGTTTACCTCTCCGAGCTGTCTAGGGTGGGCTGGGCTTGGTCCTTTGTGGGGGACTTTTTGGATGGTTTGGTTTGATGGGGTAAAAACAGATGCAATACATCCTCCGAAACTGGGAGGTGTGGCTGATAGGCCAGAGGGTCGTGCTGCCATCCAGAGGGACCTCGGCGGGCTGGAGAAATGGGCCGACAGGAACCTCATGAAGTTCAACAAGGGGAAGTGCAGCCTGGGGAAGAACCACCCCATGCACCAGTATATTCTGGGGGCCGCCCAGCTGGGAAGCAGCTTGGCAGAAAGGGACCTGGGGGTGCTGGTGGGCACCAAGTTGAACATCAGCCAGCAACGTGCCCTTGGGGCAAAGCAGGGGAATGGTACCCTGGGCGGCATCGGGCAAAGCACTGCGGGCAGGTCGAGGGAGGTGATCCTTCCCCTCTGCTCAGCAGCGGTGAGGCCACAGCCGGAGGGCTGTGTCCAGTTCTGGGCTCCTCAGCGCAAGAGAGACGTGGACATACTGGAGAGAGTCCAACGAAGGGCCACAAGGATGATGAGGGTCCTGGAGCATCTCTCCTGTGAGGAAAGGCTGAGGGACCTGGGACTGTTCAGCCTGGAGAAGAGAAGGCTCAGGGGCCATCTTATTAATGTATTTAAATGCCGGGTGGGAAGCTGTAAAGGAGATGGAGCCAGGCTCTTCTCAGTGGTGCCCGGTGACAGGACCAGAGGCAATGGGCACAAACTGAAACACAGGAGGTTCCCTCTGAACATCAGGAAACATTTTTTTTCGCTGTGAGGGTGACCGAGCGCTGGCACAGGTTGCCCAGAGAGGTTGTGGAGTCTCCATCCTTGGGGCTGCTCAAAAGCCAGCTGGACGTGGTCCTGGACAGTGGCTGTAGGTGGCCCTGCTTGAGCCGGGGGTAGGACCAGGTGACCTGCAGAGGTCCCTTCCAACCTCAACCCGTCTGTGATGCTGTGAAAAGAGTGGCTCTGCCCTGCGGGGTCCAGAGTGGTCCTTCAGGGTTCATACCACCAACTCCTTGGACTGAAAACAGCCAAGCCGGTCATTCCCGACTCAGCTGCGCTCGGGTCTCAGCATTTGCTGGTCTCTGCTCCTGCGGAGGGTACAGCTTCGCTTTTCCGCTCCGCTTCCCAAGCGTGGCGGCTGTGTTGTGATGAGCCCGCGGCATCCGGCAGATTGCGGGAGCATCCCGGTGAAATGTTGTGCCTTGCCTTTCAGTACCACATCAATAAGCTGTCCATCATGTCCTCGGAAAACCACCTGAACAACAGCGACAAGGAGGTGGATGAAGTGGATGCTGCGCTCTCGGATCTGGAAATTACTTTGGAAGGTGGCAAAACGTCGACGATCCTGGTAAGGGTTGCAGGCGCACGGTGGCAGGGTGGCTTGCGTGTCCCCCCCTCCACCTCGCACGAGGCAGGAATAATCACCCTGAGCTGGGAATTTTTCCAGGCATCCAACCTTTTTTACTTCCTTCCTCTCCCTTTTTTTCTATTTCTGCTCTTACAGCATGAGAAAGTTGCCCACAGCCCAGTAAAGCAACAAAAAACGTAGACCCCAATAATATTTTCTTAAAAATAGTTTTTTTTTTAAAATACCAAGGGGTAGTTCTGGTGGGAGGGACCCCGGGCAGTGTCCGACACAGGGCCAGCACCGAGCTGAAGCTCTGCTCTGAGCCCAAAGCAGCATAAAGTCTTCTTTGAGCACATCCACATACCGACCCAAAGGCTTCATTTAAGCTGTAAGACCGCCTTCTATTTTTTGGGTGTTTGCAGTGAATTTAGCAGGGGATGCTCAGCCCGTCCCACGTGCCCAGCTCTGCATTGCTGCAGAAGTCAAGTGCAATACTGCTTCTTTCCTGCTGGGACCATAAGACCAAGTGGTGTTGGAGAAGTCCCGGAGGAGTCAGGATCTTACTGAAACTTCCCCCTGCACCAAGCCACCTTCCTGGTGAAATAATGGAAGACTAAATTAAAATTAATTTGGTTTCTGTTCTTGCTACCGACTTTCCAAAATACTGAGTTCTTCACACTGAGGTTTCTCTTCCACCGTTTCTTATTCATGGCAAAGTTTTACAGCACCTAAAGCAGCGGCCACGGTATTCAGAAATAACTTACGCTTGTGAAACCCTGTTTTTATTAGACTGGATTTTAGCCTGGAGTGGGCTATGACTGTATTTCAGAGGATTTCATTTTTTTTCTGACATGCCGTTTTAACACTGGTTTTCCACCTTTAAAAATGTGAAGCCCAAGAACTAAACGGCAGAAAAAGGACTAGGTCCAGTCAGACTTGGCACAGCACAGCTTTTCCAGGCATTTTGCACATTTATACCATCTCTGAGTTTCATTTTAAGTTCTTTCAAACCCTAAAATCCCTGAAATTTTCCAGTCTTACACTTCATATAATTTTTTTTAAGTGTTCATTAAAGGTCTTTTTGAAGTTAACATCCATACTTAGCCTGCTTTACTAGCATTAATAACGGCAGAGATTTATAATACTAACTGGTTGCCGCAGGGAGAGCAGCGCTCCTTCGGTGCGACAGAAATAATGGCAAGTTTTTGTCGCCAAGAGATCTTTTATAATTTCTTTGCAAAACCAGATTTGAAGCACAGGACTAAGGAACAGTCCCTGCCAAATAGATAGGAGTGAAGACGACAGTGATTCATCAAAAAAACTCCATCCCTTTCCGTAGGGGTTGCTAGCAGTAGCCATTTCCAGATGCTTTCAAGTAATTGAATATGGATAATGGGCAATTACTGGATTGTTTGTTTAGATTCTGCATTTTTTCCCCCCGTGGTATCTATAAACAGCATTGCTCATTGCAGACGGCAAGTAAACTGTCTTGCTACTGCAAGCTGTTGGAGCAGTCTTTGTTTTTTCTGTCCTTTGAAAACCCTTTAGTTCGAGCTTGTGGGAATTGCAAGTGCCACCCTATATATTTCGCTCATGCAAGGTGTGAAGATCAACTCAGTATTAAAAGAGCTGGGGGGAAAAAAAGCCGTTCTAGACTGTCAGAAAGCCCTTTCCCCAGTCCTCCATGGAGGTGCAGAGCAGCATCTTTCCCTTTTGTTTGGAGCATAAGGAAAAAGCTTAAGGGAGGAGAAAAATCCCCTGTGCGAACACGAGCCGGTGTGACCGCCGGTGACCTCGCGGGTGGGAACTGGCTCCAGCGGCAGCAGGAATTCCTCAAAGAAAAATAAAGCCTTGTCCTCTGGTTTCCAAACAGCACTTCTGTGCGATAGATTTTTCTCCCGCTTGCTTCTCCCGTGAAGTGGATGAGGCTTTCTCGGGAGCATTTTCCGGACCCCTGAATCCCGATGTTGGCCGGTGAAGCTGCCGCCGGCTTCCTCCCCTGCGCAGCATCCCTCCCCTCCCGGAGCCACTGCCCCGGCTCCGCACGGGCAGGGGGGTGAATGGGATAATCTTTTCTTTTCAGGGTGACATCACTTCCATCCCAGAGCTCGCCGACTACATTAAAGTCTTCAAGTAAGTGCTGATGGGAAGAGGTGCTTGTGAAACTGGTAATGTCTGTGAATAATTAATGGTCCTACCGCCTAATGTCCTTTTTTTTTTAATCTCCTGGCCTTAAGATCTTGCTGCCCACCACTGTGTTATCTCGTATGAAAAGCCACCCAGCAGTTGCTGTGTAATACCGCAGCTGAGCATCTGTGCTCTCTTACTGTTAAAACATTTTACTTCTTCATCCTGTGGCACGGTCACTAAGTATTTCACACTATTTGAAATACTGGATACTGAAGTTGATCAGTTCTTAAATATAAAACCCAGGGTGTTTTCCCGCTGTCACTGCCCCGGCAGGTACGCATCCCTCCGGGAGATCTTGCTGCATCCCGTAGCCAGCAGCACGTGCTGGGATATTTCTCTAACACAATCAATGCCCCGGAGATAATCAAGCCATCCTAAAATTAGGAGTGAAACCTAGAAACCTTGCTCAAATACTTCTCCTGGTTTGCAAGGGGCTGGATGAATTATAAACAGCCGGGATCCTGGTCTGTCTGCCCTCTCCTTGCCAAAAGGAGCAGGTTAAGCTGACTCTGCTCCTCTTCCAGCTCACTCAGGATTTAGGGGTTATTTTAATTTTGATTTGACTTGGACGCTGGTATGTGGAAACCGGGAACAGCAGCGTCTGGAGTTTGAGTAACATTTTGGCAGCTGCGACCGTCTTTTGCAATTTATTGCCTGCTGCGGCAAGGGTTACGGTGAAAGTTCTGGAAACTGGAAATAATGATGAGATTTCACAGCATAGCTATAGGATATAGAAGAAAAGCTGTAGGCAGTGAAATAGCTCTGGAACAAGCCTTCACTTTATTAATTGTTTGGTTCTGGAGCCAGAACCTAGAACTTCGGTTGAGAAAAACTCTTTCTCCCTCTCCGAAGGCGAATTAATAAGGTCTGCGTGTCCGTCTGGGCTTGTGGTCTGTCTGAACCGGGGCAAAGTTTCAGGGCTGCAGCCTGTGCCCTGCATCTGAGTGGGTCTTTTTTCCCCCCTTGAACACACAAACAAACAAAAAACTTGCTCTCTCCTTTGATGTGCTTACTTGCCGATAAAATTAGGCACGACTCGGGGAGCTAATTACTTGCAAATTGCACGCACCAGTTGGTGGGGCAAGAGATGGAGCAGTGGGAAGCTGCTGGTTCCCTCCCCTCGCCCGGTCCAAGCCCCGAACCCTGGGGTTGGGATTTGAGGCCGTGCTGCCGCGGCGGGGAAGCACAGAATCGCCATTTGCTCCTAAAGATGAAGGCCAGGCGGTATTTTGCTGCCAGAAACCCAACGTAAATGACACGATGTTAGGAGCTGGCCCAGCTTTGGCTGTGCCTCTCGTCACACTTCAGCTGGGGAGGAGCTGCAATATATGTCCCTAGTATGCCTTATATGTAAGTCCTATATATATGTCCCTATACGTGCCTGGTGTCGCTGCAGAGACTTGGGATGTTCCTTTCTCCCCTGCCAGCCGGGTTACTGCCCGTGCCAGCCAAAATGCTCTGCCTGCAATTTAAAGGAGCCCCCAGAAAAGCTCAAGACAGTAAAGATGCATTAAAGCATCTTTAGCGAGGGATGCAAGGTGAAGGATGGAAAAACCTGCCTGTGTAGGATGGCTTGTCTGGAGGTTGGTGACTTCTTCTGTAGTGGGAGGCAGCTTTCAAAGGAAATTGCGGTTGTAAAGTCTGCACGGGGCAGGGCTGTGTGTGCCAGGGCTTTAGGAGGAAAAAAACAGCAAAGGCAGGAGGAGGCAGCGGATGCCCCAAGCTCAGATGTCCGTCAGAGGTGTGGGAGCAGCGGGGTTCAGGCAGGCGCCGTGTTTCTCCCCCACCTCCCTTATTTCCCTGAGCAGCCCCCAACACGCTTTTGCTTGGAAATGAAAGTGCAGAGCCCTGAGGACAAGCAGTTGGGGCCACCACATATTTCATCCCTACAGATGAGGGTTCAGCAGCTATTTCTGGGATGGAGATGTGAGAAATGCATTGCAGTGGGAAACTGCAAATGCAGCCTTTGAATAAGGTTTAGAAGCTAGGAATGGTTAAGAAAAATCAGAAACGTGCAGCTCTACAGAAGTCCTGGGCTCGTGGTGGGATGAGCAGGCTCAGGGCACCACCATGCCAGGTGCTGCTTTGCTTTGCTACGGGCTTGCAGGGCCATCGCTGCTTCCATAGAGTCGGGTAAAATCCGTGTTTTCCATAGGAAGGAGCTGAACCTTTTCTGATGTGGAGTGTTTAAAAAGAATACATCAAGTGTACTCATGCATGTGCTTGACTGACAAGTCTTTTAGAAGTACCGCTTCCTTTCAGAGCTTGAGCAGAGGGTTCCAGTTTAATGTGGCGGGTGAAGAGGCATATTTTGCAGCGGTTCACGGACATGTCTGTTTTCATAATACAATTCTCCAGCTCCCCCCACCTTGCCCCAGATTAGTGGGACCTCCATGGCATGGAAGAGCCCAAATTTGCAATTGGAGCTCAATTTCTTGACCCAACGTTGTACTGAAGGGATGGCGAGTGGTGGTTGAGCTCCCAGGCAGAGACTGTCCCAGGGGTGGGCATACCCCAGGCTGCTGACACCAGGTTTTCAAGGGTGAAATGAGTTTCCCGGTGCAGCAGCTTGGTTTAGGAGCTTAAACCCAATATAATGTCCCTCAACCTGTCTGGCAGGCCCAAGAAGCTGACGTTGAAAGGCTACAAGCCATATTGGTGCACCTTCAAAGATACCTCTATCTCCTGCTATAAAAGCAAAGAGGAATCCAACGGGACTCCTGCGCACCAGATGAACCTCAGAGGTGAGAGAAGTATAAGCGTCGTTGCATTTTATTCCAGTAATAGGCTGCTCCTTTTGCATCTTGTTTTCTCACTGCTTTATTTTCTTGGCATGCCATCCTAGGGTTGGGTAGATACGTTTAAAGGAATGAGGGTGCCTGGGTTTGATAGCATGGCATATACTTAGGCTTCTAGAAAGTGAGTACGTGGTACCTGTGACCCCAAGGGGAGGCACCACCAGCTCCCCAATACCTTGGGGAGACAACTCGCCGTTCTCCTTTCTGTCGTGGCCGTCCAAAAGTATTGAACTAACCCCCATGGCAGAGAATAAGTTTGAGCACGTGCTGCGCTGGAGAGAACAGACCATTCTCTTCCTCCGCTGCCTTTACATTTTTTTCCTCCTCTCCCTGGTGCTGGTTGTGAGCAGCCTCGCTCAAGCGCTCCCTGCGAGCCTTGCACATGAGTTTTTAAATTCCTACAGCTGCTGGTTTTTCTTATGTCAAGTTAAACATTCCTGCTCCGGCAGCCACCAAACTGCAGAGCTCATTTTTTTCCCTGTGGAGGCAGGAGCAGATGTGATGCCAAGCGACCTCAGGCTGCAGTCAGAGCGAAGCCCGGCCCGCCGGACCTTTTTGGGAGCTTTTTGACATATCTGCTGTGACGGCACTTTTAAAAAATCTTGGAGGCGGTGTTGAAGCGACGCCCGGGCTAACGTGGCTGGTTCAGTTCATCACCTCCCGGTGTTTATACAACCGCTCGTAGTTCTCTCCAGACACCAAAGGCAGGATGCCCACACCTCACCACTGAGTATAGCAGCGATGCGCCCAGCCAAAATAACGTATAGGGGTTTCAGAGTGAGAGTCAGCACCCATCCAGCCACCTTTTCCTACCTTTCCGTGAAAATTTCAGGGACACGAGGTGTTTGCCAGCCATCAGGTCCATTCGTGAGGCCAGGCAGGAGCTATGAGATGAATTCTGCTGGCACGCATTAGCTTTGGCTTCATTGCTTTCAGATCAGGTCTTGCTTTTTTCCTGTCACTTGGAAAAAGAGACACCTGACATGACTTTTGTCCCTGCTACCTAGAGTGTTTATCTCATCGGAGATGTGGTGTAAGACCTTTGCAGCGCTGAGGTGCTGTTGGACACTCCGTAGTTGGAGAGCTTTGCTTTTTCTTTTTCTTTTTTGGTTTGTTTTTTTTTTTTCCTCTGCTTAAAGTGTAGTTCTTCACAGCCCTGTTAAACACTGGCTCCCTTTTTGCAGGATGTGAAGTTACCCCTGATGTGAACATCTCTGGTCAGAAGTTTAACATCAAGCTTCTGATTCCAGTGGCGGAGGGAATGAATGAAATCTGGCTTCGCTGCGATAATGTAAGTTTATCGCTTGGACCGGCCCTCTCTTCGCCCTCTGCCCACCATCAGCTCAGGCTCGGATGTGCCATGTAGCTGGTGTTAATTTAAAAAAAAAAAATGCACTCATGTGTCTTATCTTGACATTCAGAGCACGTGTGTGACTTTGGAGTAGAAAATCAGCCCCGGCTCTTCCTTGGCTTTGTCCCATGGTTATAGGCTACACGTTGGCTGGGTTTCTGCCCGTCTTTGTGCATGCTTGAGTCTCCTGGGGCTGGAAGGGAAATAAAGGCTCCCTGGAGTTTAACTTGGGGGGTGAGGGGGCAGGTGGCACCCTCACCGCTCTGACAGGCATGGGTCTCTGTTTTGGGGGGGGCAGGAGACGCAGTACGCCAGCTGGATGGCCGCCTGCCGCTTGGCCTCCAAGGGCAAGACGATGGCCGACAGCTCCTACGGCATGGAAGTACAGAACATCCTCTCCTTCCTGAAAATGCAGCATTTGAACCCAGACCCGCAGCTGATCCCGGAACAAATCACCACCGACATTAATCCTGAGTGTCTGGTTTCTCCTCGCTACCTGAAAAAGTACAAGAACAAGCAGGTACGTGCTCGTCCACTCTCCCGGCACGGTGTTGGTGGTGGTGTGGACCGGGCTGACCGTGCACCCGTTTCGGCAGTAGCCGGCGTTTAACACTACGTGTGTCAGATGTTGTCACTTAATCGGATGCACGCGGTTACTAAAATGAGCTGCTGACTGAAATGCGTGGTTTCGATCCAGCACCTGGGGATGGCACCCACGACCTTAATTGTGCCGTGTATTATGCGACGATGCACCTACACAGCCTCGGCAGCAGGGGAAACATTTATTTTAAATACATTTAAAATGTATTTACATTTCTTTTAAATACATTTTGGGAATGGGTTTTGCCCCTGCTGATAACCGAGTGATGGTGCAGCGAAGTGTGGGTCAGCTGCCCCCATGTCTCCCCGCGCAGATGTAGCAGTGATGAGATGAAATCAGTCCCCGGTGCTGGGATTAAAACCCCTACACTTGCCCAGAGTCCGTGCAGAAATCCTCAGGATCAGCGGAGTTGCAGTTGCTTGCAGTGCTTTGTCCAGACTTGGCTGTAATGTGGTTTGCATATTTCTGTCTTTGCTTTTCCACTACTTCCAAATGCCAGTCCTTGAAACATTGCTTCATTTTGAGTTGCTGTGACTTGTGCTTGAACTCCACGCTACATTCGATCCGTGCATGACAGGGCTGAACTGTTCTGCGCTGGACATAAATGCATGACTTTCTGAAAGACATTATATGTCAGGACAGTGGCAAAAATAAGTAAGGCATTGCTCCGTGGCCTTTCGGTGACTTAATCGTTCAGCTGTAGCTTTGCAGCCTGTGTACTTCGGGCTGGCTGTGGCTAGATATGATTTCTGCAAAGCAGAAGGAAGGCTGCAAGTCAGAGAAGCAGGAAAAATACAACTTTTTACTGGCACAGCACGATGATTTCCTGGCAGTGGAGTTACATTTTATATAGCCCTTATTATTCTTCTGAATAAGCCTTTATATCCACTTGGATGGAGGAGAGGCTGCGTAAATACGATTTTAACATATATAATACCTTCTGGGCTTGAACTCAGTAAAATGGAGGCACCTGGAAAAATATTAGCTCGCAGAACTTGCTTACCGTGCAGGTATCCTCGTTGTAAAAATAACCTCCGTCAAACCGTGGGGATGGGCACAAGCCCTTTCCCTGCTCCAAGCCGGGCCGGCGGCCGCGATGCAAACACCGGGTCCCCTATAGACATCGGCTGAACAGAAGCTTTAGGCTTTTCCTTTACGGTCAGAGGCAGAGCTTGCAGCAGCAGAGGATGTTTGCCGGCGACATGTGTGCTGGCACGGCTGGGAGGGATGGAGGGATGGCCGCGAGGGTCCCTCTGTGCCCTGGCACGGGGGAAAAAGGAGGAGGAGGAGGAGGAGGTCATGCAGCCCACAGACGGTGCCGAAATGGCAGTTGGCAGTGGGCTTTGCTGGAGGATTTGTAGAAGCGCCTGGTCCCACACCGGCCCCAGACCGGCTCGGGTGGTGTTTGTCTCCAGCCTGCTCTTGCAGCAGCGTAGGGTTGGCAGGTGGGGTTTGGGGAGCGCCAAATCCGAAACGCGAAAAACCCTGCAACCCAAAATAAGCGTTTTCACAGCTCTCGGGTGCCTTGCTGGGGTTCGGTGTCGGAGCGGCGTCCAGCCGGCTTCCGAGGGCAGATGCGTCATCCCCAGGAAGCCCAGCTGATGTTATCCTCCAGCCACTTGTTACCCCGAGCAGCATCCCCACCATTTCTCTCCGTATCTCAAATAAAAGGAGCTACTGAGCTCACGGCCCGTAGCGAGCTGTTGAGCTTCCTACTGAGCTTCCCCTGTGAGTAAGTGGGCTTGAGTTTGCGCAGAGGCGTGGGGAGGAGGGCGAGGACACGAATTCCCCTCAGAGCTGGCAGCTTCACCCTCCCCTTTATCCACCAGCAGGACCGAAACCATCTCAGGACCAAAACCGTCTCTACGCGATGCCGGCCAGCTGGGACCGCACCGGTGCTCAGGCAGGGCCGGCACAAGCGGCAAACCTCTGCTCGCTTGTCCCCTCTCCGTCCTTAACGTTCACTTTGGCTGCTTTTCTGCCTAAGAAATGGTGCATGTGGTTTTTTCGCTTGAACTTCGGTTTGCAGTTAATTTACACTTTTTCTTTGCTTTGTTGCCATATTTCTGATTGCTTTTTTTTCTTTCTGCCTCCTTTTCTTTTTTTTTTTTTTTTCCGCCTTGCCATCTACAGCCAGGCTATGTAAGAGACTTGGTAAGTGACAGCAACAATAAAATTAAGATACATTTACGATAAAACTTAAAATAGTTTAGAACCCCTTTGGTTTGGAGAGCAGCAATGAAAAAACTAACAAAACCCACCCACACACAACCCCCCCGAGAAACTTGGGCCCTGTTTGGTTTTTATAATGGTCCCCAGTGATTTATGCTGCGAAAGTAGAAACCCTACACCAGAAATTTGCCCCGCCGTTTGCTCACATCCTGCGTCTTAAACTAACTGAGCCTGAGCGGCTCTTAGCCTCCAGACAGCTCAGATCTATATTTGCTTTTGTATGTCTGGAGATACGACGAAAAAGCAGCTCCACATTTATCAGCCGTGGCCGCAGGCTTTGAGCAGTCGTAGCTGAAATAAGACCTCGGGGCAGAAATTATCGATTATCTGCATCGTTCGTAACCGCGCTGGCTCCCAAATGCCTCCCGAGTTGTTACCTGTTCGCGTGACAGTCGAGATGCCACTAATGAACCCCCTCACCTAAAGCCGGTGTGTCTCGCCGCCCGCAGATCACGGCACGCATCCTGGAAGCCCACCAGAACGTCGCTCAGATGAGTCTCATCGAGGCGAAGATGCGGTTTATTCAAGCCTGGCAGTCGCTGCCGGAGTTTGGCATCACGCATTTCATTGCAAGGTCGGTGGGTCTGCTGGGCAGAACAGGAGGAATTTCATGGATAAATACGCACAATCCATAAAATAGGCAGCACATCCTTAGCTGTGGAAGTTGCACTGGAACTGAAATGAAAAGCATTAATTGCATCGATGTACAAAGCCTATTTTAGAAGTTAACTCAGCTGCTGAATTTAACATGCGTAGCCGTGTATCGCGGGTGTGCGTTTATTAATCCCTCGCCGTGTCGCAGGTTCCAGGGGGGCAAGAAGGAGGAGCTGATCGGCATCGCCTATAACCGGCTGATACGGATGGATGCGAGCACGGGCGACGCCGTCAAAACCTGGCGGTTCAGCAACATGAAGCAGTGGAACGTGAACTGGGAGATTAAAATGGTGAGCTGGTGTTTTACACCTCGGCCGCTTCCCCCGCTCCTGTTACGTGAGACAGGCGCTGCTCTTGGCGGGTTTTTTTTTAAGTTGACTTTCTAAGTCGGCTTTTAAAAAGCCAGGTTTTCACATCGCTGTTTTCTAAAGCATGTCCCATCCAGCTGCGTTAATGTAAGATCGTTTCTCCTCCCTCCTCTTCCACCCGCCTTGGAGCTCTAGCAGAGCTTGTCCTAACTGCTGGTGGAGTTGAGTATGACCCTTAAAAAGAAGAAAAAAAACCCTGAATTTGTCTTTAATGCAGCCAGTTACACACTTTAATGTGTAACGATTTTCTCCGGTCTCTGAACACCCACTCAAAGGCAGCTAAATAAAATCAAACTTCAGAACAGATGCCCGGGCTTGATCCTAACCAGTAACATAAATGTACTGGGCCTTATCCGTACTAAAATGCCGTTTACTTGCAGTACAGCTCAGATTTTCATGTAAGTAATAAAAAGCAACAGTAGACACTTCACTGGGCTCCGAGATGGGCTTTTACCCAACCGTTACGTTTGGATGCACAAACTTTTTGTGCTCCTTTTCGGCAGAACACCTAATTAAAATTGCCAGGGATACGTGAGGGCTGTTCTCCTGCGGTTTGTGGCTCGTTAATTGTTGCTGGAGAAATTATTCAGCTTCCCCTCTGCCTCAGAGTCTTTGTTTTGACCCAGTTGCAAGCCCCGATATCCCAATTATTCGGCTCAGATACTCTGCTGGGAATCCCCCTCCCTCCCGCAGAGCTGTCAGTGATGGGGGGGGGGACAAAAAAAATAACGGGCATCAATAAATTGACAGTCTATTCAGTCACTCCAAAACGAGCTCTCCCAACCCCCATAAAGCATTTTTACAGCCAAAATTTAACATAGAAACCCTCGCAGGGAAAGCTAGAAAGAAATCCCAGCCCTCAACAGGTCCGTGCCCGGTCTCTGTTTCTCTTGAAGCAAAGAAGATGTCGCCATGTGCTCACCGCCGAGAGGTGCAAACACGCTGGGTAATTACCTCTGAGTCACGGGAGAATAAAAGGTATAATGATAATATAAATAAATAAATCAACCAATAAAATTACATAAAAATAAAATAATAAAAAAGCAATAAAAGGTATTTCAGTATCTAAACATATGAACAATAATCATTGCATCATAGAGTCATAGAATATCTCAAGTTGGAAGGGACCCATAAGGATCATCGAGTCTAAATCATCATTTACGTCGCTGGATTTTGCTTTAGGCAATGGAAGAGGCATCTGGGTTAGCAGAAAAGAAAAGTAAGGCAGAAAGGAAGAGCGTGCGTCCGTGTAACTCCTTTGGGAAGGCACCGGGGAGGCTAACCCCTCTGGTTTTGCCTTCTAGGTGACAGTGGAGTTTGCAGATGACGTTCGGGTGTCCTTCATTTGCACGGAGGTGGATTGCAAAGTGGTTCACGAGTTCATCGGCGGCTACATCTTCTTGTCGACGCGAGCGAAAGATCAGAATGAGAGTTTAGATGAAGAGATGTTCTACAAACTGACCAGTGGTTGGGTGTGAGTCCCATGTACTGTACACCGAGAGGAAACCCCATGGCCATATTAATATTTAACTTTAAAAGGCTGTTCTTTGAAATATGCTGCTTAATAAAGTAAGCTTGAAATGTATCTTTTTTTTTTTATCATGAAAATTTTTGCATTACCAGACCAGTTACTCTGTGTGCACTAATGAGCACTTCTGTTAATTTGCTATAACAAGACCGTATCTGGGCCAGGTGATCATGCCGCTGGCCTTTGGATACAGAATCTGATGGGCAGATCAGGATAAGATTTGACTGACTTAAAATAGCCAATTTTCTAAGAGAACTCTAAGCCATCTTCTTGTAAAGCCATTCAGGGCTTAACCTATATGAAGTCTATTATTTATCATGTTTAATGCATGAGTGTTTTCTTTCTTTTTTTGTGTTTTTTATTCTGTACATTTGACCTGTTTTGAAGTCGTCCTACCCGTTAAGTAGAATTGCCATCTCTCCTTTCACACTACATGTACCGGGACTGCTACAGGTGCCTGACATGACTTCGAAGATAGTTGCGTGTGGCCTCAAAGATGATCTTCTGTTAGTCTGTTATAGCTTGGTTTTATTTGTTAACGTGCCTTTTGATAATCATTTATATTGTCTTTTTTTATTTTATTTTATTTTATTTTTACACCATATTGTATTACGACACTTTTAGTATTCACCAGCATAGTCACTGTTCTGCCTATGATATGCAAACTTTTTCATTGCAATATGAAGTAAAGGTTTATGAAGTATAGGTTTTGTGTAACTAATGTAAAAAACACGAATTTTATAAAATTGTACAGTTTTTTTAACTAGTCTCACAAGCCAGCTAGAATATTGCATAGATCTGGTGTATCAGCATTAACTAGAGTACGCCTGTAAGGGGTATGGGGAGTAACCAAGAAACAAAAAAACCCGAATTTCAGTCCAGTAAATTTTTATCTAAGTTAAATGGGATTTCAGAGCTGCACCACAACACCCTCGATAACTGATACCTGGGGCCAGGACCTCCCTGTTCGTTAAGCCAGCGCAGTGTTAACGCTAACGGGGAGGGATCTCCTGCCCCACCTAATGCCGAGGAGTAACCAGTGTTGCGTTCCTGTAGTCTGTGGTTTCAAGACTATGTACAAATGCATTTTATTTTAAATAAAAGTCAAATCTTTTATTTAATATTCAGCTGCCGCTCCTGGGTTTTGTGGTTGAACTGCGCTATGGCAGGGCCGTAAGCAACTCCCATATGATACAGCCACCCCGTGCCAGCCCCGCTCTCCCTCCCGCTGCCTTATCCCGAGCTTCCCAAAACAAAATGCCACCAAAAACCAAAGCAAAATACAGGGATGGGAGAGGAGAGTCCGAGGCAGCAACGTTGGCCCCACTCCCTGGCCAGGGAAGCAGCCCCAGGACACGAGGAATGATGCTGCCTGGGACACGTGTCGTCCGTACCCTGCCGTCACCTAACGTGAAGGCTGCTGATGGAGCGCTGGGGTGTAAAACAGCCTCGGCACACTGGGCTCAGTTACGACGGCGAGAAGGAAAATCGATCTGTTGGCAAGTCAAGCTTAAAATGCCGTATTTCAGCCTTTCAGTGGGCAGTGACGTGGACTTGGGTTTGGTGCCAGCCCGCCCGGAGGGCAGCGCCGCGGTGGGAGATGCTCCCTGCGGCCCCGCAGCCGCTGCGGTGCCGGTGAGGGCCCTCGACCCGCTGCCGCTGGAGCAGGGGCTTGGCAAGCGGTGGAGACGGTGCCGCTGTGCAGGAATAGGGATGCTGCCGGGGCAGAGAAACCAGCGAGAGATTCGTCACCGGCAGAGCTCCGTGCCCAAAAACACCCCGAGAGAGGGGCCAGGGACGCTGCTTGGCCACGTCTGGTCCAGCTCCCAGCTTTAGGTTATCCCATCCCGACACGGCAGAGCCGCAGCGGGGCCGGAGGGAGGTGAGGAGGGCCGGGGAAGGGGTGATGGTGGCTGCTCGACTGCACCTGCAGGTCCGGGGGGGACAGAGAGGGGCAGGCGACAGCAACGGCTGTGGCATCTTCCCCGGGTGCAAGCTGAACTTGCTCCCTTGCAGGCGGGGGCTTGGAGGACATGATGCATTCCCCCACCGCTGCCGCGTTCCTGCAGCCATCCTCTGGTTTTTGCAGCACGTGCTCTTGGACGGGTTGCACCCTTGCTCCATAAAAGCAAGGGGAAGGGGTGGCCCGACAGCGCCGGGCAATTCCTCCCGCTCCTTGGTCCCACAACGGGACCGCAGCCAGGGCAGAGGTGTGCTCAGGACGTGACGGGGATGCTCCCAACCCTGCCCCGCACCCGCAGGCTTGTTCTTTTGGGTGCTGGCAGCTCCCGGCTGCCCGGCAAGTCCAGGCGGCCCCGGGAGGCACGCGAACGGAGGAGCGGCATGCACGCTCCTGGCAGGCGACGCCGGGAATTTGGCTGGATGCGGGAGTGGGTGAGGCACGGCAATAAAAACGTGCCTGGCCTGGAATACCACCGAAGCTGGGCGCGTGATGGGGACGGCTCGCTGAAAAATATTTACCTCCTGTTTCACAGCCTGAGGTTATGTGGGATGGAGAGGTGTAACGCGGAGAGGAATGGTGGGGGGAGAAGATGTGTGTCCCTCGGATCCGTCCATCCCCAGCCTCCTCTGCAGGGCTCCGCTTCGCTGAATCGGGGCCCGATTTTGCAGCTGGGGGAGGCGATAAGGCAGGAAACGCTGAGCAGAAAATCAGAGGAGGTCGGGGAAGGGGCATGGGAAGGCAGAGGCTGCTTTTGACCCGCAGATCTTCCCCGCACGGCCCCCCGAGGATGGGAGCCGGGAGAAGGTGGGTGGGATACGGGGACCGTTGCGGACGCTTGCAGGAGGCTGGGAAGCAGCGAGGAGGTGGCAGGGAGCTTCGAGGTGATCCGAAGGAGGCTGCCGGGTTTCCTAGGCTGTCTTTTCTTTCTCCTTGGATGAAAAGATGCAAACGAAAATGAGCTGTTGTTGGAGTAGAGGGGTGGGGGTGGGGGGTAAAAAAGAACAACTGTGGTTTACCTAAAGTCTGGAGAGACACCAGATAAAATACAGCGCGGATGGGAACTGCCGCACACCGAGGACGGACACGGGGGTGAGGAGGGAGCACGAGGAGCACACTGCAAGACGGCTTGGGGAGGGAGGCGGTGGGAGCTGGAGCCCGCGGGAGGGGATGGATGATCCAGCCCAGGGACAGGCGGCAGCGGCAGCAAGCCGGTGTGGGGACAAGGAGGATCGGAGCTGTTTGCTCTGCGGCTCCTCCCGTAGTCGTCAGACATTGCTGGTGGGGTGATGCTGAGTTGACGGGAAAGCAGGACATGGTGGGCACAGAGGGTTTCCAGCCATGTGCTGGGGAGAGGTGTCGGAGGCCGGGTGGGTCCAGGGGTGTTTGGGCATTAAAGCCAACAACCGAGGATGAGGAGGGTCTTGGCAAGACAAGGCGATGCAAATCCCAGTTCCTGCAGCACCAGCGCTGAAGGGAGATGTGAAGGTTATTCTGCTGATGCAGTGAAATCTAGCTGTGGTTGACCCTTTTGGGTAAACAAAAAAAGTGAACCAAATTAAAAACAAAAACAAAAACCAAAGAGAAACCAGTCCGTGGGTGTCCGCAGCCCCCTGGGGTGACTCAGCTTCGGGGAGGAAGAGCTGTAACCGGCTGGCATCCACAAACTGGTGGCTGCCCCGGGGAAAAAAAAAATTTATCTCCAACTATTTTGATAAGCACATGATGGGGAGGGAGGTTCAGAGCCAACAGGGCTGCTTAAACCCCAGTTTAACCAAAACAAGCGGCCGAGGTGCCTGAAGACGGGCTTACTCCAGCCCTACAACAGCGAGCAGGGCCAAGGAGGATGGATGCTCCTCCCTCCCTGACCCAGCACTAGGCCCTTGGAGGGGGGGGGCAGGCAGGAAGGAAAAAATAAATCACTTCACCGAAAGGTACTGATGCAAACCGGCTGCCAGGGTGTAAAACCACTTCACTTAATGTACGCAGGGGACTTGCATGCCTGTCGGAGCGAGGCATCGGCTGGGGTGTCGGCTGGGATTCATACGGCTTTTTAAGCCCCAAGTAATTTAATACCGTGCAGATGGGCAAGTCACACAGCGGTTTTTAAAGTAGGAATGACAGGGTTTTGTATGGAGGAGAGATCCGCAGACCCATGGAGATTTTAAAAACAAAGCAAAAAAAGAAGTATCTCCAAATCAGGGCTGTCGCCTGCAGCAAGGCGGGGGGGGGGCTGCACGGCCTGGGTATGGGGGCACATCCCGCTGCCGTGAATCAATGGAAGGAGGCCATTTGGGGAAGCCATTGTTTCGGGCGGGGTGGGGGGGGGTAATAACCCAAAATGACTCCCAACCATCACAAAAGGAGCTGGGTTATTCCCTACAACTGGGACATGTGGGAGCATGGGGCTAGTTTCTGAAAGCTCCCCCACCTCCCCACCCCCCACGGGACGGCCACCCCAGGGCAGTGGGGCTTTTGGGGGGGGGGGGGGCAGGGGCTGAAGAAATCACCTCAAATTAATCCGTAGTAAAACCAAGCTGGATGAGTCATTTCAGCGTCTCAGCCCCGCAGGAAGCACGTTGGGGACTTTCCAGCCTTCGGGCCGGGAAGGAGCTCCCGGGCAGCCGGCACCAGCTCCCCAGGACCGGCTGGGTGCAAAGGCATCTCCCAAATTCCTGGTGCTCACCCCACGGGGCAACGCGACCGTCTTCCCCTGCCTCATCTGGCTCCTCCAAGCCCCTCGCTTGGTCAAGCATCAGGGGCCGGGAGCACAGCGGGGCTGGGATCAACAGCATCTTTCAGCCTGACCTGCCCCCCCCCGTGCTGCGTGAGCCAGCGGAGAGGGGCCCTGGGCACCCCCGAGGGCACGCAGGGCCACCGGGAATTTACCCGGTATTGACCAGGGATGCAGGAAACCCAGACCAGGCGTCGCCAGCACCAGCCAGGATCCGGCCCCCAGACGAAACCACATGCGGATGTGAGTTGCCTGCTTCAGTCCAGCTGCTGAGAAACCCTCGCTTCCCGGGTGTATTAACCCTCGTCTCCGATGCAGGAAAGGATGGTGAAGAGCCAAAGCCCTCAGCGACGGCACCAACTCGGACAGCAGGAGCGGTTTCATCAGTCTAATTAAATTCAGACTGATCGGTGACCAGGCTCGCACGGCTCAAAAAACCTTTCTGGAAATCAGTGGGGTTTTTATTTGTTTGCTTTAAATATCATAAAAGCACTGTATGCTTCTATTTGTGGCACCAAGGCACTAAAGAGATAAAAGATCTATAAATATCTTCTAGATGTTATAGATTTTAAAAAAAAAAAAGTGCCTCCCTGCTTGCATCTTTTCCCGTAAGCGCCAGTGCAATGTGGTCCGGGCAGCCCGGCCTCACGCCTGCTCCCATTTCGATTGGCATCCCAGCCTTCCCTTTGAAATCCCCTGCATCCTTCCAGCTGTTCCACATATTTCAGGCTCGAGCCTCCCCCCCTCCAACAGAAACTGCTCCTTTAGTTTCTCTTAAGCTCCCCCGTCTGGTTTTCATAATTGCAGAAAGCAAACGGGGACTTTTCCCAGGGTGTTATCGAGGCCGCGGGTCTGCGATGCCCCAGGGACGCAAACCCGGACCTTCCCCACGCGGGGAGCTGAAAACAGCCGCGCCGACGGGCAAGCGCGGGCTGGGGAGGGAGAGGATGGGAAACACCAGTTTAAGAAGAATTTAAAAAGCCAACATGCCACATTCACCCTGAAAAAGCTGGCGGGGAGCTTGCATCGGTTTGATCAGCACTTTATCTGATCCACGTAAGAGGCTGCAGCGTTTGCACTTGGCGAGGGGAAGGGGGGGGGGGGGAGTTCTTTTTTTAGCTTGACACAGGAGCATCAAAATATTTTCCTAGAGCCCAAGTGACTCGGAAAGGCCAACCCCATATTTCACGGGGACTCAAATACGCAAGAACCTGTCAGATACTGAAATCGTTCAGTACGTTTTCCCTTTGATCCGTAGTTAAGACAAAGACCTGGAAAAGGAGCTCCCCTGCGCTGTCGGCTCCCAGCGAAGCCGCAGATCCCTGGCTGGTGGGAAGCCTCTGGCTGGAGGACTCCCACTCCCCCTCCTCTGAGAAAGCAGCAGTTTGAGCAAATAAAGCATTTGCTGTGGGTTTTTTGGTTGGGTTTTTTTTTTGGTTTTGGGGGTTTTTTTTGCTTTTGGTCAGCAGCTGGTCAGCCCCTAAGGAGCAAGCTGGGCTTTGATTTCCTGCCTGGGAAAGGGGGCGTAAAAGAAATGGGAGAGGATCTGGGTTAGAAATTTGACTCACACCAGCGATCCCGGTTGGGAATTGCTCCCCTTCGTCCCTTGCCCAGGGACACGTCCCAGAGGGAGGCACCAGATCGGCTCGGGGCAAGCGTAAGGGGCTATGAGGGAATTGCAGCGGTGTCTGGAGAAAGTGAAGCCCCCGGGCCCCAGCCTGGCTGGGGAGAGGCACCACATGCCCCGGTGCTGCCCTCCAAACCGGGCTTGCACCGGCCGGGGCTCACAGGCTGGGACAACGGCGGCTCTGTAGTCCCCTCGTGCAATTCCTTAATCCCAGGGCAGAGCACCTCCGCGGAGCTCAGGTGTTAGCTCTACCCCACGGGCATGCCGGCGGGAGAAGGGGTGCTGGCCCCCCCGCAGAATAAGCCCATCTAAGCCCTGCTCACCGCCGTGTTTCCAGCTGGCTCTGCCCTCTGCTCGCCCAGGGCAGAAAGCGGAGGGGCAAACCCAGCAGCAGGGAGCCCGCAGCCAGCTCCCAAACATCTACCTCCGCCCCTGGCCACCTCCACACAGGACCCCTCTCCTTCCACGTTCCTCTTAGGGCTCTGGCACTCATGATGTCGAGCATCCCAAAGGCAATCCGCAACGCCTTATCCCGGCTAGGCAAGGCTGGAGCTACCGGCAAGCCCCGGCCGTGCTCCCCGCATCCAGCCCAGGAGCAGGAGAGGGGCGAGTCTCGGCAGCCCTACTGTCCTCCCCGCGTCATGCAATGCATTCAAGGGACTTTCTGGCTGTGTTTAGAGGCGGTGAAGTCTTCCCTTGCCGCTTCCTACAGTAATTGTGTGCATTGTCTCTCCCACGTGGCAGGGACGGCCAGACCTCACCTGGGGCATTTGGGGAAAAAAAATAGGGGTTCCTGGTTTCCCGAATGGCTTTCAGCAGATTTAGGCAGGAGGGCAAAGAGTGAGCTGCTGTTCGCTATCGGTGACCTTGAGGAAAGAGTTTTGGGTTTTTTTGCTTTTGCCCTGATGAGGCAACAAGGGTGAGGAGGGCTCTTGGGAATGGTAAACCTGGAAAGCAGCAGCCCAGAAAGTTTTGCAAAGGCTCTAGGAGTGACGCTGGGAGCTTGGGTCATGCACAGGCTCAAGCAAAGCAGGATGAAGGGGCCACTGCAACAGGTCTGAGACCAAACATAACCCAAACAGGAGATGTCCTTACCTAGAGCTTGGGTCCTGGCCCGGTGGTCAGAGCAGCCCTTCCTCTCCACCTGGCTCCCCCACAACGAGAAACACCCTGAGCTCCGGGGGGGGGGGGGGGGGGGGGGGGGGGGG
>JAVKLA010000040.1:18847781-18868955 GCA_034782735.1 Sagittarius serpentarius
TGCATACCATGGGCCGTCTGGCCCGGGGAGGGGCTGGGGTGGGGGGTGCCACCCCCGAGAGGCGGCGTCAGCGGCGGGGAGCTGGGGGGACCCTCTGAGGGGTCGCGCCTGGGGGTGTGTGGGCCCCCCCCCGCCCCTCCCCAGGGTGGGGTGCTTCAGCTGAGGGGGCTCCGCCGAGGGGCTGTGCGGGGCTGTCTCTCGCCCCTCGGGGCAGGGCCGGGCTCTGTCGCCCCGTCCCCCGCCGCTGGGGAGCCGGCAGAAGTCTGGCCGAGCACCCGCCCCCGATGGGGGGTGTCCCCCTCGGGCAAGCAGCTCATCTCGGGGGGGACCCCTCGACATACCGTGCTTCCCCCCCCCCCCCCCCCCCCCCCGAAGAGAGCGGAGCGGAGGGAGGTGGGACTGGCGAGAGGGGCCGAACGTGTCCCGTGGGCGCTGGCAGGGCCCCGTCCTGCCCCCGACACGGGTGGGGGGCCCCGGGGGAGAGAGGCTTCAGGTGTGCTCCAGGGCCAGCACCTGGCCGTGGAGAAAGCTCAGCAGGCCAGGAGGGGAAGCCGGTGAGCCTTCGAAACAGGCCGGAGCTCTTCTTCCTCACTGTACATTGATCTTTTTTTTTTTTTCTTTCTAATTGGCCGATGCGTTTCTCTCGAGTAAGTCATATTCCTGACTCCAGAAAATGCGTGAAGGTTCAAACTTCTTCCTGCTCCGGCTGTGCTGGATGTAGTTTGAAAAATAACTGTTGGTTTGTCACTAACTGCTTGAAGAGCATCAAAAATTTTATTTCCTTCATGCGCTTTTTCTACTGCTGTGTGTGCTTGGTATTCTGTAAGCCTGAGCTGAAATTAATTAGATTTATTTTATGCTGTACAGGATACTATTTGAACGTTGTTACGAACACTCATGAATTCTAGGAATGCTTTGTAGCGGGACAGGGTAACGGCAACGTTAGAATAGTTGAGGAACAGAGATACCAGATGTATTGCTGGAACCAGGGAGACGTCAGTTTTGCTTAGCAGTGACATAATTAATACGCTGGCAGTGGGCTTGCAGTCCTCCGCACATGTCGGTGTGATCTCATTGCTGAAGCTCAGGACTGGAAGACCTGGATTTTCACCTCCGACTCTGCTATCTATGGAAATGTTTTTCTTTGCACTTCATTTTTCCTGCTGTTTCATTTTGAAATTTCACTTGGGATGAGAATTTGTATTGCTGTTTAATTGCCGTAACAGCAATTTTTTTACTTTTATATGCAAGATTGAGATGGGAATGGGGATTTAAAGGCCAGTGTATACCAACAAGTGGCATAAAAAAAAGATTTTGTGGTTGGATGGTTTTTTTGGTTTTTTTTTAAAGCAGCCTTTTCAGTTGGGTTTCCAGAGCCACCTTCAGTTTTGAGGCTCAGGTGCTTCATGGCTAGCATCCTCTGTACTTTCTCTAGGCAGCTTGACAGGGCTGTAAAATATCTTCTTTTGAAAAGTATTCATCTCAAATACATTTTTCTTTCTGGTGTTTATTTGGCCTGTCTAACAGTGTGTGACTACCATATCTTTTATAGTGCAACTAAATTAATTTGAAGTTGTATAAAGAACTTAGTCTCAGGAGAAGTTCCCATGATATGCTCTGTTCATACCAGAAACCTGACCAGGTGTTCCACAGGTGACAAGAATTATGTTCCTGTATCTAGCAATTAGGAAAATATATCCCTTTGCTTCCTCTTACCCCTAATTCAAAATAACACACAATTCCCAGATATCTCTTTAATCATTAACAGGTCTCTCACCGTCATCTTGGCAGTTCTGCATTTTACCTGTTAATGGACAATGAGGCGCTGCGCTTTACAGCTGAGATGGCATTAGATTTTGTAAATAGACCGAGCGCATGCGGCTGCGTGAGAAACGCAGTACGGGCTGTAAGCGCGCGCGCAGGCTGTTGTATCATCTGTGTTTTCATATGTGTGATGGAGTGCCTCTTGGCTGAGATACTAAATATTTATGTGATGGGACTGGTTGAAAAAAGTGTACTATTCCTACCGCCAGTTTTAAATGGAACGCTAATGCAAACAATCTCCTCTGTACTCAGTAAACGGCATGTTAGGGAGGTTTCTTGAGAATGCGAGATGCTTGCCTTTTCAGAGGGCTATAGAGGTTAAATATCCTAGTCAGTGTCTTATCTGTTTGGGGTTTTTTTCCGAGAGAAGAAACTTCCCAGATGAACATAAAAGTGCCACATGTGTTGACTTTAGATAACGTGCGCGGTGTCGGGCTGCACGCATTTTGTTTAACCCAGCAGCCTAGTCCGGTGAAGGTTGAGGAGCTTCAATTGCAGATAAAGTGAACAGCAGTTCTGGTTTCATTCACCTTTCTTTGCATCCCTGAGGATCATCATGTGGCATGATATAACCAGAGGAAATAGCATATTCAGAGATTAAAACAAGAGCAAACCAAAATGTTCCTTACCCGTGTGCATTCTGTTCCAGAACACCTGTTGCAGCCATGATGCCTGTTGCAACCGTGATGCCTGACGACACACCGATGTTTGACCCAAATATTCTGCACGAACTTGACTGGAGCGAGAACACGACGACGTTTTCTCCTGCTATTTCTCCTTTAGATCCAGGAGATGGCCTAGTTTTGAGACCACTTTGCACAGCCGATGTAAATCGAGGTAGAATCCTGTTTAGTGATCATCACAAATGAAAGCTGGGTGCTGAACTAGATAATATGTGTTTCTACATGATCTCTCAATAGATCAGGATTGCTTATTTTATCTGATGTGGGTTATTTTATCGGTAAGGAATTTGAGCACTTGGCACCATGGATTGGTGGTGCTGTGTTAGGTGAGCCTCAAAATAGGTTTTACTGTTTTAATAACCTCAAAAACAGTCTTAAAATCAAGTCAAATCTTCCAAATAATCCACAGCTTCCTATTCACTACAGCTTTAGAGAGGGAGTACCGTTGCTCAAACTGTTCCCTTTAACATAAAAGTAATGTGAACCAGCATGTTATTCTTAGTGCATGAAGACTTCTTCAGTTCTGTAACTTGGACAAAAAGGTTGTTCTGAACATATAGCTTAATATCACATCATTTCAGGCTTATACTGTTCTTACTTGAATGTATGCAGCTTCTGCACTCAAGCTGCAGTTTGCTGCTTATGCATTAGCTGATCTTTCAGCATTGCTCAAGGCGGGAGTTTGGTTTTAAGATTACAGTCTAGCTCTACAAATGCAGAGCGCAGGCTTTTACATACGTCTGAATTGGATGGTGCCATGGGGATGTTAACTCTCCAAAGAGCCGTGTCAGGTTGTTCTGCGCTATTTGGAGCTAATTGTGTGCGTTTCTACCTCACTGAGGGTTGTTGTGTGTCGTCCCCCACCCCTTCTTTTATAACAGGCTTTTTTAAGGTTCTGGGTCAGCTGACTGAAACTGGAGTTGCAAGCCCGGAGCAGTTTATCAGTGAGTATATCATTATTTCTTGGCGTTTCCATAGAGGTTGCTGGGAACCAGAGGATACTGATGCTGACAGCAAATCGACTTAGGTGTGAGGCTCCCAACTGCCTGATGCCCGAGGGATTTATTAGTTCAGCTCTCCTGAGGCAGCCTTCGGCACTCAGCGTTGGATCCGGTTGCAGCTATCCCAGAGGGTTTCTTGGCTGGGACAGGCCTAAATCGTATACCTGCTTTTGAGACTGAGCTTTAGATACCTGGTAGAAGGGACTACTGGGTGATGGCTTGTTTTGCCTGAATTATTGCAGCACTGGTAGCGAGGCAGAGGCTTGCCTTTGGTCATAGCTCAACAGCGTCCTGAGCTTGCTTCACTGGTTTGACTGAGATGTAAGAAAACTTAGAGGTGGTGCTACCTTCATCGTAGTGCCCATCTGCAGAGACTTTGGGGAAGGAGGGCTCTCTTGGCAGCTGAGGAAAAGGCGTTTGTTTAATTTCTGCTTTTTCCTTGTTCTGTCTGGTTAGTCTGAGCCCGGGGCTTTCAGGTTCTGGGGTCTTGGGCATGTCTTCCTTGTGATCCCGAACCCTGCAGTGATCTGCATTCAGAACCTGTCACAAGTGTTGGACTTCACAGCAATTTAGTCCGAGATTAACGGTGACTGTTCCACTGTCTATCTGCTCCCACAGAAACCTTTGAGCACATGAAGAGATCTGGAGATTACTACGTAACTGTCATAGAAGACACAAATCTTGGACAGATTGTTGCTACGGCAACGCTGGTGATAGAACATAAGTTCACTCACTCCTGTGCAAAGGTATATTCTCTCGCTGCAGCTGTAACGTGAGGAAAAAGATCCCATCCCCTGACTCCGTGCATGTTATTTTTATGGTGTTACTGTGTGATGAAGTACCTTCTGCTGAGTCAGTGACAAAGGCATTTTAAAAATATCTCCCATCCTTGGGTGCTCAGCTAAATAGTGAAAGGAAGCTTGGGCTTTTCTTAAGGAAAAAGAGCAATTTGATGTCTGTCCCGTTCTCCCTGCCAGTGAGCTTTTGAACTAGTCAGACTTGGTTCTGACGGAGCAGATGGCTGAGGATCTCGCTGTCGTGGAGTCCCAGCTAGATGTGTGAAAACAGGGAGCTAGAGAGACACAGATCCCTCGGCAGGGAAGGGCTGTGGTGGGACTTCAGCTCCTGCTGGGTGCCGGAAGGGGCATTACGAGCATGTCGACCGCTGGAGGAGTTGTACCGAAACAGCCAGCAGAAAACCCGAGCGTGAAACAGAGAGCAGTGGGGAAACTAACACAGCAGTGTTCCGTTCGACTAACGCTTGCCTGTATTTTCACAGAGAGGAAGGATAGAAGATGTCGTAGTAAGCGGGGAGTGCAGAGGAAGGCAGCTTGGTAAACTGTAAGTATTCCACGGCCTTTGCCATTCCACGCGGGCAGGGCGGCAGCAAGCCCTTAGCCAGTTGCTTTCTGTCCCCGCCACCTTACCACGCTGTTGGGTGCCAGCACACAAGCTGGCCAAGATCGCTCGCCAGACCTCTGAGAGCAGGATTTTAGCTCTGCAGGTTAGCTGCAGGGCAGAGCCTCCCCAGCCAGACGGGTGAAAAGAATTTAGCCAGAAGGTATCATGAGCTGGCAGAGTGCAAGCTGAGGTTCTTGTAACATAAAATTGTCTGCAAGACGCTGGTACTTTGTTCTTTTTTTTTTTTTTCTTAGGATAGCAGCTATCCTGTGTAGTGAAGGAAAATGCGGAGGGCTGTAAAACTTCAGTATTGTAGGTCTGATAACTTTAGCTAATTAAATGTTAATTGATCCAGTGTTCAAGGCTGTTTCATTTAACTGTTGGTTTTCTGTCTTTTTCAGATTAACGTCCACCCTGACATTGCTAAGTAAGAGACTGAACTGTTACAAAATTACGCTTGAGTGTCTGCCAAAAAACGTGGATTTCTATAAGAAGTTTGGCTATTCAGTATCTGAAGAAAACTACATGTTTCAACGGTTCTTTAATTAAGAACTTTTAGTCGTGTTTTTTTTTGTAAAGACTGTTGGTGGAGGAGCTTGTGCTACAAACATTCTCTTTGTGGAAAATTTATATAGTTTATTGCTGCAAATATAATGATCCCTATAAATAATGAACATGAAATGTGTAAATCTTGAAAAAAAAAAAATTACTGACATTTTAGAAGGGTCCTCTGCTTTAGGAAATAAGCGCTTAGAACTAATTTTTACTACTGTTCAGTCTAAGTAAAGCTCTTTTGTTCTAGCTGAGTTACAAAGGACTCTTGTTAAAGGGATGGTTTTTAACCAAAGGTATATATTTTTATCTCAGATTTTTTCTTGCATTGTATTTTTCTAAAGGTTTGCGCTTCTTTTCTTGGTAGCCAAAGTACAGCTCGTGGGATAGTTCTGCAGTCGGTACTTCACGGAAGGATGACGTAGCTCGGGTAGGGATGATGCTTCTCTTACGCAGAATTAGTGATACAGAATGGGCATTCGTTCTGTTCTTTCCGTGAAAGCTCCCTGAAGTGCTGTTGATGTTAGCGTAAAGTTTTATAGGCACTATTTTCCAAAACCGAATTTGTTACTACTTGTGCGGGTAGGGGAGAATCCTTATGGGCTATGCTAAAGCTGATGTTCTGAGTCTGAAAATGGATGTGTACTTCTCGCTGCAGGGGTCCTGCACTTTAGCTGATAACTTTGTTTTCAGGATAATTACTTTTTTTCTGATGGGAAAAAAAGAATAACCCAATGGTTTGCGACAGGGCAAAGGTAGCTGGGAGACTGGAATGTCTGGCAGACAGAACACACCCCATCTTGAGTGGGGCTCTGGCTAGTACTCAGTGGGATTGTGATTCGGGATTGGCAGCACTGCATTCAGCTTCACCGAATGCAGCCGGCCAACTCGCTGTACTTGAACTCCCGAGGGCCATGCGGGCTGCGGCTTTGCTGGTGACGGCTTGTGCCTGTGGCGTAGCAAACCAGCAGAGAAATCCCCCATCCTGGTCCCGAGGGATTGTTGCTGCTTTGGAGCATCCCTCTCGCTATAGGATTGCATAAATGATTTTTAGCACTTTTGCCAGCGATGGCTAGCAAGTAACGTACAAAGCTCTGGTTTCAACAGTAGTGTTTTGTGCAAAGAGAGTGACAGTTCCTACATCTATGAATAGGGCATTATAAATACATGAAGGTTTGTACAGAACAGCCAGTCTTGTTTGTGAACAGTTAGGCCTTACAAAATGTTCTTTCATTGTGGTGTGGAGAGCTACTTTAAGCTGTGGTGGGGGTTCTATTTAATGTTCCTGATGGTACTCCACTCAATATAGTGTTTGCTTGGTGATGTCTGTTTTATTTATTGATTATTTTTTAAAAAAACAGTAATCTTTGTTTAAGCTGAATAAATGAAGACTGCCAAATGTATCCGGTCTGTTTTTCATAATGCTGTGCTGTGCCTAGTAGTGGGTATCCAGAGCAAGTGTGTACCTGTTGTCTTTCAGAACGGTACCGCCTGCTGCAAATACCTTTGTTTTCCTTTCCCTAGACTGAAGAGAACACTTTTGTGACTCGATATTGATCTCAAGCGTGTGTCTGATGCACACTTGCATCTTTGCAAGTATGACTTCTAGGAAGCAAGACTTCATAAGCAATCCTGGTGGTGGAGCCTCTGCCTGCAGGCACAAACCCCAGCCGGAGTACCTCCCCTGCAGCCAGAGGTGTGCATCCAAACAGATGTGGGCACAAGCCCAGGGCTGCCAAGAGCAAGGTGTAGTCCGAGACCTGTGCCACTCATGCTCCAGCCACAGCAGCCCTGCAGTTAGGCCTAGGCACCCCATTTTCTTAGGGGTGTTCTTCCCTGAGAGGAAGCAGGGCTTCTCCCAGACGTGCTCTGCTGAGAGCAGATCAAAGGGGCTTGAGTCCTATCTCTGAACTAGTTGTATAAAACCAGCTACTGATTTATGTGGGGCCCAAATGACTGAA
Source organism: Sagittarius serpentarius (assembly GCA_034782735.1). Taxonomy (NCBI): domain Eukaryota; kingdom Metazoa; phylum Chordata; class Aves; order Accipitriformes; family Sagittariidae; genus Sagittarius; species Sagittarius serpentarius. The sequence continues at coordinate 18,855,204 of JAVKLA010000040.1, forward strand.
GTGGATTTTCTTGCCTTTCACAATTTTAATTAATTCTGAATTTCCACTACTTTTAAAGTGTTTTTTTTTTAATTCCATGATATCTACACCATCTAAATAGCTCCAGGCCCTCATTAAGACTTTATGGCAAGATGAGTACAAGTGAGGAACAGGTGATTGATTGTGTACCCAGCTTAGATCATTTGTTTTACAATGAATTAGGTTGAAGGCTTGGTTTTGTGGCTGCATGACAATGCCTCTGCTGGGTGGAATCCAGCTTGTCAGCATCCCTTTAGCTTTGAAGAGCTCTTTGTTCTGTACCAGAGGTGACATTCCCAACCTTGGCAGGCTACCACCCCTATGGATACAGCAGTGACAGCAGCTCTGGGGTGAGAAGAAAGGTACTGCCACAGCTGGTTAACAGCTCGGCTGTCAGGAATTCCTCCGGAGGAAGGCTGTGTTCAGTGTACAGCCTTTTACACAGGGGAAGGGTTGTGGGTGTGAGCTGCAGGGCAGAGACTGGCCTGTTACCAGCAGCCTTAGCTGGCAAACCCACTAAATGCACTCTACAAACTGCAGGCAGAGGCTGTAGAGCTGATGCTACCAGGGACTGACAGATGCTGCTGTGGCTGCAGGCGTGCCCCAGCCAGCTGGAAGAACACCTAGTATGCAGGTATATTTATTTTAAACTGGCACAGTTCACCAGGAAAATGCCACAAATAAGTAACAGCAACAGGTGCTATTAAAACACATTATGCAGCTCCTAAACTGAAGCCCTGTTGGTTTATCTACAGTACAATTGGCTCAACAGGAGAGAGCAAGATGCCCCCACACCCCACCCTGCCCCAGGGAACAAAGGAACCAAGGACCTTGTCAGAAATCAACCATAACAGAATGACTGGCTTCTCCAGAGGTTTCGTGTTACCTCCTCCTAAGGATTTCATTTTTTGGGTAACAGCTCCCCCCGCCATGAGGAAGAGATTCTCCAGCTCCTTCACTCTTTCCCCTAAACTGGAAAGGGAACTTTAGTGCCTTAACATACAGCTGTGGATCCCCAAAGATCTGGGTCCTGCAGCTTCACATCTGAACTTGGGGAAGGGGGGGGGACAACAAAAACTCAACCTCTGCTGCTACTTTAAGGCCACAGTGAGGGACCCCAACACCTGCTGCCAATTACCCTCTTTGGTCCAAGCCCAGAAAGCAAAGAGTAATTGAAATACCTACTAGTGGCAGTAAGCTAAATGAGGCAGATGTCACAAAGTTTTGAATAAAAAGCTTAATAGTAGATACAGGAGGAAAACTAGTCTTGGAATCCCTTGGGATCTGAGAGGCTGTTATCTGCAAGGCAGCAGGCAGACAGTCCAGAATGACTGTAGAAGGCATCAGTAGGGGGTAACGGCATTAAAAAAAAAAAAAAAAAAAAAAAAAGGGGGGATTGGTGGAAAATCCTTAGTCATGAAGCTTGTTAGTTTGTGAAACAGTCTCCCCAGGGAAGCACCAGGACCCCAGTGAGGTAACAGAACCAGACTACACATGAACAAGCCCCGCTGGCAGGGTATAGTTAGATGAATCAAGAGTAATCTTCCATCCATGTTTCATCTCTACCCCTTCCCAAGGGAGCTGAAACAGAAAGCAATTTTATGCAGAATTTCTGTTTCCCATCCGTGTTTCGTCAGAAGCTTGTAGCTGGCAGCATTTGGTGAGCTGTGCAAAGAGACAGACGTCCACAAACCCCACTGCAGCCATGTGGTAGCCTCACAGGGTAAGTGGTGAAACATCCGAGAACGTATTTCCCAACAGCCCCAGAAGCATTCTTTTACAGGGAGTCAGTTAACAGCACATCATAAACCCGACAACTGCAAAACCAGCATTGCATGCTTACCCGGTCAGCTTAACACTGACAAGTTGTAGTTCTCAAGGAGGTAACAGTCACGCTTCCTTTTTTCAAGCTGAAAGTTTCCTAACTAAAGCATCGTACATTTCTTGGATTTTTTTTTTTTTTTGAAGGATTTGCACCGCTCCATCACCGAGGTAGGTGGCAGAGGACAGACAGCAGTAAAGGGAAAGTGCTGCTGAACAGTGGTTCAGCTCCACTAAAGCTGTGAGCCCTCCCCACATGCGGCACTCCAGGGCCTTCACATGCCACAGGAGAAGAGGTTATTAGGCTATAAAGCCTCACCCAGGTGTCCTGGCTCAGCTACAAGCCCTGACTTACCGCAGGAGGATTTCCTCCTCGGGTGTCACCAGCATCTGTTCTGCTGAATCTGCTAAGTACTTGTAAGAGCCTTCACAGAGGCCCAGAGCCCAGACTTGCTCTGGAGGGACTGCCCCTCAGCAAGCCTTACCGAGCACCTGCAAGACAAGGCAGAGGATCAGTGACTAAGCAGAGATCAGCAAGTCACAGGCATGGCCAACTTGCCTTGAACACACAGAGTGAGGCAGAACTCCTACAAAGTAAACAGGCTCCTACAAAATAAACAAGACGCTGGACCATCCTCCGGCAAAAGGCAGCATCAGAAGAGGTCCTCACAGCACAAAATGGCTTCACTGTTTAGATGCATGCCTTCAAATTCAAAGGTATCTGCCCTCAGGGGGTCCCCTCAGCCCAGGTTGCTCATTCTGAGGCTGACAGAGGACACGGGCTGTTAGCACACAGCCATACCAGAGGTACAGGGAGACAGCTAGGTGCTCACATCCCCAAATGTCTTTTATATTGATTCAACTCTCTTGAGCCCACCTGTTCCCTGTTAAACTATAGGCCAGTTACAAGCTCAGATTTCCCAAACACACAGGTTCTTCTAAGAGCTTTGTAATTTGCTCAGTCACCACAGTGTTCTAAAGGAGTCATCACCTCATTTGTATCTTTTATGCAACAGATGGATTGGCAAATAAAGCAGAGGTGCAGAACTGAGACTGTACTTGTACAGCCAGTGGTTATCGCAGTGCTTCTGAGAAGGCAGAAGAGTTAAAGCTGCGCGAACTGCCTTGGCAATTCCCAGTTTGAAAACTTTAAAGCACTGGTAAGTGCATAGCCTTGACTCTAATACTTTAGAAGAGCTGCTCTCCACCATATTTGAAAAGTCACAGCTGTCAGGCAGAGTTCCCAGGGACTGGAAAAAGGGAAACATCACACCCATTTTCAAGAAAGGGAGAAAGGAAGACCCAGGGAACTACAGGCTGGTGAGCCTCACGTCTGTGCCTGGGAAGATCATGGAACAGATCCTGCTGGAATCCATGTTAAGGCACATGCGAGACGAGGAGGTGATCCGAGACAGCCAGCATGGCTTCACCAAGGGCAGGTCTTGCACGACCAACCTGGTGGCCTTCTATGATGGAATGACGGCATCAGTGGATAAAGAGAGGGCAATGGATGTCATCTATCTGGACTTCTGCAAAGCCTTTCACATGGTCCCACACCACATCCTTATCTCTAAATTGGAGAGATATGGATTTGAAGGGCGGACTATTCGATGGATAAAGAATTGGTTGGACGGTCGCAGCCAGAGGGTTGTGGTCAATGGCTTTATGTCCAGGTGGAGGCCGGTGACAAGTGGTGTCCCCCAGGGGTCCGTCTTGGGACAGGTGCTCTTCAACATCTTCATCAACGCCACAGCGAGATCGAGTGCACCCTCAGCACGTTTGCGGATGACCCCAAACTGAGCGGTGCAGTTGATACACCGGAAGGAAGGGATGCCATCCAAAGGGACCTGGACAGGCTTGAAAAGTGGGCCCGCGGCAACCTGATGAGGTTCATCAAGGCCAAGGGCAAGGTGTTGCACTTGGGACGGGGCAACCCCAGACGTGTGTGCCGACTGGGAGAAGAATTCACTGGGAGCAGCCCTGCGGAGAAGGACTTGGGGGTCCTGATGGACGAGAGGCTTGACACGAGCCAGCAGTGTGCGCTTGCAGCCCGGAAGGCCAACTGTCTCCTGGGCTGCAGCAAGAGAGGGGTGGCCCGCAGGGCGAGGGAGGCGATTGTCCCCCTCTACTCTGCCCTCGTGACGCCCCATCTGGAATACTGCGTGCAGGCCTGGGTTCCCCAGCACAAGAAGGATGTGGAGCTGCTGGGGCGGGTCCGGAGGAGGGCCACGAAGATGACCAGAGGGCTGGAGCACCTCTCCTACGAAGAAAGGCTGAGGCAACTGGGTTTGTTCACTTTGGAGAAGAGAAGGCTCCGGGGAGACCGCATTGCAGCCTTCCAGTACTGAAAGGGAGCCTATAAACAGGAGGGGGAGCAACCTTTTACACAGGCAGATAGTGATAGGAGGAGAGGGAATGGTTTTAAACTAAAAGAGGGGAGATTTAGGTTAGACATTAGGAGGAAATTCTTTGCTCAGAGGGTGGTGAGGCACTGGAACAGGCTGCCCAGAGAGGTTGTGGATGCCCCGTCCCTGGAGGTGTTCAAGGCCAGGTTGGATGAGGCCCTGGGCAGCCTGACCTAGTGGGTGGTCCACGGCATGGGGGTTGGACTAGATGATCTTTAAGGTCCCTTCCAACCCAAGTTATTCTATGATTCTATGCTTCTATGGTTCTGTGTTCTTTGATATTGAGAGATATGTCCTATGGTTGTTTGCAAGTCCAACAAACTTCCCTGTCAGGTAGGCTTTGACCAGCAGTCCTCACTTCTACAACTGTCCCATTGTCTGCAGGCTGCTGGAGGGAGACCAGATGACCAGGAAGGCAGCTGGCAGCTACGGTTACAGCCACGAACCTTCCACTGAGATACACGGTGTTGGATTTGGTCTTACCATCTCCGCAAGTAAAAAGAAGTATCAGTTCCACAAGGCCCATAACCACAGCACTGCTGTAATTACAGCAGTCTCGCAGCACATTCACACTGCAGGATTATCCCTGTCCTGCCAGCTATAAATTATGTACTAAATACAACTCATAATGAAAAAAATGGCATCGTCAGAGCAGCTACCAAGAACATTTTAAGTGCTTGGTTATTGCAAAATGATGGAGCATTTGTAATGAGCCTATTGTTATGGTTTGGTTCTCTTTTGCACTTGGAGTGGTGGTGGTGGCAGGGAATTTATCCTTTTATTTTCATATGTTTCCATCTTTTTTAAGGCTTTTAGCACTCAATAAAGCTTAGATTTTTCATAACAATATTCAGACAAGCTAGTTAATGGATCTGAGTCTTTAGCAATCGCAAACTGACTTTAAATAAAATTTATATTCTGAATCTGAGAATATTTAGTCCTTTCTAACTTTAATTATTTTGTCTGTCTGCCTTGCAAATCAGAATTATATGCAGAGTTAGTGCCCATAGGTGACCCTGGGTCTATTTGCTTATTTTGTAAGGTAAAAGAGAAAAACATGGTGATTATTCATCAGAACTGAAGGCCTCTGTGCCCCTGTAGCAAGCAGAGATCTGGGTTTATGTTAGCTGTTTCTGTTCTCTCTAAGATAGCTCCTTGAGACAGCCACATCTACAATATTGCCTTGACCTGTTGATGTGGGAAGACTTTTCCAAAATGAAGTTAGGGACAGATTGTCCAAGATTGGGCACTGATAGATATAAATGTACTCAGCGAGGTATCCACCGTTTCCACGCTCCTAGATAGTTTTGGTGTCATACTAAGAAGAAAGGGAAACTTAACCTTCATGGGCACTTTGGGGTATTTTGCCTGTGACTGTTTGTGCTTTTCAAGGTTTCATTGCTATTATGCAGGAAGATTTCTGTTACATGTGGTCTCATGCCTCAGAGGCGGGACAGGAGTTGGTTTGTGTCAAGTTAGATTAATGAGATGAAAATGCTCTTCTGAGCTGAGAGATGATTTTGGCCCTTTCCCTCCACTTTAAACGCAGTGCTAAGGACCAGCCTGTGACAGGGCAAGTAGCAGGATCACCACCAGTCCTGTCCTTTCTCTTGCACTAATTAATCTTGAGAGATAACATGGGTGATGCACCCAGCTCTTGATTGCTGCAAGTTGGGATGCTGTGAATTCTGAGCACACACTTAACAAATGAAGCTGTGAAAACACACAAAGAGGATGGGGTGAAAACCAGAAAAAAAACAGTGATAGTCTTGGCTATCATGCCAAGAAAGGGCAGGCAGAAGATTGGCCTCTGTTGTCTTCTTTATCCAAGGAACAGGTACTTTATAACATGAAAAATCCAACGACAGAATAAGAGCATTTGCAGATAGAGGAGGGGGTTTTACTGAGCCAATCCAGCCAAACTTTTTCCCCCCTCTTCAAAGGCAAAGTGGGACAAAAAAAGAAAATAAAAAGAAAGAAAGGAAGCAGATTTTGTTCCTGGAATCACAGAAATTTTGGTGGGAAGGGATCTCTGGAGGTCTGTAGGTTCTGCTTGGAATGGGATCCGATGAGCGATGACTTTAGCTGAGCCTTGAAAACCTCCAAGGATGGAGATTGCCACCACCTCCTGAGTGACCTGTCCCAGTGCTGCACCACCTTCTAATGAAGGCACTTCTCTTAATATTGAGTATGAACCCCACAAGATTCAAGACCTTGTTATAGTGTCTGCCTTTACTGAGAAGAGGTCCTGATAAAGCATGTTGGTAGCCCTCCTAGTTTCTCAGTATGCCTCATGAACTGACGGGGTGCCCAAAACTGGACATGATACCCCAGGTATGGCCTTATCTGTGCTGTACTATCGGATCTGTGGGATCTACCAGAAAAGTAGGACTGGGGTGTATCCAGGCTCTCCGAGGAGGAGGGACACCAAAAGTCAGAGCAGAAACTCAGACAAGTTGTTCCTTGCCCGTGTTGCTCCTTATGGGTCTCAGCTGGGATGGTTTGGATGTGGGTCTGGATGGAAGACTCCTAAATTCCTGAGTGTTTGTAGCCAGAACTGTGTTTAGGTTGGATTTGTGAAGTTTGTAGTGCTCCACCAGAGTAAGTTATTTGTTCTAGCAAATGTACAAACAAGCAAGCAAACAAACAAAAACAGAAATGGAAAAAAAGTCTGAACTGTTCCACCAGCGATGGGATTAATAAGTCTCGGTTTCCTATGGGTTTGTTATTTGAATGTGAATGCCCATGTGGATTTGATGATGTTTCATAAGAGTTGATCTCCTGCTTCAGCTTTTCTCTCTGGCCACCCTTTTAGTTTTTTGCTGACCTTGTAGGAACTCAACATCTTGAAGACCTCATCAAACCCAGCCAAAAATAGCCAGGGAATTCCACAGTAATTGGTGAAGAGTGACGGGCAGATGGACACATAATCTGATCAAACAGGGCCTTGTTTCTGTAAGAAGCTGGGCTAAAAGAGCATAGACGGAGGTCATAAGACGTCTATGTGAAGCCTGTGTTTATTAATATACAGATGGGTCTCTGTCTGCCTCTCAGCAGAAGAATTTGTTATTCTCTTTATCAGAGGTACTGTGATTTATAAGAAGAGGAGCAATTGAGAAGGAACAAGAATATGTTAGACAGGAAAGAGTTTGTAGATTTGGGACCATACGTGTTCATACTCTAAATCACTGTCCTCAAGGTTGAGAAATAATTTGTTTGAGAGTTTCAGGAACAAAAATTTTCTTAAAATAAAAATAGTGGCTAGGGGGAAAAATGCAGACCATCAGCGAGGAAGAAAAGGGGTTAATTCAGTCTGCACCAAGACAGCCGTTTCCTCACTTCCAGCTGAAAACCATGAGGCAGAAATTGCAATTTCAGGAAAAATACATGAAATGAAAAGCCTGTCCACATTTATAAGTGGCTGCTCTGACACAAGGAGTGAGAAGGTGGCGGGAAAAGCCAGCCCGAGTAAGATGGCAAACAAACAAACAAACAAAAGCTCTTTGAAGGTGGGTGGCTTCCCTGTCAGACTGTTTGCCATTGACTAAAACAAAGTCATTCTGTGGTTTGTAATTGAGCGGATGAAATGGGAGCGTATGGGCCTTTGATGATGGGTGTGGTTATACGGCATTTAGCAATTTTGGCGTGTCCTGCTAAGTATGGAGCGGTCTGTATTGTAGCACTTCAGTTTGGCCTGTGAGATGTCCAGAGTGTGAGTTCTGGTGTCAGCTAAGTGAAAGCAAGTCTCTTCAAAGTGAGAAGGAGCAAAATCAGAGGGACTGCTGAAAAGAAAGGAAAAAAACAAAAAAAACCCACTCTTCTGAGCCCGTGGAGATAAACCCGCGGGTTAAAGGCTCTGCCTGGCTATTCTTGCTCCCTTCTCCTCAGGAGCTTCCCAAAGAAGTCATCGGCAAGGCGGTGCTTCCCAGCGTGGGGTGGCAGAGGAAACAATGAGTCAGGTGAAGAGTCCCAGAAGAGCGTTTCATAAGCCCTTGGAAGGGAAACCATGCAGCGCTGCCTGAAATAACTCCGGGGTTGAGAACCAGAGAGCTCAGAGAGCGGCAGCCAAAGCACGCTGCCCTTGAGGAACATGGCCAAGCAAGGCGAGGGAAGCACTGGCCCGGGTGGTGAGCTTACCCATGAGGAGGACAGGAGACGTCAGGTCTGTTTCAGGGCCAGGCTCAGTAGGTGCCACCCCAAATCTTCTGTTCCCTCAATCCTCGGCCACAGTGATGAGGTGGAAGCAAGGACAGAGGTATTGAGTAGCTTTAGGCATGCTTTAGGCTTGCACAGAGAGCCTGGAAAGAGGAAGACCAAGGTGACCACTGGTGTTGGCTGGAGAGGGCACCCCGCTTTTACCTGTCAACGGCTTTTTGTCCCTGTATGAGAGGGAGGGAGAAGAGAGAGGGGAGGGGAGGTTTGCAGCCGGGTTCATCCTGCTGAGGTCAGCACCATCCTGGCTTCCAGGGGAAGAGGTGAAGAACTCCATCATGTCGTCCAAGAGGAACGGAACCGTGACATTCATGTTTAATGTTATTATAAATAAAGAAGTACACACTGAAGAATAATGCAGGGCTTCAAAACCAGCTTGGCAATTTTTCCACCCCAAGATTTTATATTTATTTCCCCTTTATATGCAAGTCACCTAAAATGATCAGCTTCTACGGTGATATTAATAGGTGTTTGATAAATTTTGGAGACTGGAAGTTGGTTAGGAACATATTTTCAGGCTAAACCATACAGGCTCCCTCCTGTGGTATAATTAAGGTCTGTCAAGCAACTATATATGTTACAATATGCTCCATATTTCAACTCAGGATAGAGCCATCTGCCATGTAAGGATTCATACATATCTGTAAGAAATTTAGCCTTGGATCTTGCACCAACAATGTAAGGTTCGGTTACAAGATTGGGGCTTCACTCCTTTGCACGATACTGTGACAGAAAAGAAATCAAGCTGTAGAATTCAAAGTCAATTCAATTTGTATAAATAAGCACAGCAAAAATTCAGAGCTGCTGCTAGCCACACATGGCTTAGGCTGGACTTCTAACTTACACAGCAGCTCCTTGCTAGCACAGATGCTTCCAAGCCGAAACACAGCATTACTGGTCATATGGTGTGTGGAGAGCACCAACTGCCCTTGCTCTAATTGCAGGGAAGGTATTGAGGATTAGGAGTTCTTTGAGTTCAAGATGGTTGAGAGCTTGATGCCATTTGTACATACATCAAAGGCTGTGTTTCTCCACAATGCATTAATTTGGGCTGGAAATCTCACAAAAGCAAGTTTTCCAGAAATTCTGTGTTCTGGTTTACCCAGACAGCGGCAATTGCAAGTGACAGCAGACCTTGGTCTAGGCTGGAAAAAAGTACAGAGGCAGACAAATATGATATTGGTGTCTTGTAGTAAGCAAAAATAATAGCCTTTAATCAAAAGAGTGACTTCAGTAGATAGCACCTGAAGAGGACTTGCAACCACTTCTGTGCATCGGCCCCAAGGCAGGACCCTAGGACACAGGTTCCCAAACGGGTGCAGTCCACCCATACTGAGGTACCAGGGGTGAATTAACACCAATGCAGGAGATTATAATACATATATGCCCACCACCCACATACCTGTAGAGTATGTTACCAAAAATATACTTCAATCTTCCAAACGCTTGGGTTTGGCTTTGAGAAAAAGGTTGTTTTGTCCTCTTCGGATCAATGCCCTCCAGGAGGAAGATCAGACCTGTGGGAAGATGCTAGACAGAGCATTGTGTAGGAAGGCTATGAAGAAACTCATCCCTGCATGCCAAGACCTGGCCAGCTCTGAGGCAGCTGATGTGAGGCAGGGAGAAATGTGTGGTGCAGCTTGAAGGAAAACTTGAAAGGGCAAAGTCAGACAACTGTACCTTGCTCTATCACATTGTGCAACTTTTGACCACAGCTATTGGGTTTGATGTTACTTCTGACACCAGTGTCTAACCTCTACTCCTCAGGGTGTCTCAGCCCCAAGATACACAGTTTCCATAACTGGGGGTTTAAACCAGACAGTGCACATTTTTAAGTCACAGGCCACCTTCTGCCAGGTGGCGCAGCCTAGGGACAGGGCCTGGCACTGGTGTGGAAGGCAGGGAGGCATGGGCCAGGGCTTGGGTCAGTCAAAGGCTGAGTCTACCATCTCCTGGGAAAGTCACGCTGCCAGAGGCTGGCAGCGTTCTAGTCACCTTGGATTGTTCCCAATGTCTTGCCATGGCAGGAGGCGATGCCAGCGAGCAGACAGCCCAGGGCTCAGAAGTGTTGCAGCAGGTCCTGTCTCTGATGTTCTTTTGCTCAATATCTTTGGTCTATTCACTTCCCTTTCTCTGTGCCTCAGTTGCCCTGGGCGCAAGACAGAGACAAATAATGCAGTCTTCAAGCAGAAGTACACTGAAGCTGGTGAAGTCTCACCTGTGTGAAGGCATTAGCTGTAAAACCAGAATCGGGCCCTTTCCCTTGGGAGGCGACATTACAAATTCCATTTAGATTATTTAAAAAACATAGCGATTTGGTTACATAACTAAATCCAGGGCAGAATGAACCAGAGTATTTTGCTTAAAAGGCCAACATGTAAACTAGCTGTTTTGCTTAAAATAAACAGGACTCTCCAGAGGACAGAATTTCTCACAGTCTCCTCTGGGCTGGCCGTGTTCCTGCAGGACATTGCTCCAAAGCAAAAGGTTTAGATGCTCTGGGGCCTATGGCGATATGAACTGGAGGCGATTGCCTCCAGCTGGTGAGGAAGGTTGCAGGTTATTGCATTTCACAGACAGGATGAGGCCTCCAGAGAGAAAGAGACTCTGACTGCACAGCAACAAGTGGTACATAAAAAGTCCGTGCTGATACTCGTTATGAAATGATGCCATGGGCAGCATCCCCTGCTTTGCTTCAAACCTTTCTCAGGAAAGTCATTAACACAAAGTCATGTGGCTGAAAACCTTTTCATTCCTGCCAAGCGCTTGCATTTGCCGGAGAAACCTGTGGTTGCTCTTCGCCATGAGTAGGTGTACCTCTGTCTTCATCTGGAGATCGCTGCTGGCAATGTTACAGCACCCTGCTAAAAATGTGATGCTCTGTCATTGCAGCACAAGTCTTAATGAGCCTAGAGAAATGTATACAGTGAGTTGAGTATTGGAAAGCAAACCAGAGCAGCATATAGCCAGACAGGCATTTCTTAGGCAAGGCCAGATGCTTTAGCAACTGAGGTGGATTGAGACAACCCTTCTAATAAATCTGATAAAAACACTGCCTAATCCCTACCTAGGGACAGTATGTTCACGTAGCAGGTATGGATGCTGGTTGGAAGAGGGAGGGTTGGGGCTAGGTTTGATGAAGGTAAAGGATGGCACATTGCTTTCTTCCAGCTCATGTTTATTTGGTTTTTTTTCTGTTTCCCATTAGACGTATTTCAGTAGTAGCTTTTGACAGATCATGGAGGGAGAATCATACCTCCTGGTATATCCATCCATCCATCACTGATCTGAGAAACAGCTGTGTGTTGAGACCAGTCTGGCGGAGGAGGATACCTGCAGAGAGTGGTGGTTGCTTCACTGCAGCCTATAGCTAGACTGGGGGTTATTTTATAAAGGGGGGGGGGGGGGGCTGGCTGGGCTACTATTATTCATGGCAGGGAGAGGCAAGTAAGAACGGTGGGCTACAACAGCTATTTGCTTTCATGGGATCCTGATGCTGCAAGCACCTTAAGGGGGAAGCAGGACACCTTGTATGAGGCAAATCTAGACTAACCTATACCTACAGAAATGTCCTTCCATGACCATCAGTTCATGAGGGACGTAATGCCCCAAAGCTAGGCCTTCAGATTGCTTTTTGTCTTTGTTATACTCCTTTCTGGCATCCACATGAATCCTTGGCTCCTTCCTTAGCTTTCTCCGGAAACAAAATTTCTGAACTGAAACATGTTCATCTGGAGAGCTGGTAGAAGAGACAAGGACCCAGTGAGGGCCAGTATCTCCTCCTGGGCCAGTCCTGCTAGCAGCCCAACCAGAGTAAATATGTCTTCAAGCCAGGGAATGGATGTAGGAGTGTCCTCCGCATGCATGGGCAGGAAGGGGGGCTGAAAGCACTGCTGGTAGGTGTCACAGAGACATGCAACATCCACTGTTAAGAAAAGCACTATCACCAGTACGTGACTTATGGAAGCAGAAGTTTGGAGTCTTTCTTAGCCCACGGTGTTTAGGTGGTCTGGTGGTGGATGTGCACAGGCACAAGCGCTCCATTTCTCTCAGCATTGTAACATTCTTTGGTCAGAGAATAATTCTGTATAATATCATAATCAAGGCCGTGTTTCAGCATTAACAGAAAATTCAGCTTGGACTCCTGTGACTCAGCACTGTGGCATATTACCCCCACTCAGCTCCCTGTGAGCCATTGTCTCTTAAATTTGAAACAGAAGGTTGGAAAAACAGAGCGCCCTGACCTTTTGGGAAGGTTGGGTTTTACACCATGCGGAGGGGCTGGCGGGGGGAGGAAGCCTCCAATTCAGTTTGCCAGCTAGGAGCTGAAACAGAGCTGCCAAAAGGATGTGGCTAAGGAAGCTGAGGGCAGTGCGGCCATGGGCGATGACTTGTGTGCATGGCGGGGAGCCTGGGAGAGGGATGTAGGTGAAGTGGTGGATTCAACAAAAATAAAGCTGGAGCCTTCCCTGTCCAATGGGTCTCACATTTGACTGAAATCATCCAACAGACACTGCACTGGGGGTGCTGGGTGGATGGGCTGGGTGCTTAGGCAGTACCTGAGTGAGAGTCTGGAAGCTGCAGAGCTTTTGCTGTGATGGTTTTCTTAAAAAAAAAAAAAAAAAAAGGCCCCCAAAACCAAAGGCAAACTGTAAAATAACAATGTGTTGAATTAATTCTGCTATCCGGGAACACTGAGCATCTAGTGGTGAAGTCCCAGGAATGTGATGTTGCTGCTTCGCAATTCACCCTCACGGAGCCTGGGGGTGATGCATTGTCTTCCAGCTACACGCTGAGGGCCCAGGAAGAAGGAAAATGCATGCGTGTCTCACAGGAAAGTCAAGATGTCTGTGTTTCTTGGTCACAGGCAAAGGATTAGTAAAGCACCATTAACCCTACTATAAAAACACACCAGCTAGGGCTTCTTTCATCCCAAACAAAGTTTATAAACACACCCTTATCACTTGGAGAATGTTTATCTTCATGTGCTATAAGCGGATTCCAAGAAAGCAACAGTAGCTAATGAAATTAAATATAATGTTTGGAGATACATTTTCTTCATTTAACTAACTATGCATGCGTGTAAGCATGCGTGAGTGTGTGTGTGTATATTTAAAGAAAAAGAAGCAACATGGGGGTTTGGTTTAGCCTCAGCATCCCATTAATTTAGAAGCCTGACTGATACACATGGAAAAGCAGGAAAGAGAAGGAAGGAAAAACTTTTCTCTTTTCTTTTCTTTTCTTTTCTTTTCTTTTCTTTTCTTTTCTTTTCTTTTCTTTTCTTTTCTTTTCTTTT
>JAVKLA010000040.1:18871191-18888967 GCA_034782735.1 Sagittarius serpentarius
GAGGCAGGGCCCTTCTCCAGGACGGTATGGAAGTACAGACAACAACACAGGAAGGTTCAACCACAGGAGAACAGAATATTTAAGTACTGCATACTGAAGTTGAACATAGCTTGCACACCAACTGCAGCCATCGCCTTCCCAAAAGGCTGAGATTCGCTGCTGCTGGAGGTTTACTTAGGGAGTGCAAAAGTCACCTCACAACACCAGGTAAGACAGGCAGCATCACACACAAGAGGAAAGGCTTCTGACCTGTAGTACCAGGTGGAACTGAGAGGGATCTCTCCAACTGCAGTGGTGACATCATCTGGATGGTTAATTTTGCTAGATAGATGGCTTCATATTCCTGAAAAAGTTTAGTAACACATATTGCTATTAATTTGGCATAATGCTTTGTAAGGATGAGAAGGCCTAGGCCTTCACTTGTTCACTAGGATGGACTAGAGAGTATCTTGAGAGTATCTTACAGTAAGGCAGAGATTTCAGAGCAGGAGTTTTTTGCTGCTTTGACATGAACAACAAAAACTGTCAGGAAGGCAGACCAAAAGAAAATTTAAAGGATGACAAGAAATGGCTCTAAGGAAGAGAGTAAACTTTCATTTAAAAAAATCTGTAGGAATGTTCAGAAAACTTACTGCTGCTCTCAAAATGCAATTCAGACAGTAGAAACAAAACAAACTTGGAATACAGTAGCTTCAGCGATTTGTTACAAGGACAAACCATACATGGCCTTGAAGTTGCATTCTCGTGACCCGTCATGCTTTCAGTGCTACACCACAACTCCTTGCAGGAGTTACTTTAAAAAAAAAGCCAAAACCACAAAACAAAACAAAAAAAACAAACAACTCTGGAGATACTCAATCATCTTGCTGCCGGCCACCTCAGTAATAGCAGAGACACTGCAAATCTGTGTCAACATACTGTCCTGATGTTTGTCCACCATTCACCCAGCAGACTCCTGGAATGGGGTAAAGCAACTTCATGATACTGCAGTTTGCTGTTTCAGACTTGTGAATTTTATCACCTAGAATGCAAGCGTCAAGAAGCATCACTGATGCGTGCCACCATACTCACTTTGCAGTTTCCTTAGCCACCAGTTAAGCTGTTTCAGAGCCTCTTAATCACTGCACAAGCCAGGATTTTTGTATCTCCTCCATTCCTGGATTTGCTTTGTCTAAAGCTTAAGTCTAACGAGCCAGGGTACCCACTCATCTTCCTTCTAATCTCTGCTATAGCTTCTGACATCTACTGTAAAAGTATGCTTCAAGCAAATGTTAAGCCTAAGTAGAAACAGCTGTTTTGCAGGAAGATGATTCATCAAATGGCTTCTGAGTTATGACCAGGGGGAAAAAAAAAAAAAGTCACCTGAAGTTGATGGACAAATCCAGCATTAGGATTAATACAGAATCTTCTTTCTTGAACGTAAGTAAATGCGTCCCTTAAAAAGAGAAGGAGAGAGAAAATACTTCAGTGGAAAACAGACTCTGATGAAAGTCTCTGTGGTTTCAGGAGTCTTCCTTCCAATTATCAGTTCTTAGGAAATACACAGTCTCTAAATACTCCTCAGAACTGGTCTGTATAACTGAAATTGTTTGGGCAAAATAGGAAGCAGTAGTTGTAAAACACTATTTGCCCACCCCCACCCTCCAGTCTTCAGCTTGCTGGCCTGTTTTCAACACACTACGTAGAACAGCCTCTTGGGGCCTCTCCTGTAGTTTTACGGCAAGACATTAATCCACGTAGGCTGGTATCCTGTTCCCATTAGCAGCAGGTACCTACTTCTTAAAAAAAGGATGTAAACAAACCTGCAGGAAAGTGAAATGGAATAATCTGCCCCATGTAAAATCTTCACTCAGTCTCAGTAGGTAATAACTGGCTTATGCATCAGTACACAGCTGTTTACATTCCCCCCAAAGTTACTCACACCACTTGAATTAAAAAAATGGAATGCCTACAGACGTCTCAGACTTCTTATCTGTACTAAAGTACTCTCACTTCAGCCTTTTCAGACAAATGGTTAACTACATGCCCACACTCTGTTCTTACCTGTACTTCACCCCAAATGTTTCCATTATGTATGCAATAACTAAGGCAGCACTGAAAACAAAAAAAAAAAATTAGTAAAATATATTTCCATTCTTTAAAAAAAAAAAAAAAAAATTAATAAGCAGGATGGATAGTTTCCCACCTTCTAGAAATCCCTGCATTTCCATGGACAAGAACTTTTCCTGAGAAAAGAAAAAAAAAAAAAGAAACAATCAACCATACTTGTACAGACTGAAGAAAATTCTTTGAAATGTAGTTTTTCCTTGTTCTGGAGAACTACACAGTAACAAGAACAACAGGCGTGTCTTACTTCACTCTAAATTACTAACTACACCCTGTCCATTACTGCTCTGAGATACAGAAGCATGGATTCCTGCTCCCCTGAGGATTCTGAGTAACAGAATCTGCATTCCAGGACCACAACGCAGATTTAAGGCCCTACATTAGATAGGGGACAAAAACAACTCATGCACTGAACACAGTTGTGTTCCAAGAAAAAAAAAAAAAAACAAACAAAAAACAAACCAACAAAAAAAACCCCAAACACCAAAACAACCCAGATATACAAAAAAGTTTGTTTTCCAGTCAGGGGCAAAAGCAAAGAAGAACACTTTGCTCTGAACTTGTATAATATTGTTCAAGTCAAGCACAATAGAACCACAAATTTAAGAAAACCTCATACTTAAGAGCCTCTAATACATACCACTAAGTTAGTTTTAAAGCTTTAACAACAATGTATTAGTAAATGAAGGAAAAAAGTTAATACGATTTTACCTCCACTTTGTAAACTTCCATCAATAAATTCTTTAGTCTAAAAAGAAAAAAAATTACAAGACCCAAAGTTTCAGATTTTTTTAGATGTTACTGCTACTTGCATTTAAATTTGGTAGAATTTTTTATCAGTCTTTGTATACAGTGACAATCATGCACTCTGTTTATACAGACTTACACATCACTTCAACTGGACATTTATATTTCTTTTGTACTTTTAACTATCCATAAAATTGTTCGTGAATGACTAGTTCGAAGCCAGAAACAAAAATGCATAAAAATCCAGTATGTGTGCCTTTTACAGTCATTATGTCACATGTTATGCCACTATAATAAAGTAACTTCCAAACATTTTTGCTTAACTGTTGGGGGAAAAAACCCAAACAAACCACCAAAACCACAAATAAAAACCCACATGCAGCAACAGCAACGTGGCCTGGACCACTCTACAGACACCTGTGGCTTCCTGGAAGTTCTCCAATGATATCTTCAGTTATAAAAGTAGGTCTAATCAATCTGTAAGGTGAGACGTAATGTAGTGAGGTCTGTGGAACACTGCCAAGCTGAAACAGCTGATCAGATGAAAAGCAAAATCTAAATAATTTATTGTGAGAAAAACTCAGACTAGACTCAAAAACATACCAACACTGAACTACGAAGATGTCGGAAACTGTGAGATTTGCAAAGGATGTTGTTTGATCAAATAGCATTACACTTCAGAAAAGCTGCAAGCCATCAACTGATCTGCCGCCTTGTTCTGCAAAAACATGACCACCTCTGCCATATACAGGGAAGCCAGAAGAGCTTTTTGGTGGGTTGGTTTGGGTTTTTTTGGGTGGGGGAAGGAACAAAATGCATTTGCTCTGTTGCAAACTAACCTAAAATAAAAATACAAAGCCATAGCTCAAAACTAAGCATTTATTCTGTTTCCAAAGGTCAGTATGTAATGGGTACTGTTAAGTTAAAGTTACTTTTTAATTCCTCTACAGTAAACATGTTTCAAGATGCTGTAAAACTTAGTTACACCAATTAGTTACTATTTTCTGTTGAATTTGGTTTAGTATTTGATACAAGAGATGTAAATACTCTTGGGCTCAAAAAATAAGTTTCCTACAGGCCAAGTTCTCCAGCATTCTCCCATGACTATATTTCTTTGTTTTGAGACGAGCCCTTTTTTTTTTTGTTTGGGTCCATAATAAGATACAGCTCTTAGAACTCTGCCTCAGTTTCTATACTCACAAAAAGGAGTTAATTATGCCTACTAAAGTGGCAATAATAAGGTCACTTAAGAGTTCACAGCCCTTCCAGGTGCCTCAGGCTGGGTATCCCAAATTTGAAACTGGTATCTGTTAGATCAGAAAACTCTTACTGGGCAACTCCATTCCCAATCCATTCCCATTAACACACAAATACTTACCATAGGGAAAAATCGTATTATATTCTCAACTGGATTATCTGCAATATCCAAGACTAAATACCTACAATGAAAACAGTTGCTATGAGTACACAATAACACTCAGTTGCTGCCACCAGTACACATGCAGCTGATTCAACCCCACTACGATACTCAAACCCGCAGAAGGAAGCCAGCACTACCCTCACAACTTTACTTTCTGGTCTGAGCTCCAGAACTTCTACAATCAAGCAACCTCTGGAGCTGTCCTTATGAGGAAGCAAGCAAGGAACCTTCTCCAACATCCGCTGACAAAAACCACCTCTCAGAGTGGAAGGAATTCACAGGTGCCATGCTACAGGTGACTCAACTTTGTTCGAAAGCAGTGTACTACACACTCACATGTTCCCCATCAGTTTGTAACTATGGGCCAGTGTTCTCTTCTAGGGCTCTATGCAACTTTTTCAAAGGTACACATTCTGATCAAGTTACCTCAAATGTTTTATTAGCAGGACAAACTGTACTCAGAACTAACAACTTCAAAACTGAAGACAGTTACTGCAAACTAACGGATACTTCTCATTTACAGACTTGCCTATGTCTAGAATTTAGCAGGATGAAAAAACTTCACAGTTTGGATTTAAGAGTTTCTACACCTTAGCACATTTTTCAAATAGTTTTGACAATGTTCTTTCCAAATATTTTCACGTTAACATAAAAAAACCCCTTGTTAATACAGAATAAGTCGTTTAAAAGCAAGACCTTTCATTGTTCACAGGTCTGCATGTTATGATCATTCTCACCTAAATAACTGTTGGAAGTTTGGTTTAATAAAATTTGCTTCAATGTTTTGCCGTATGCATATTACATGGGTTATTCCATGTTTCTGAAGTATAGGTAGCTGTGGAAAAAAAAAAAACATTTTTTAATTACAGAATCCATCTGTAACACAGTAATAAAAAGAAAAGCTGTACTTAAATACACAATAGGGCTATATCATGTCCTCAAGGAAAATCAGAGCTATTTTTCTAATATTCAAAGCACAGCATGAAAAATTGTCTTTCAAAAAGACAAACCACAACTATTAGGAGCTGCAAGAAAAAGCATTCCTAACAAAGATAAAAAGAACAGGCAGTAAAGGAGGCATTCAATGAACTTGTTTGTCTCTGCCCACCTTTCACTTTGCCTGAAATTGCAAGTCCCTACATGATGTTGTAATTTTCAGCTAGCATTGGATTCTTGCTGGAATCAGACCATTGAAAGTAAGACCATTTAAACTACGAGGTAAGTTTGCAGATACAAGCTTCGTCTTAGCAGTGCTTGACTTTATTGTAGATGCAATTTACCTTATTTTACTGAATGTGTGAGTTCCCAGTTCTGATTTGTGTTGCAACACTTAAGCAAAGGAAATACATTGCCTGATCAGTAACGTGCAAGTCAAATGATTTGCCTTTTTCTAAGAAAAATTATATTCAAGCTTAACTATAAGACTCAATTTTAACAGAAAAAGCTCACACATGAATGCTTACTGCAATCACCAGGTAAGTCACTCCAACCTTGCACTTTTCTCTGGTTTGTAAGAACTAGGTAAAGCCGACTAGCTGAATTGAGGGAGCATGCACGTGTGCCTGTACGAACACATGCAGAGCTCCAAGCCACATGAAAAAAATTAAATTGGGGCTCTTTTTTCATTTTTCTCCTTAAGTAACCCTTTAGCTCACAAGGCTGTTAAGGAAAACAGTGTCTTGTAAGCGTCAGCTGTCCCAGCATGTGCCCGAGGCAGTAGTTCAGGTCCTTGCTGGAAAGGGGAGGCATTGACACCGGCCCCAGTCAGATAATCCTGCAGGGTAAAAGGACCATCCCATAAATGCACCACATATTACTTCTACTCTGGCATCTTTCATGTTCCAGTTCAGGATTGCAACCAAATGTACACCTATATAGATAACACTTGAACATACCGCCACAGTAGCAAAACAAATCACCAGAGCAAAGTTTCCTTATGAGACACTATTCTGAAAATCATACCTTGCTTTTCATAGCTGAAGAATATGGGCCTAAAAATAACCCAGGCAAAATTTCCTAGGAGGCAGAAGAACAGACATTTAATACCGACTCAAAATTATTTTAAATAATACATTGCGCTCGACTCAGACTACGGCCATGGAAACAAGTAATTTACACATTAGCGAGAGATGTGTTATCAAGTGTCATTTATAACAGGACAAGGGAAAAAAATTGGTTTGGCAAAATAAAAGAAACATGATCTTTGTGCAGGAGATCTTGTTTTGGAACAGGAATCAAGTCCTTTATTTGGACTAAGTTCCAGTTTGATTACTGCATCTTACCCAGCCCCAGATCAAATGAAGGGAACTCTAAGTTTATATATAATTGTGTCTTGTAATTAATTCCAAATCACTCTCATGGAAAAAAAGATACACGCATGGTAAGTCTTCTAGCTTTGTCCTATTAGTAGAAAAATACCAATTTTTAACCATTTATCTCCCCACCAATAAAGGCACATAGATCTGTAGATCTTATCTTGTGCAAAGATTTGGCTGACACCATGGCAGCAAAATTTTAATTGTCCATCCTACTTGAGACCACTTACTTTGAATGAAATTTAAGTTAAAAAGCAAAACTCCAATACTTCGTTTTAACAACCATCTCCTAAAAACATTCGTAAAGGCAAAAATGTAGTATTTTGCGAATTCTGAAAAGGACAAAAGTCCTTTTTTTTATTTCAGTACTTACACTAAAACAGAGGTCCAAGCACACCTGCACTCTAAGCTGGCAATCCTTGCATGCCTCTCCCACAGTGCTGCCTGACACTTTACCCCTAAACACTGATTTTGATACCAGCACTTTCTTTTTCTTACTGAAGGCACCACGGGTTTTGTCTTAAATGGTAATTGAAAGTGTGTCATACCTGCATCTCTCTCCTCATGGGATAGGTCCAATCCTTAAAATAAAACAAAAAATAATTATATTGGCACATAAAGGGAAAAACAAATTCAGACAGAGATCTTATGTAAGAGAATCAAAATCTATTTTCTGCAGATTGTACAAGCTACCTTCTACACAACAGGCACATTGCTTGCGCTTACTGCTAACTCTCCACATGGATACCAGTAACACTCAAGTGCAAGGAACACTATTTTGAAACCTCAAGTATTCTACATCAGTGATGAAGCCTGTGCAGAACAGCTAGCGTGTTGTACATCCACACCTCAGCTTTCTGCTTAGAAACTTCCCTCTAGAGAGGGAAGAAAAAAAGAAAAAGGAAAAAAGCTTTAGAACATTCTGTACTAGCCACAGAAGCAAAAAATTCCTTTGACTGGTAGGTTCCTAAGCCACTGAAAAAACAGAAGATAACAAGTGTAGCAGGTAACTCCCTGAAAATCCACACTGCCTCACCTAACATATTCAAACTAACTTTATTTTGAACATTCAGGATTTAGCTTTAACAATTCTAGAAATCTATGTTCTCCATGAACACAGCAAGCCATTGAAGTGAATCCCCCCACTTTTCTCCATCCTAGACAATTACACTGGGAAGGATCCTTGCACAGTAAATGCATACGCTTGTGTTCAGCCACAAGGACATGATACTCCTTGTCGGTTAATTTACAGCTAGCACATTGCACCCTTGCACAGAATCTCAGACCCTTAAGTTTGTGAAGGTTCACCACTTGGGAACCACCCCTTCCCAGCTGGCTATTTAGTATCATCCAACTCTATCTATCAGAACTGCCCAGAGCAAATGCCAGGATCAGTATTTTCATCCTTTGCTCCATTTTACAGAACTGCCAAAGCTAAATAGAAAAATGCTCAGGCAGACTCTATTCCTGTCTTTCCTTCTTTACAACTCCCACTGTCCTCTATTAACAGGCTCTTACTCATTCTTTGACCCTCACACATGAAGGAGCTGTATCTGAGATCACAGTTACCAGCTGGAGAGAAAAAAAAAACCAAAAACGAAATAGTCAAACATATCAAATCAAATAGACTGCATACATTTATTTACATAACTTTGTTGGCTGTTCCACACACACCGGCAGCTAAGAAAAAACTTTGCCATATGTCGCTCTTGTTGATGTTCCAATCTCCTCAAAACTAGGAGAAAAAGTTAAACTCTAAACACTCAGCCTCTGAAGGGAGATCAGGGTTACACCAAGAAAGATCCAGGACCTTAAACTGCATTACTGTCCACCTTAGCACCTGCAGTTGTACCGGTAGCATCAATTTCACATTAACCCCCTTTTTACTAAGACACGTAAGAAAAATGCAGTAGTTCCCCCAGACACACACACAGTTAGGCAGTGAGGTTTTGCTAGCTCTTGTCAGTGGAATCAGAAAGGATTTTAGTATCAGTGAAGTTATTCTGGAAACCACTTGAACTGAATCTGGGACAGCATTTCTGACAAAGCAAACAAACATTAAGCCACTCAAAACAATTCTTTGAGTACTACCTAAAATGGTAGTACAAACAGGGAAATAAAATACACTGAAATGGTCTTTGCTAAAGACAGAGAGGTAAGCTAAGTTACTTCTGCATGTTTCAGGTGTAATAATAAAAGCTTCTGGTAGTAGAAAGTAGAAATCCTGTGACAAAAGGATGATATTTGCAGAACTGTATCCTTTGAAGGTTGACCTAAGAGTGTTATAGCATAATCCCGTTGTCTCACTGCGTACAGAAAAGCATACTTCATTCACCAAAAAGCAAGAAAACCCCAGTTTTGTCCAAGCATAAAAGCAATATTATGAGAAATAAACTCTGAAAAGCTTAAGCTACACTCCAGGAGTATACAAGCGCTTAAATGGGTTTACGACTCTATTTATATACTGTAGAATTTAAAAGTCTTAATCTGGAGCACAACGAAAACACAATTTCACTACTACTTTGGTCAAGAGGACTTAATACATTACAAATATTCCTTTCAAATGCATTAGAAGCAGGAAATCCTGTTAGTCCCAACAGCTGTAAGCTGTGCAAAATAAGTAGGCAAGAATTTAGCTAGATACAGTCCAAAGGAAACCAAAACCCAAAAGACAACAGATGCCACAGATGTTCTGAACAAGAAAAAAATGTCAGTATTGGCTCCAGACATTAGTCTTCAGTGTTCTTCAAGAAACCAAAAAGGTCCAGCTTCCAATGGGATTTAGTCTGCAAAATAAATATCTGAAAGATGATGTTTCAGATTAAATGTTTTCCTTATACAAGTACACAAACTACTGAATGAGTGATTCTGGTGATTTCATCACAGCCCTTCAAGGCTTTTAAAACTAACAATGCAAGATTATTCAAATGTAAAAAAAAATTCTATTCATGTAGACTGAACTCAAGAAGAGGTCTTACTTTAAAGAATTCATTCATCAGCCATGTTTTCCATGCTGTCTGAAGCACCCAGCAGACAAACAACAACTGAAGTTTTCTCTTTTTATCACATCACATACCAGAATTTTGCTAAGAAAACAACTGGTGATGCTAGAGCTGGATAGAGTAACAGCACTCCTTGCTTCTAAGTATTTGGTAGGTTCTACAGAATAAGTGACAACTCACTGGAAGGCATCATCTTCAATACTCACAAGACACAAAAGCAAAGAGAAGGAATGCAAAAAATACCCGCCACAACTCCAAAGTTTTAAAGAGGAGCCACTCACCTCTGACAGATCTTCCCAAACTAGACTGTGATTCACTGACGGACAAGTTTAAAAGATCCCTCAGCTGTTTTGCTGAGGGTGTTTACAGCACATACCTGCCGTGTTTTGTATTCGCACAAATGAAATGCCAGGGACTATCTAAAGCACTTCAACTACTGTCCCAGAATGGAGCAACTAGCAAGAGCAAAGGGAATAAAGCACACTTCAATGCCCTCCCTTCCCCATCTACAGCCAATCTCTAGCTGAAATAAATTGAAGACATGCATGATTAGGTGAGACTTGTCTACGCTACAAAAGAGCTTCTTGGTAACCAATATCCAAACTACATCAAGAGTTACTCTGCCAACAGTTACGGTTATTTTGTCAATATTTGCCATAGCTATACCTGTTCTTCTTTAGAAGAACAGTTTAATGGCAAGAAAACTGACACCTTACATTGACATGTGCAAATGCACATACATGTGGACTTTTTCCTGAAAGAGCGACCTTGGCTAGGACTTAACATGAAATTCATATTATGAATTTTTTAATTAGTTTAACAGCTCTGACACTGAGACTTGTCTATGCTCAAGATGTGCAGAAAAGCAGACTATGGTTTTTAAACACAGCACCACAACGTACTTTATGCTATCTGCATATGCCTCACCAGAAGGAATGTAGCAAAATGGATATACGTGACATCGCTTAAGTGGTCCCTAACCAACAGTTTAAGTCTGAAGACCCATCTAATTTTCCCATATAAGAGGTATATCCTAGTCGGTCTTTGCCAAAGCTCAGCTTTGGTTGAAAGGCAATCTGCAGTACTACACTTTATTATGGTTAAACTCCTGCTGCCTTATAATTAGTAGAGCCTGCAAACCAGACTGCTCTAGATGAAGGAAGAAACTATCAAAGGCACTGAAAAAAAACCACCAGTAAAATAAATCAAATCAGTAGTTTAACACAGGAGAACCCAACATCAAGAAATATCTTTTCTAGATTTTAGCTGCTGCCCCTTATCTGCTCAGCATCACTGGCATCAGCCACCATCTGCAATGACTTTCCCTGCTTTCAAGACCATTACTCAAGTCCTTTAGTAAAGCTACACACAGGTCCCAGTAAAACCTTCCTGACCACTCCAGGTTTCTGACCCTTGTCCAACACTCAGACAGCTCTTTTGTTGTTGATTAATAGTATCTCTTACCTCTCTGTATAGCTTTCTCTTGCCATCGCAATTCATCACAGCAAGACTTCCGCATGATTGATCGTTCCTCATGTACCCCTAAAAATCTATGGCTGTCAGAATCCTCTTGCCTAAATTTGTTTCCCTGTCTAGTCGAATATTCATATAAGCTATAACACTCAAAAGTCTCTCCTCTGAACGTGGCACAACATCCTTCCACAAGTTGTGAAATCAAAGCTGAAGACAACTGTTAACAGCAACAACAGCCACACATTCTTGCTGAACTGCTTCAATTCCTTTATCTGCTCCGGCCAGCAGAAAAACTGGCTATAACTTTGTCCACTCTGTATAGGAAATTAAAATTACAGCTAAACAGTGTTATATCAGAACAGTCAGATGGCATGATTATATAAGACCTGCATAAAAATAAAGCTAGTTACACCAACGGCTTTTGTAAAATGGAACAAACAATTGTCAAAAGAAATCATGAAATACTAAAGTAGTAATAGAGCATACTCATTTGCCATCTTTTAATAAGAAAACAGACAAATTAAATGAAGTACTGAAAAAATATTCAAGAAAAGTACTTGAATATCACTGCTACCTGTCATGTCTATCACCGTGAAGCATGCTACTTTAAGGGCCTCAAAATTAGCTACAAATAAAAATGCAATGAAACGCTGTGTCTTCAGTTACAGTCATGGTTCATGTTCTTGGACAGTTATTACAGTTAGAAGCATTTTTTTAATATATTTTTAAATATATATAGAATTATTTCAGTTGGAAGGGACATACAACGATCATTTAGTCCAACTGCCTGACCACTTCAGGGCTAATTTATTTTTTTTTTTTTTTCAGGTAGAAGTTCTAGGGCAAGTATATAAAATATAAAAAATTAAACCCAGTCTTCTTGTTCAATCAAGATGTGGGCATGCCACTAACAAGAACAGAGCTGTACTAACAAGGTTAAGGAAGGCTTTGACAGTACTGCTAACGCAAAGCAGCGGCTGGTTAAAGGGTGAGGTTACACTCCCACCCTTGCACAGTCGTTTAATCCTACGGTCTCCTACGGTCACCACGCTCAGGAAACTATAATGGCCCAAAACTAACAGCTTTTTTAGCAAAGCTGGTTGCCTACCAAGTAAGCTCCCTGCTCCAGGTCACCACAGGTCAGCTAAGCACTGGGACAAAAACGGTGACAACACCGGGCGGTTGGCAGGACGGGTAAAGCCACTTTTTAGCAAAGCCAGCTATTAGATGGGCTTTGCTGTAACGGCAAGTCCCCCCTCGGTCACAGATCCCGCTTTGGTCAGTCTCAACAATGGTCAACACAGCCTGGAAGCAGCGCTTAACAGTGTTTTCTGTGTATTTGTAAAGAGTTCTTGGACAATGGGAAGCCCTCATTATACAGATATTTTTGCTTTTGAAAATACAAAGGAATAGAAAAGCAGGAAGGTGGAGAGGAAAAACAATGGCAGGTGGGAATGACAGAGCACACAGAGGAAGGAAGAAGCATACAACACGGAAATAAAGGTTATTTTAGCAAAGAGAAACACAAGCCATGGAAAAGGATAAAAGGCAGACTAAGGCACCTAAATGGAAAGTAGAAACATAATATAGATGAGAAACAAATGTTTCTTATTTGTCCCATTCTGTAACACTGGTCCAAAAGATACCTCTGCTAGCTTATTGAATACCAATTAGCATACAGGATCCTCAGCACCAGCTTTTATTAAAGCACGATAAAGCAGTGAAGACAGAATTCTTCAGCTTATATGAAGCATACAGCCAAGTGGCAGGACTGCCACTCTTTTTTTTACTATTTTCTTTTTAAATAGACTTGCACAGAAGCTGAGACTCATCTGAATTTTTTCTAGTAGTGTTTCTCCTGCATTCACCCCACGACATTTTTACCCACTACAATAAAAGGTCTTGATGATTCACTTCTTACAAAGAATCTGTAGAACGAGCACTAATGAACAAGTTTTACTGGTAAAGGAAAAATTGTATTCAGATTATTGTTTATAGTGGTGCAAGTATGTCATTTTTCAAACCGCCCCCCCCCCCTTTTTTTTTTTAACTACAGCCTAGTGAGTTGGGCTATATTGAGACAGCCAAGGAACATACAGGTCTCTTTACAATCCTCATTTAGATAAAAAAAATCCCATGTTTTAAGCCTCCGGTTCTACAAACTGCTCCAGTTGTGAGCCACCTTCATGTCTGCGGGTATGCCTATGCGCTTCAGCAGGCTTCCCACGGATGCAAGGCGTAAGCTAATCACGACCGACAAGATTGCTCAACTTCAGCTGCCACAGTGCACTTCTTTTGATATATGCAAAGTAGTCTGATCGTATCACACAGAGTTATGATCAAAACCTGTCACCTGATTTACATTTCCCAGCATAACATAGCATTTGTCTTAAATTTCTTTTGCTCTATTCTGTGGGCAGGTAAAACAAATGTTATAATACAGGCATCCTACTTATTTTAAAGAGTGCAGAAGAGAAGAATCACTATATTTAAGGGGGCTGTGTTTCCTATCAAAAGTAAGAGTAAAAAAGTTTAAGAAATTTGTTCCACCTTTAGATGGACTGCACTCCTGCATAGTTTCAAAAAAAAGCAGTCAAAAATACATTAGCATTTCAGACTAAATACAGCTGTCAAGAAATGTAAATTTCTTCAAAAAAATAGGTGCTAAAGAGAGCTCAGGTTTTACACATAATAAAAAGGCAAATATGACTGCTTAGTCAGTAAGCTGATAATACCATTACAAAAACCACGGAGAGTCCTAAAAAAATTCTAAATACATCATGAATACTAGTTTACTCAGCCTGCTTGCAAGCAAATATGCTAATGTTTTAACAAAGAAATGAACTGGTAATTATTGCTGTGTTCCTATTACATACATCTAGTGCTATTCTTTTTTGTTGTTGTTTAAAATTTAATGGGAAAATAATTTCCATTGAATTCCTTGAATTATTCCAGTCTTTATTTACCATCTTTCCAAAAGTGCCAAGATGTCTCAGTACTAATATGCCAGCATGCACTAACCTGACCCTCTTTTTAACAGGTCTTTAGCCATACATATTTATACAGGGGGCAGGGAGAAAAAAACACCAAACCCAGCACTCCTCAAATTTAAGAAAGTTTGAGACCTCATCTTAAAAAAAGTGCCAATTTTAGAAAAGGACATATAAGTCTAAGCTTAGAAATCATTTCCATGCCATGTACAACCACTATTACTCATAAGACTTTGACATATTCACCATCTCCAGTCTGTAAAAGAACATGTACTGTTTACAGACATTCACGGAATATACCAGAAAAGCTTTGCAAGAATGATGAGTTACCTGTTGAATATCCAAAAATTAAAAGTAGGACCTGTAAAAAGGAGTTCAGCTTTTAACTGCCATAGACTCACCAGTGAAAGACAGAAGCTGGTTTATCCCAGACTACATTAGCTCATCTTGCAGAACTGGACAATTCACCCAGACTGCAGCCAGCACATGAGAGCGGACTAGAGGAGGCACCGCAAGCCAGCACTGACACACGGTTGTACCAAAGCGTGGCAGACGCTGGCAAATACCTGTCTGTGCTTGACCTATAACAAACATGGTTTCACCACCTGAACGAACTTTAAGCACACACAAACTGCAGGAAAAAAAGAAGTGACATACGTCACTAAGTACTCAGAAGAACAAACTTCTGGTCTGTCAGTTGCCGAGACAGTATCAGATTAAGAATGTGAAGAAGGCACAACTCTCTCCAGCAAGTAAGTATCACCAGCATTTCTTAACACGGCATTTCACAAACTCCCAAAAGTACCAATAGCCAAGCAGTTCAAAAATCCAGCAATTTGTAATGCTACATATGGATAAGGGACATTGCAAACTATCTACAGGCCAGAAAACTGACCTATTTATCTAGAGCACACTTCTGCAGTCTGCCTAAATCAATCCAACCACGGGCTGCCGTCATCCCCTCAGATGGCCTTGCCCACTCTCTGACTTTTCCTTGTGCCAGCACTAGGGAGTGTGAAGTTGTGCAGTCAACCAGATCAGCTCACCAGTTTGGCTTTATTATTATTATCATTATTTTTTAAGCCCTCACATGGTTACTAGTGTCAAAGGGGAGAAAGGAGCTGGGGGGTGGCAGTTAGATTGCCTTAAAGTGACCACAAAGTTCCACTTACTCTTGAGCAAGTAAACCAGGGATTCCCCAAGTTCTCTCTCTTCCCCCTCCCACCCCCAATATCTTGAAATCAAATCTACCAAAACAGCATTAAACCATACATAACCAACTTCCTGAAATAACATTAGAGTACTCCTCATTAAAGAACCTCCTCACTGCAATACACAAAAGATGATCTTCAGCTTTCCATGAATAACTACATTTTGTGGGCAGAACGATTTTAGTCTCCTTAGTTTGCTTTTCCAAAGCATCTTAAGGATTGGGCTGAAGGCCCAAGGCTGAGGTCTCCTACGCTTTGCTTAAGAAGTTAGCTCCACAAGAACTTTGACATTCTCTACTGGCTTTAAGCTTTCTGTTTCCCCCAAATACTCCAACTATAGTGTATTCAGATCAAGTCAGATACAAATGAAAGGTGTTGAAAAAAAATTAACTTAAGAGTTTTAAAAATAGTCCTTGAAATTCTCCACTATGGTCTTGCAGCATGTGAAGTTCTAACATTCTATACATTATACTAATTAGAGACAGAGCATGAAAAAAAAGTGAAAAATAAAATCCACTCTGAAGGACACTGTATTATAATTTCAGCTTTCATCAGCTAAGATCTGTTAGACTGGCAGTGACCTCTGTTTTTAAAGCTATTTTAACCGCACACTCCTTTTTAGCCATTCTAGTTATAAACAGGTTTGAAAAGCCATCCAGGGTAATATAGTTAACCATTTTCAGAAGTAACTGTAGATAATACGATTGGTTTCTCCAGAAAGAAGAGATATTTAAAAACAAACAAATTATAAACCTCACAGGGCAGTACATAGTTCGTGTTCAGATACAAACTGATTACAATTTTCTGAAAACAACCAAGATGACTTGTAAACACCTCCATAGCTGTGAAGAAGGTATTAAATCTTCACAACAAAAGCAAAAAAGAAAAAACCACAGTAACTTCCATATTCCAGGTAACTTACCACAATAACAGCGTTCAACAACAACTCCATTAAAACAGAAATAAATGCCGATGTTTACGAAATATGCAGCAATCTCTAGACCTCTGAAGAGCTCAGATACTATCAACTTCCCGCATGAACACTGTGACATTTTGCATTAAATATCTCACGCTATCAAAGCGGAACACTTAGGGCTGTTTGTGACACATGAAAACACACCAGCAGTATCCAGGGTCAGAACTGAGAAGCTCAGCCAAGCTCAGAAATCAGATACCACACTGACCCGATCCCTCTTGACACCACACGGGCTGCAGTTTAGTCTTAGCAGATATTGCCACCTGTCTTAGTTCGCAGAGAAGTCTTGGCTCTCGAACACCGTAAAAATGCCTCCCCAACAGACTCACCAGAGCGCCAAATTGTTTCTTGAGTATCTAAGAGTTAGTAGACACCAACTGTTTGGAAGGGGACACCCAGGTACTCGCTGCTAGCGGCTCGTTACCCTTCTGCACGTACAAAAAGGGGCAAGCAGGCAGCCAGCAGCAGATGGAGGACAGGACTGGTGACCATACAAAGGGAGAGGGAAGGCGCAGCGCAAAGCGAAAGGGCGGCTAACAGACAGGCCGTGACAGGCTGAAGCACGGAAGAGGGGACGCCAGAGGCAGCAAGCTGCGTGGGGGTCACGATCGGAGGGGAAGAGCCAAGAGATAAAGCGGGGCGGGGGGGGGGGTGCTTCTGTGAAAGCAGGCACCCTCTCCCTCTCTCTCTTCAGCGGGCAGGGCTCGCTCGCAGCCCCGAGAGCGGGCCGGCAGGGAAAGGCCGGAGGCACCCGAAAAGGGAGATGCAGGAGGGAAGGGGGTCTGTGAGGGCAACGGAGACGGCAGGCAGCAGAGGACAACAGGCAGGACCGGAGGATGTGGTCGGTGGTCCCGGGGCGGGGGCACCGGGGGACGGGGGCGTCACCGGTCCAGGGGGAAGAAGGCGGACCTGCGCCTCGGTGGGGAGCCGCGGGGGCGGCCAGCGAGGCCTGCGCCGGCACCTCAGCGGGGACTCCGCGGCCAGGCGGAGCGGGGCGTAGGGGAAAGGGGGGGACGGGAGACATCCCACGGCGGGGAGGGGCTGTCAGCGGGGAGCCGCCGGCGGGGGACAGGGCCCCACAGCCCGGGGCGGGGAGGCCGGGACCACCCGAGCCACCGCGCGGGGCCGGGGGGCCCACGAGGCCGGCGCGGCAGCTGCCCCCGCGGCGGGCGGCTCTCCTCAGGCGGGGCCGGGGCGGCGGGCCCTGGCAGCTCCCCTCCGCCGCTCACCTCAGAGTCCTCTTTGGCCTGCGGCAGCGCGGGGAAGGCCGGCTTGGCGAGCTCCATGGCCGGGCGCTCTCCGGGCGGGGCAGGACCGGGCAGGGCGGCTATTTGGGCAGCGGGCCCGCGGGCTCCGGCTCGGGAGCGGCGGCAGGAGGAGGCGGCGGAGGCGGCGGCGCGCTCAGCCGCTCGCGCCCGGCCGCCATGCTGCTGCTGCTACTGCTGCCGCCTCTTCTCCCCCCTCTCCTCCTCCTCCTCCTCCTCCTCCTCCTCCCGCCACCGCCGCTCCCCCCCTTCCGCCCGCCCCCGGGCTCCC
>JAVKLA010000040.1:18889130-18903954 GCA_034782735.1 Sagittarius serpentarius
GCGCGCGCGCGCGTCTTATCTCCTCACGGCCCGGTCCCCCGGCGGGGCTCGGGGAGCGCCGTTAGCTTCCCCCAATTCGTTTAATTAACTCCCTCAATTAGAACTTCTTCAGCAGGCCCTTTTCCCGCCACAGGTTCGCGGTGATCAAGGTCCGGCTTCTCCGGTCGACGCTCAGGCCTGAAGCGCCTCACGCCTCCGGCCACCACAGCGCCTTGGGCACGCTCGCTGCCACGTCGTGGCCATTAACCGCTTCGTCGTGGCCATTAACGGCTTCCAAAGACGTTCCTCTCGTCGCCTTCCCCTCGCCCTGCCATCGGTTGCGGTGTCTTTCTCCTCGCACGCAGACCAAACCGCTTCCATTTTGACAAGCAGACACTTCGTTTTATCCGCCGTCAGAAAGACGCTGAACGCTGCCTGCCTCAAACGTTAGCTGATGCTGCAAACGGTGTCATTTTCAAACGGGTCCTCTTTGCACATAGGAGATGCCCTTTGATACACCAGTCTTGGGGCAGGAACCTATTTTTCTGCTTTTTGAGGTTCCCTGGTCCCATGCTCTGCTGAACTCTTAAGATATTACCCCAAACTATTTAAACATTTTGGTCATTTGCTTATTTCCCCCTTGAGAAACCTTCGACGATCACATTTCAGCAACTCTTCCTTCAACATTGCAATTTCCTTTCAGTGGAAGATGAAAAATGAAACGGCAAAGGAGAAACCAACAGTAAAAATGCAGCTCCCACCTCCAGCTGGCATCGAGAACAGGAACAGGGACGGGTGTCAGTAGCCTTAGCTTACAGCCCAAACTTCCAAAAAGAGCTGTAACCACTCCCAGGGCTTCAGGAAATAGTTTGCCACCTTTTACCCTCCTCCAAGGCAATGCCAGAAGCTCAGCTCACTGTTTACATCCCTGTAGTGCTCAGAAACCGACTTTTTTTTTTCATTTCCTAATTGTTCCAAGCACACTGGCTGTAGCACCCAGACGTAGCAGCTCTGTATGAGCTGCACTCAAAAGGGCGTTATGGTCAACTAAATCTGAGATTTGCGTCTTTACACTTCTGACACTGTCACAACAGAAATTTTTCATTACTAACCAGAAAAAAGGTCCCTAACACCCATCAGCCATGTAAACGTGAAAATATTGTTGCCTGTCCTGTTGCAACTGTCCTACACCTTATGCTACCTGTTTTGTCTCACAGTGACGGGGAAAGAAAGAAAACCACGGCTATTAAAACTGCCAGGGAGATGCTGTTAAGCAGTGTCCTTCCAGGTAAGTCTAGAGTTAATCTAATGTACTTGCCCGTCAGCTGAGCATGCCCAGAGTAATCCAATTAGGATAATTAGAAGTAGTCTCATACACTACTGTTCTAGTCCAGCATTCAGGTAAATTGCACAGCACAGTCGGTCAATCTGCGTGCACATCCCTGGGGGTGGAACTGATCGGAAAACAAAAACAAGGCCTAGTGACAGATGCCCTTAAGAACACCAACACTTCAGCCTCTATGCTTTTATTTGGTTCTGTGATGACTCAAACAGCTGCCGCAGCGGTCAGCTCCCAGGGAGCACAAAGGCAACCCGCACACGGCCAAATTCCAGCCGCCTCGTAACGTGCACGGCCCAGCCCTGTTCAGAGCCCCAGAAGTATCGGGTATGCCACTTTGCATGTCTAAAGCAGCACAGGTTCAAAGTATAGTGAATGGTTCCTGTCCATATAGAGCAGCTGAAAGGGGAACCTGGAAAGGAAATCCATCTCGCATATTTCCCCCACTACTCCAAATGCTGTAATCAAAACTTTGATATATCAAACGGCTATCAGTTTCTCCGCCTCCACTTAGATGCTTTTGTCTATAAGCTGGCATTCAGCACAGGAGTCAGCCCAGCATAAGGAAAGACGGCAAACATTTTAAAAGACTTGTTTACTTCTTGCATTCTGAGCAATTAAATGCTAGCTCAGCTAAATACTCTTCCAGGACTTCAGCAGCAAAGGAGTAAATACCACTTGCCTTCCCCTGCCTGAGGGAAGGGTTGCCTCCATTTGGTATGTAAGGCATAGGACTCCAATGCAATCCCTACACCAGAGAAAAGCTGCTCTTCAAATTCTGAAGACACAGAACTCAACTCTCTTCAAGAGTTACAGAGAAGGTACACCAGGATAAGCAGATTTAAACAGGTTTTATTCATAAACTGCTTGGGGAAAGGAAATATACTGATAAAAAAAAGTCAAGAAACAAACTGACTTTCTTGAAGTCTGCTAACCCATTCAGGCACATTATAAATTCACGCCATAATTGCTAAGAGAACACATCTCCACACATTTTACTTAACCTGGGCTGTAATGAATATTGTATTTCAGATTTGTACAGAAAACACACTTCTGTAGCCAACTTGCAACTAGTGTTACCAAATTACTAGCTACATGTTACACAAACACCTTACGATAATAATCAAGAGGTACATTATTTCTCTCTTTTTATACATTAACCCAGTATGACTTGTGCAGTCAATCACAAATTATATCGTTAATTTAAACAGGTTTGTAGTCAAGCTTGGACTCCAGCTTCTTAGAATCAGCCACTTTTCTAACAGCTTTCATGAAGTCTTCCTGAACTACAAAGTCATGATCGGCACGGATCGCAAACATACCTGTGAGGAATAATTTAACAGCAAGAATAAGTTGGTGCTCCTTGCAGCAACAGTACAGAGAAGACAATACATAAAGATTCACTCAAATTAAAGTGAGAACAGGTCCAAGTTATGCTGTCTGCACGTAGACATTCACATGCAGGTCTTGGATGCCAGGAAGAGGAGTAAACTTCACTGAAGTCCCCTTTCTGAACTAGGTGAACTCTAAGAAAAAAAGTCTAACTTGTTTTAAACTATGTGTGTGTATTTACTGTGTTACTCGGCCTTCCCATTTAGGCAAACCCTAAGCGTACAATGAAACTGTAATGTGGAAAAAGCATAAAATAGTATTAACTCTCCAGCCACCCAGGTACTAAGACTTGGATTCTCCCCAAAAAGGAAGAAAAACTGGCACCATCATTGTTTCTGGAATATCTAGTTCTTATAAGACAGTACAACATATGTCACGATACTCAGCCAACAAGTGGTCAGAGGCCAGCTCCAGCTCAGAAATGGTATGGCTGGTTTTTATCTCCCATCGTGCTGAACGTGAACTACGGAGATCTTTCATATCACGCATGTCACAGAGTAGTGCCCAAATCCACGTAACTCTACGCAGATCCAGCTTGTGTACGGCAGGGGATATTAGCAGGAGTAGTGTCACATGAACGCAGTGCTACCGCCCCTAACTGCCAGCAGATCTGCACGTACCAGCTGGACTGTTGGGACGCCTAGCTGGGTTATCTGCAGACCTGATCAGAGACTTGTCTGTAACCTTAGAGGGTGGATGTAAAGAATCAAGTTCTGTGTGACTGTGTAGGTCACAAGGAAACTCGGAAGACAGAAAAGAGATTTTGTTCAAGTTGTTCCATCAAAGCTTCAGGGCATATCACCGTGCTGCCGCTTATGCTTAACGGCCCAGACACGCATGACATGATGCAAGATACGCAACTGTCTGGCATTTCTGGTACTGTCCAGGTGCTAACATTCCATTAAGTAAATGCTACCTAGCCCTTAAGAAAGGAATGCAAAAAGTGAGCATCAGTGAACAAGCACTGTGCTCCAGCAGAATATTTTTGACCTCCTGATTTTAATCCACTGACAAAAGTATTGGAGAAACAGCTCAAGTGTTTAGCATTAACCAGGACTTAGCAGATCAAAGTTAAGAGTTAAGAAAATACCTGCTTCAGTACAGACATTTCTCAAGTCTGCTCCATTAAAGCCATCCGAAAGCTTCACAATTGCTTCATAATCTATTCGTAAAACATGAATGTCAATTAGAAATAAATTCATACTTCCCGTTACGGATGCCAACAAAATACATATCTAGCTAACAAAGAAACACTTTGATTTCAGTGCAAATAGATAGCCGTCCATTAGACTGACAAATTAACTGAAATCATCAGCTGTATTACCCTTTTCATTAAAACAGAAATGTATCGCAGCCAAAAGCTCATATTATATAATTAAATCCCAAAGTTACTAACTTGTGGTTACAAGCATCAACATGAAATGCAAGAAAAGCTACATCAAGGCAATGTTCTTATCGTCATTTAAATGATGTAAAAAAAAAAAAAACCAAACAGAAAACTTATCTCCAAATGATCATAACTCCAACCCTTTCTGCTTATAACTGCATCTACTAAAGGCATTTAATGTCTTCATATATTAAGTCTGATATTTTATGCACATATATTTACTAAAAAAGCGGCTATGGTTATACTTTCTAGAATCAATTTCTAAAACACTGTGTCTGTTGAGCCTCCAGCAGTTTCTGATTTTTGCGAGGCTGATTAGTAAAAAAGAGATCAACTTGCTGCAAAATGTTTCAAAACAGCTTACCTTCTGTACGAAATTAAAAACATTTGAACTGAACGTTTTTATATTAAGAATCAAAAAAAAAATAGAGATTAGAAATTCTTCAACTGTATTTTAATTCCACGTAGCACAATGCCCTATAAACAAGTCTTTCAATAACTGGAAAGTCAAAAAAAAAAAAAGTGAGGGGACTAAGCAATATTGAACATCACTGAAGACCCTAAACTTACAAACCTTGCAGACACACCAGTACTACAGCAGGAGAATCTCATGCTGCAAGCTGGAACAGGTCATTATCTTTGGATTTTAATGCAATTCACACCCCACCTTGCCAGTAAGTTCTAGCCTTCCTTTCAGGATCTCAAAGCTGAGCATCACGATCTTCCCACATCACATTCAGAAATTTAGCTAGCACCCATCGGACATCTCACCTTGCTAAATGGTGCAAAGGAACGATTCTACCCTGCTTCCACTCCAGTGCCC
This sequence comes from Sagittarius serpentarius, assembly GCA_034782735.1. Lineage (NCBI taxonomy): Eukaryota > Metazoa > Chordata > Aves > Accipitriformes > Sagittariidae > Sagittarius > Sagittarius serpentarius. The sequence goes on from JAVKLA010000040.1 coordinate 18,894,051, forward strand.
GAAGAAAAAGGATGAAGTACTTTACCTCAGGTTCATGATTTGCTTTGGAGCTTCTTCTCTTAGACTACAGTTGCACGCATGCATGTTTAAGCCAACATTAAGCAACCCTCGTCCCTCTCGCCCTCCCCCAGCTCATTCCTGCTCCCGAGCCACCCTCTCTGTTGAGCAGCAGCTGCTTATGCAGCCAGATGGTGAACGAGATCAGTTCCACGACCCAGATCGCGCTGCCTGGCTGCATGAATAGCTCGTGTCAGCAAAGAGGCAGGGGCGGGTCGCACAGGGCTGGGAACAAGCAGGCAGGGTCTGTGGGGCCTTACTGAAATAAAAGGCAGCCAATGTCGTTTTAATGGCAAATCACAGAGTTTTCTTGAGGAAAGCTCTGAAGCGTCACTGAAACTAAGACTCTGGTCAGCTTAGAGTAGCACAGTCATTAAATAAACCTTCCCCTTTTTATCTGATAAGACACTTCTCCCCTTTACGCTCTGGAGAGAGCTCTCTACACCACTAACCAAAGACGAGGTTTGTTTCAGACAATAAGGTTTTCATTACACCATCTCCGAACTCCGAAGTAAGTTTCTCCATGACTTTTAAAGATTCTTTACTGTTTTCAGACTTCTGCAGTAACAATTTTTCTTTCTTTTGGGGGTGGGGGTAATGAAAATGCTGTTTACTTGCATTAAGGTATTCCTTTAGAAACAGGAAACCACCTGATAAGAACCATGTTGATTTTCCAGTTTACAACCGTGCTCCAGAGGTTTATATTAAGTTTTCCTTTGCAAAGGAAGACTTAGCAACAGTTCAATCAAGATGCATTAAAAGAAAGAAAAAAAAAAAAAAAAAAGGAGAATTCTGAGAGAGGGGAAGTTGTGTGGCCAGTGTAAAGGTAGGAATTAGAAAGCACAGTCATCGTAACAACTCACCCTCTTCACATTTTTACAAAAAGAAGTAGGAAGGATATCCAGGTAGCTTCCTACTTACCTATTTCACCATGTTTAGTGATAGGACCTGCATGAATCTTCAAAATATCTAATCTGGCTTGTTCATTTGGTAGATCAATATCTAGAAAGAATTACACCTTTAATAAAAGCAGAAAACCACAATTCGTGTGGATAATATCCTCCTTCCAGCCACCGTGAAGTAGTAACTCACGAATTTTTCTATCCAGTCTTCCAGGCCGCAGAAGTGCGGGATCCAGCGTGTCTGGTCTGTTAGTAGCCATGATCATTTTAACTCTGTGCAGAGTATCGAATCCATCCATCTGATTCAATAACTAGTAGAAAACAGAAGTTTGTTTTTAAACAACCCAAAACCTTCCTAGTGTGATCTATCATACTTATTTTCCGCGTAAGTATTTTCACCAAGATGTAAAAGCAGTAAAGATAAATTGGAATAAAAATGCTACAAGCCTTCTAATGAAAGGCCACAGCCCCCTGCATATTCTATAAGCAATAAAGAAGAGTTTAAAAGGGGCACTTGAAAATGCTTTGCCCAGAGAAAAAGATCTTGAGCAAAGCAGAACTCGAATGTGAAAGACTTGGCTAAAACACTAAAGCAATGAAAACAGTGTAAGTACTAAAGGAGCCAATGGTTGGCTGACACATTTTGATTGTACTGCGCTAAGTCCAGGACATTCAAATTAGACTTGGAGAGCAGCCTCTAGAATACTAATACACACATACGAAGACATTTCATTGTGAAGATTCAAAGTCTCTTTGATCACAGTGATTTAATTCTTTATGTAAGGCAGACACATTCTTTTGAACTGGGCAAACTGTTTGCAAACATAGGCTAATGAAGTTTCCCATTAGCTTCAGAGTTCTTAATTGTCACCAGTGGTTTTAAAATTCCCTTCACACAACCCAGTTTACTGGAGCAATTAGTACAGAAACAAAGAAATACACCTACTACTTCTCCTAGTTTTGAAAATTGAAGTGTAACAGTTTAAAACTGTATAGAGTAAGTGTCTTTGGGACTAAGAGAGACAAGCTCCACTTTCCCTTCTTTAAGAAAGGGAGGCCTTCCAGACCTTCAAAGAAGATGCAGTAAGCAGCAGCAAAGCCAAGTCACAGTAAGAAGAGAAAATACCCCAAATAATTTTAGCAATTTTTCTTTCAATTTGTCTCCAAGTTGAATTCATGGCTGAGTTATCAGGATGTGCAGCTGCCTTTCATAAAAGCAGCATCTAGTTCACTTCTAGCTTAAGATTATTAACCTAGAAAAAGTTCTACCAAGCCAGATCACAGTGTAACAATTCACATCTGTGTTATTATTTAGTGTGGACTGTATAATACGTAGTCAGGGATTAGACACTCACCTCCATCAGAGTCCTCTGAATTTCTCTGTCAGCTGAGGTGCCTTCAGAAAAACGGCGACCACCTGCAGCATACCAAACTCCTAAGTTACAGTACTCTATTTTTGCCTCCATATAACACTAAGTCTGAAGACAATTAGGTATCCTTTTTAAACGGGGGGGAAGGAGGGGTGGTATTTAAAGAGTTAAACACACGCATTTTTAAAATGGTTTTTCATATAGTCAAAAATATCCAAGCCAGATAGGAACAGGTATGGTTCTAAGCTAGCTCTAATAGCTCCAGGAGGAAGCTGAACCACTTGTCCTGCTACATTTCTTCTGAACAAACAGGCATACATACTCTCTTCTGAGAAGACGGACTGTGGCTTTATAGCCAATTTCAGTGTTAAAAGGGAACTCCAGCCATCCTCCAGGCCATTAGCCTTACCAATAGCATCTATCTCATCCATGAAAATGATACATGGCTGATGATCTCTGGCATAATTGAACATTTCTCTGATCAGTCGAGCACTTTCACCAATGTACTTATCCACTATCGAACTTGACACCACCTTTTGAAAGACAAAAGACGTGTGAATGAAGAGACTGGAGTGCAAACAAGATTAAGCACGTGTGCATGAGTGCAAGAGTAAAATTACACTACCTTTAGGAAGTTGCAGTCAAGCTGGCTAGCAACAGCTCTGGCCAAAAGTGTTTTCCCTGTACCTGGACAGAGAAGAGATCGAAGCTGTTTAGTAACCCCACACTGCATGCTGGCGACTTTAAAAAAAAACAAAAAAGAAAGAAAAAAGAAAAAAAAAACCACCAAGGCTATTACCACCGTTTCAGTGTGATAACTAAGCATTTATTACCCCTTCATGAGACTCACCAGGGGGACCGTAGAGCAAGCAGCCTTTTGGAGGTATAATTCCTACACGCTGGAATAATTCTGGGTTTGTAAGCGGCAATTCTATTACCTGTGAAGAGACAGATAAACAAACTGAGACTCTGCGTTTTAAAATAGATCAGCAACCTCAGGAAGCTAACGGCACACTTGCCAGCCTGTTCTACAGATACCTGTATTCTTATTTATCTGTGCAGCGTATTTTCTATGAGAAACAGTTACACAAGAAAGTGTCAGATTGATCTAATGGAACGATCCACAATCCTGCCCTTGTTGTTCACGCTTCAGCTCTGCAATGGCTTGTTTCTCTCGACGCTCTCTGCCCAAACCATGTTTTGCTGCTGTCATGATACCACTACCCAGAGCAATTCTAGTAGTTTTGGTGCAAAATTCAAGTTTGACAACCAGCAAACCAATCCTACCTATGCCCTCCCACTTGACTTTATGGCACTCCCTTAGCCTAAAGGGTCTCAGATCCTTCAAACCCTCTTCTTTAGAGGATTTCCTTCATTATAATTTCCATCCAGGCTTCTGTAACGGTAGAGATAAGATATAACCAGTTTGAGAACTGGCCTTTGGTGTTTAGAATAACCTTGCTGCTGCAAGGTGTGTGCACGGCACACAAGCAATCTCTGTTACAGTCAGCTGGCTCACGGCAGCACGAGCTCATCTTCAAACACCCGCATTCCCGGGCCGGCTTGCACAGCCGGCAGCGCTGAGGCCCAAACAGGATTACTTCAGTATGAGTGCACCAGCACCCCGCAATCACAATGCTGTTTGTTACAAAGACAATTACAAAGCTGGAAAAGAACACTTCAGAAGTTATCTCCTAGTATAGGGAAATGCAGTCTAAGTTAATGAAACATGGAAAACACTGGTCTGATAGGATCCTTTAACAGTCTGTCTCATGATAGTTTAGGACAAACATCAGTAAGACATTTTTGCACTGAAAAACTTCACTCAGAACACATCCCACTACTTAATAAGCATTTCTGAGATACTGGATACCTCTCGCAGCTCTCTGATTTGTTCAGACAACCCTCCAATCTCAGAGTATGAAACATCCCCTGGATCTTCATGAGACATATTATAAACCAATGGATCCACTTCCCTTGGCAAATATCTGGAAAAAAAAAAAAAAAAGAGTTAAGAGTAGACATTTGTCACTGAGCAGACAAATATATAAAGTTATTGCAATAAATTTTATAGCAACTACAAGAATGATTTTTTCTCCTCCCACCTTGATAACAAGAGAAGTATGTTTGTTGAAAAAACAGAATAAACCCCAAAACTCGCAAACATTTTCAAGTTTTAAACCAACCAAACAAAAGCTTAAAAAACTGCTGAAAATGCCGAGTTGTAACTGAATTATATCTTTTTAAAGAACAACCACTTTCTTTTAAACCATATATAATAGACACATAATTCTTCCCTCAAAGTAACTGTCCTTCCCTAAGCACTGCTTTGCAGAAAACATTTACAAAATATTACAGAACTGATTATTCAAACCTCTGTGTAACCTACTCAGATCATTATTTTTTCCCCTTTATATGACGAGCAGAAGAGCAGCTGTAGAGCAGAAACCTACCTCATAATAGTCAGAGTGGTCATATCCAGAGCAACTCTTGTCCCCGGCTTCAGCTTACTTTTGTCAAGCTAGTCACAAAGAAGGTATTTCTATTAGAACTGCACTCCAAAACAATGTCTGGTTTTAGCCAAGATGTTTACTGTAGCTTGCACTCTTTGCTCCATCACACACAAGAAGAAAACAAGGCTAGTGAGCCTTGCCAAGCAGCTCATTTAGTAAACTCTGTGCCCCCGTCACCACTGTTTTTGGGAATGCTTAAACTGGGAAAAAGCTGGCCCGCTGTTTCATGGGAGCACAATCTTCAGGAGGAGCGATCCAGGAGCTGGCCTAGACCAACGACCCTGTTGGTTGTCACAACTGGACATCAGCAAAGCTAAACCAGACCACAGGAAGAACTTTTGTTAACGTTGAAATAGATCTTGAACAGCATATCATTAACTTACCTCTGTCACTTTTGCAAATAAATACTGTTTTCTAGACAGTAATTTTTTTTTTTTTTGGTCACTGCTGTCAATCTGACTGGATTAGCGAGAGATCTAATCCTTCCCTCTACTCAACACAGGCCAGAACCAGCTGTTTCAGAACAAGCAACCAATCCTCCTTTAAGGACACATGGAACAGCCTGCCCATTTGAGTCCGAACTTGCGACCCTTCCACTCAATGGCTCTCTCATTTCTGGACTGACAGGAAGGGCGCACAGATGCTCCTAACCTATTTTCTCCAAGCCTTCCATCATTTGCACATTTTTCACATACCCAGTTATATCCCATCTTCAAAGTCAGCCATTCCAGCTGTTATTCTTCCACTATCATTTACCTCAGATGCCCTACGCATCTGCCTCAGCAGTTTTTGTCCGCTTACTCCACTTCTATGAGATTTTTAAACGCATTAGCAGTCCTATTCCAGTACCCTCTGCTAAATTCTGCTGTGATTAAAACAACTAACTTGCATTTCTCACTTTGTTTTTAAGAAACCTGGTCTAGGAGAGCAGTCTCACCTCTCGCACAACACAACCTTGAACAATGATCACAGAGATTACCGTCCCACTCTAATTTCTTCTCTTTAAAAAAAAAAATAATAAATAAACAGGAGGTACTCAATCCACATTGGAAGAATGTGAAACCTATTTATTCTGACCTTTACCGACATGGCATCTGAACAACAGGGATTTCAAAAACTGTTTGCAAGCAGTGCCTGAAGCTTTCCATGGCCCCCGCTGGGGGGATTTATGAGGTCCCTTGCCCACGTGGGCTCTTCAGTCTCTAGTAGTGTTCAGGATCAAGCTGTCACTCCTCCCTTACTGGGGTCACTAATAAGACCTCTTTCCAGCTGCCTAATCTTAAGAAATCTGTAAAAGCTTGAAATTCTATCAGATTCAACACTGCCCAATAGATTTATGTTATTCTGCAGAGGGAACAAAATGAAGAGAAACCATTTGACCTTGAATTCCTTAGGAAATGCACTTTAGATAGGGAAGTAATTTTGTTTCCATTTAAACAGCACTGCAGCACAGCCACAAGGACTTTCAACAAAAACTAGTTGTTCTACTCCGTGAAACACTCCATGGGAAATTATTTCCCTTGATATTTTGACATTTTGAAAACAATCACAGATATGTTTTTTTAGTCTCTAGTATCAAACCAAGGATCTTTTAAGATCAAAGAGTGTTTTTACTGAAGAAAAAATTTGAAAGTACGTGCTGCAATGCCACACTCATCCAAGCACAACTTATTCCTTAGCATTTATCTCTGTTTCAACACAGAACCTCAAGACTACCTCACATGCTCCGAAGTGGAATTAAGTATACTTATGTTCCAGAAAAATATTTTGTTCATCCTGGCGAAAGAAAATAGCAAGTTTGCACCATAACATCTTGAAAGCGGTGAAGCTTACAGTTATGTATTTAAAGAGCATTTCAATACTAGCAATTCTTGCAGATGTTTTATGCATGCAGAGACATATCGCATCAGTATGCTCGAGGAAAGTCAAGGATATCTGTATATATACTACACGAACTAACATACTTATTGGTACCTACACTCCTCAAATAGTTTGTCTCTAAAAGGAGGCCACCACACCACCATTACAGCTGAATCATCTAAACAGAGTTGGTTAACTGTTGTATGTTGGAGTTCTATTACCCTGTTCTCCAATTTAACTTCCAGTACAAACCTTAAGCTAATCCAGAGAGTCTGAGTACCGCAAAACATTTGCACGTTAGTCTTGCAAACATATCTTCTTTCTTTAGGTAGAATTAGTAAGAGGGCAAAATTCTGTAAAGAACGTCAGTTTCTCTTCAGAAAGACAAAGAAAAGCACCTCTAACATCAATACTACACCTGTGCTCCTTTTACTGAAAGAATTTCTGGTTTTCATATATATTTCCATAATATAGGAGAACATGCTACAATCGTAATGTGTTAGAAACACAATTGCAGTTAACTTTCTCCACCATAAAGGAATCGGTTCAAGACGCACTCAGAGGTCACAGCTGTTGAAAGATCTTAATTATTTTAATGTACAAATAAGTGTAAGTAAAATCCTGCTGCCTTCTCAGGATACATGATCCTTCCCTGGGGTTGCTATTCCCTGTTCAGAGATCCCTTACAGTCTCACATTTCATACATATTCTTCTTTGCTTCCATTTCTCAAAGTCAGGGGTGAGTGTAATAAAATCTAACTAGAGATTCACTTTTGCTCCCCCAATGGCTCTGCAGTCACAGAACACTTTCACTAAGTATTGTGGTTCTTACTTAATAGGCAGCTTTGGTAAGGAATAGCTGATCTACGGGTTTTAATTACTGTAAGTGCGTCACATTCAGTGCTCAATTAACCAACAAACATTTTTTACACCATGCCTGCACTACATCCCTTATACTTTTGTACAAAAATAGAAAGGAAAGAGTACCTCTAAGTGGTTCTTGCTGACTACAGCAGATGGATTACGCTGTTAGCAAGGTTCTGTATTAAAGCGTCTAACTTCTAGAGAATTTACTGTAGGTCAAAAAGCTGTTGTCCTGTGGACTAGAAGCACCAAGGCTTTTTTCAACATCATTAAAGACAAAAAAATCCCTCAAAGTGTTCAGAACAGGGGCCTTGCCTACCATAATTATTTATCTGAGTGGAGTGCAGAAGCATTAGGAAAAAAAGATGTAAAGAGTTACATATAACATAACAATAAACCTAAAGCTCAGCACTATGACAGCAATGGTCATATGCCATGCTCACAACATAGCAACAGAGACCTTACACAGTTGATAAAACTTTCATAGTGATAATTAATTTTCAGAGAGTTCAAAATCCATCAGAAAGACTGAGCTTCATCTCAATGAAAAGACTAAAACACATGCAAGGTTCCAGGAACATTGTGGACTGCTTTGTCTTTACTGGGAAGTGACACTACTACCAGCTACAAAGGGGGAGGGCAAGCAGATACGAGTATAAAATAGCCATATACGCCTTAAAGAAGAAAATACTTAATCCCACCAAGGACCCAGTTTACGAAAAGCAATGCTAATATTCAAGGCCAAAGCAAAATTTTAATGAATATTCATATAGCTACCTGACGACGACAGCCAACCACATATCTTGGTCCATTTGTAGCCTTCACAATGACTAGCGAGAGAAGATCAAAGAAAAACATCAAATTTACTTGATTCGTTGTTCTGAATTATGCTTCTGAACTATCCAGTATATTATATTTTCCTGCCGATACTCAGATCACCAATACTCTAATTCTTTACTCCTCCAAATCTTTAGCCAGATTTTAACTACAAAAGCTTATTTTCACGGTCTCAAAGAATGTAACAGTCCAGCATACTTACATTTCTCTTCTGTTAGCTGCTTAAGAACCTCGCCGACAATCTGCAAAAGAATAAAGACAGTATTAACCTACAGATAAATTACCATTGCAAAACAACACTTAACGTGTTTCAGGACATGGAAGATGACTGTCAGCTTTGAAATTCTCTCTCTTGCTTCACACCGCTTGCCAGTACTTTTATTCCTTTCACATATCCCTGTTAACCAGGACAAACACAGAAAACCTCTCTAACCCATATGCTCAGTGTGTCTGTCCCTGACAGTATGGCTCCTGTTTCTGTTAGCTGTACCGTTCCCACTTACTCTTTCTTGATACCAAAAAGGGACTTAAATGCTACTTCCAGGCAAGTTCACTGTCAGCCACCACCACCGCAGGAAGCCATGACCTCATTTCTCTTACATACCTGCCCAACACTCTGCAAGGCCTTGAGATCGTTTTCTGATTTTTCATATTGTTTGGTGAGCTCTTTCAGCTGTTCCCTTACTAGAAAGGAAAGGAACACAGGATTTTGCTAACATTTAATCCAACAGTAACTCGGGACCAGGCCCTTCTAGAGCAGAAAAGCAGCAGGTAGAGTTAGACTGTGGGAGATCCACACACCCAGTAAGCCACCCTCTTGGAAGCACAGTAGATCCCTGCTCAGCAACTCCAGGGCCTGCACACCCTCAACACAGTGGCATCTCTTATTAGTGAAAATATTTTGCAGAAGGCGTCTAAAAACCCAATCCAGAACGTAAAAAGCTCAAATTCAAAGGTATCAGTGCCTCTGTGTGGCACTGATATTTGTGCAGGGAGACACACTACTGCCAGGACAATGTAACAGAGGATGTTAGTAACAGGAAAATAAAAGGCTGACAGTAGAACCTTACGGGGCGTGGGGGGAAAGACTAAGGAAAGAGAATGGCCTGGCTCGATTTGGGGGGCGGCAGGGCTTAACCCTCCCCCCCCACCCCAACGCAAGGGGGGTCCCCAGGGCTCGGGCTGCCCGCCGGGGACCTCCCAAGGGGAACGGAAAACAGCCGCGGGCAAGGGGAGCCGCGATACAAGGGCCCTGCCGCCACGACCGGCAGCGCTCAGGCCCTGCCACCGCCCTCCATCCCTCCCTCCCTCCCTCCCTCCCTCCCTCCCCTCAGCCCGGCCGCCGGCGCTGCCCTGCGGGGCCCAGCCAGGCCCGGCCCATGACGAAGCGCGGGCAGCGGCGCGACGGCCGCCGGGCTCCCTCAGGGCTCCCCGGGGCGCTCAGCGACGGCGACTCCCGGAGCGGCGGCCCCCCAGGGCGGCGCTCACACTCCTTGAGGCG
>JAVKLA010000040.1:18904827-18944865 GCA_034782735.1 Sagittarius serpentarius
TGAGGGGCGGTGCGCGGCGCGGCCTCTTCAGCCGGTGGCGGTGGCGGTGGCGGCGGCTCGGCGAGATGGCGGCGGGTAGCGGGCTGCTGGTGCGGGCGCTGGGACTGGCCGTCCTGCTACTGCCGGCGGCGGTGCCCCGCGGGCCGCCCGGCGCGGCCGAGCGACGCTGCTTCTGCCAGGTGGGCTCTGCTGGGGGGACGGGACTCTGCGTGCGGCTGGGGTCCTTGCCCTCGGAGTGGGCGCGGGGAGCGCGGACCCTTGGTGCAGGTGCCTCGGTGCCTCGACTCTTACCGAGGATCGGGAAGTCCGCCTAGAGCAAAGGGACTCGGAGAGTGACTTCTGCCCGCTGAGCAGCCCCCTGCCCTCTTCCTTGCCTTCTTAACTGTGCTCTCTCCCTGCCCCCCAGCAGGAAAGGTGTTTCAGCTAGGGGAGCAGTTCTTCCGTAACCACCCAGGTGCCTTTCGTCGGCAGTTGCAGGGATGTGTGTTACTGTAATGTCTGGGAGCTGCCTCAACCCCTCTGCTGCAGGTCTGCCTTGCTGTTCCTACCAGCTCTGCTGTCCAGGAGAGAGTGTGGCTGCAGCAGGCACCTGCTGCCCTACGCTGACATGCCCGGGTGTGAGCTGGGCTGCGCCGTTTGTTAGAGCTCTTCCAGGGTTAATTCCCCTTGTTGATGTGCCAGGCGTGTTACCGTCTGGCCGGGTGCACTTGGTGCACTTTCTGTTGATGTACCGTAATGGGAGAACTGGGTATAGCCGACGAAGCAGCTGGGTTTGGGGGAATGTTTGCTGTGCAGCTTCCTTTTATCTTAACTTCCCACAAGCACTTTTGCAAGATCAAGGAGCGAAGATGGTACAATGTATTTAGTGCTTTATTTTTGTTGCCTTTTTAAAAAAGGAAGTTACTGTTAAGCCTGTTGTTGCTGTATTAAAATGCTAGTGCTTAAATGTGAGTCAAATTGAGCGTGGAGAAAGAAAACAAATGCAATTGTGCACTTGGCTTTGCCTTCTGGGTGGCTCTTGACACTTCAATTTAATGTAGAAATAGTAAATACAAGCTGGGCTGATAAAGAAATGAAAAGCATGCATTTTGATTCTGTATCTCTAGAGGGTTTTTGCTTGTATGCTTCCTGCTTAGCAGTGAGGTTTGTCTCCTGCGGATTGAACTCTGAGTCAGGAGTGCGGTATGGGATAAGAAACCCTAACCACTAAAGGAACTGGCATTCTGGCATAGAATGGCTTGCAGGCTTTTTTCCTCGGGTAGAAGGAACTGGCGTTGTACTTCGTACACTATTGGTTTGTCGCAACACGCTTCTTGTTTATGGAGTAGCGTATGCTTTGGTTTAGTTTTCGATACAAGTGTTCAGGTTCAAGATTTTTCCAGACTTCATTGCCTTTGGGAAAGCGTGGTATGTAGGGCAGCGTTTCTCAGCCTTACTAACCACTTAACCTTAAAAAACACACCCGAGGGCTGCCTCATCTTTTTGTAAAAAATAATCTGCTGATCACCTTGTGCAGAACTGGTCTGGTGGTTTTTATTTACCACCAAATAAAATATAGGGGAAGCCTTAAATGGTATGTTTTACCCTCCTTTGTTTATATACTTGAAGGCCTGGGCATAGCTTTTGTTTTCCTCCATGCTGTCTTATGAGCTTGTCAGATTAAGAAACCTTGATGTAGGGTGAATGGAAGAGCTTTGACTTGTCTGTCAGCCCATGTTGGGACAGTTGACAAGGGCCACTTATGAGGGCACTTGCTTTAGCAGTACTTCAAACGCTGACTTAAGCAGGCCGTAATTCTGAAATGAAATTGCGCTCTTGTCTGTCTGTACTACTAAGAGCAATGCCTCACCTACTTTATTTGATTGTTATTTTATCCCTTCATTTACTTAGAGAGGTTGCTAACCTGTACTGAAGCTTTCATTAGGAACGTCCAGCTGTTACTAAAAGCACTTAAGTTTCACATACCGTTTCTGCTTTCCAATCTGTCTCATTAGCACTGAATTACATTTCAATATCGGAGTTCCCTAGAACTTTACAGACAGCTCGTCCCCCACCCAGATATTCCTGTTTGCATTAATGCTTTAGTCAGCCATGAATCAATTCTCCGTATTCCTAGTAATTATTGTCCATTTGCTGTTTACAGACTGATGTAGCTGCATTAATGATGTGCTGCAGGTGTTCAGCAGCCTGAGATTTTGACTAGGTTTCTGGTCTGGCAGAGGGCTGGTTTCCTTCAGGGGTGTTTCTGTGGCCAGTACGCTGTCATTAGGGCTGAGTCCAGGGCATTGAGAGTTACCTTGTTGTTACCTGAACAGACTTTCAAGCTGCTCTTGCGTTCTTCTTGAATTGGTGTTCACCCAACAGCCTTCAGGGCAGGAATTCATACCTAGCACAGTTCCTGATCTCTGTGGGGTGACGGGAGAGGTAGCTTCCAAGTGCAGAGCAGCTGCAGATCCTTCTTTGCTAGCAGGTGCTTGGAGGTGCCATCTGACAGCACTCAGCCTCTGCCGTTTAACCCCATCCTGAGGCTCCCATGTGAGGTTTGCTTCTATGTGAGCTCCAGAAGACCCGGTCCTTGTTTTCTGGGCAAAAGATGGAGGAGAAAGCACCTGGGCCGGCGTATACTGCTTCCAGGGCAGATGCTGGGCATGACTGTCCTCACCTGGCTGACAGCTACTTGCTGCAAGTGCACTGGCAAGGATGAAAGGGAGATGTAGCTGGAATGAGTGCCACAGGCAGGCAGAGCTACAAATCGCTTGTGCAGGGTGACTGCAAGGAAACTTCTGCTGGGGCAGCAGGGAAAGCATCGGCTTGCCATCAGCCTGGGACTGGTGTGGCTTGTCTAGAAGAGCAGGCAGCTGCCAGTGAAGTTGGTACAGGCTAAAAGCAACTCCTTAGCCACTGTAGTATTCCCTTCCCTGTGCCCTACTGTAGCTGTAAGTGGGAGATGCAGAAAAGAGTTTGCCTTCTTTTTACACAAGTTTTTACAAGAGTTTGCAACTTTTTGCGTGGGCAGATGGTGATAGGATGAGGGGGAATGGTTTTAAACTAAAAGAGGGCAGATTTAAGTTAGACGCAAGGAGGAAATTCTTGGCTCAGAGGGTGGTGAGGCACTGGCACAGGCTGCCCGGCGAGGTTGTGGATGCCCCGTCCCTGGAGGTGTTCAAGGCCAGGTTGGATGAAGCCCTGGGCAGCCTGACCTAGTGGGGTGGCCCATGGCATGGGGTTTGGACTAGATGATCTTTAAGGTCCCTTCCAAGCCATTCTGTGATTCTTTCCTGCCCAGCTGTGCAGTAGATGGTGGTGTATGGGTCTGGGACAGAGCCCATAGCAAGAGAAGAAAGGCCTAAATCCAAGGCCCAGGGGACATTTCTGTGACACTGAGGGAAGCAGAAAGAGGTGGGGAGAGACAGACTGACAGCAGCCTGGGATGGAGCTAAAGGAAGATGAAGCAAAGGCCAAACCCAAGGATTACGCAGAGTCCACGTGTGGTGGTGTTTCAACCTGTGTTACGCACACAAGGCGGATTCATCAGTGTTAAGAGATTGAGAGCGGCTATTGCGGAGGGCCAGCCGAACGCCTTCCTCGGTGCTTACTCAGCAGCCGGAGCCGCTTGTGTCACGTCTGTCCCAGCGGCTCCGTTGCATCTCTTCCCACTGGGCAAACCCAGCCCTGCCTGTCGGTCTCATGCCAGGCTCTCACACCCCTGCTGGGTGGAGCGAAACCCATCGCTGCCGCTCAGCGCAGTGATTCAGAGATGCCAGCAAGCACACGGCACGTGTTTGGGACTGCATCAATTTATGGTTCATCTTAACTGTTCTAATTATTACAGGCTGAAGATGTAGATAAATATTTTAGGGAGGTGGGGGGGAAAGTGTTTTAAGGTACCACCCATCGCAGGGCATGTTTGACACATGCTGTAGCTCAACTGCTCTGACAGCAGGAATTGAAGTCCAAAACAAGTGAGTCTCTGGCTGCATACAGGGCTGAAAGAAACAGGTTCTGGGGTGGCAAGTGGTCACAGAGCAAGAAGGAACTTCTGGGTTGAAGACCATGCCCTGACAAGTGGTCTGGTACTGCCCGCTTCCCTGCGTCTTAAAGCGGGTCAGTGCTGTTTGGTGGTAGCATCACTGGGGCTTGGCTCTCGCTCTCTGAGGAGACTTGGCTCTTGATGCTGTCTTCCAGACTCGTTTGCTGTGAACTTCGGTAGGTTGGGCACGTACAGGTGGTATCACCAGGCCTGGCTGAGCTTTCTTTCCCAGCAGCCTGCTGGCTTAGGAGGCAGAGCAGAAAGTAAGCAGGCCAGCAATACCTCGTTGGCCATGTGCGGGCTAGGGAAATTGCCCATTTCTGCAGAGTCTGACTGAAATCCTTGGAGGAAGAAGGAGTTTTCCCTCTGACTTGAGCAGAGCTTGAGTTTTCCCCAGCGCTTCCCCTTTGCCTGTGCTGCGTCCACAGACATGTTCTCGGTGGCATTGTGGCTGATCTCTCCACCGGTGCTATTCTAAACTGAGCAGCAGATATTTTGAGATCTCCAAAGCATGACCTCTACTTACTCCTGAATATTGTGGGACCATCTGCAGTGCTTCACCCTGGATTATTTTCAGGATGATGTTTTGCCAGGTTGGTTCTGGCTTGAATTGATTGCTAGAGATGGTGAAGACAGGCCTGGCACAAATGGTGCATCCTGTTTCAGTTGAGGGCTGGCTGGGTGCTCCAATGTTACCTCTTACAGGGATGTCATCCCCTTGGAGTGAAATGTTTGTCTAGCATGGACACAGAGAGCAGCTGCAGATTATCCACTTTTAGACCCAATCAATAAGCTGCCTGCCTCAAAGCATGCCAGGTTTCCAGGAAATAAAAACGTGGTTCGTTGGTTTTTTGTTGTGGTTTGTTGGTTGGTTTTGTTTTGTTTTGATTTTGAAACAGCTTTAAATTGGGTAGCTGGATTAGCAAATTGCGGCTGTTTTTTACGGGGCTGATTCAGGCTAGTGGAAAGCTTAATTGCTATGCTGTTAATCTTCATTACGATGCAAAATGCCTGACACAATACAGTACATGTGTGAGGATGAGGCGGTGGGCTTCAGTGTAAACGCTGGAAATAGAAGTGAGCCTCCAAATCATGGTGCCTTAACAAAAACAATTTGCTCAAGTGGAGCAGGGCATTCTGGCACGCTCTAATAGATTTACCTTCAGACATCCTTAGATCAGTGTGGCTGAGTCCAAAACATCAAATCCCTTTTGAAAAAAAAGCTGTTTCCAAAATACTGATTCCTGCTATGGAGCAGTCTGGATCTAGAGCCTGGATTCCTTCCCCCTCTGTCCAGGGTGGCAGGAAGAAATTTGCACTTGCCTTTAAGGTGCTCTATGCTTAATCCAGGCTGGTTTTTTTCCCTCCCCACCTGCCCATTTCGTGTGACTGTGTGCTCTGAGGGCAAGTGCTCCATTTCTGCCTTCCTTCTCGGAAGAAGGGCAGGGAGCATCATTTCCACTGTGGTAATTATAATGGTTTAAGTTGATGCATAGCTCTTTCTGAATTATCTGAGGGCTCTCCGGAAATGCGTCAAGGCAGGTGGCTCGTGTTTCTCACGTGGCGTTCTCTTTTCTCTCCGTAAAACATTTTGCCCTAATTGTGAAGGCTGGAGTAGCACCTTTGCTTTGGATTTGGGGAGGCTTTTTCTTGAGGCTTGCAGGATTTTACTCCCTTTCCTAGGTCTGACTGCTGAGATGCCTGTGACTTTGGTCATCTGCTGCCTTTCCTGCAAGAGGGATGATACCTGCTTCTGTTTGCTGTCCCATAGTGTTCAGCAGCCCTTAGGCTGGTTGGGTGCTTTAAAAGTAAGAAAAGGGGGAGCCCCTTAAATATAGTCCAGCACCTTCTTAAGTCTTGTGCATCCCCCATCTGCCTGTTTGTTCCTTGTCTCCCCTGGGGAGCTTTTATGCCACCGCTTGGCAGTGAACTCTGTCATACTCCACAGGAGCTGCCTGTGCTGACGTTTCCAGGCTTACTCTGCTTGTCTCTGCTTCCGGCTTTCTTGTGCACAGAGAGAAGGCAGAGATTGGACATAACTCCCTAGGAAGGTGTAGTGTGGGGTACATCGTTTCTGTGCTGCCTGCTACCAGGATTTTGTAGGCTTTCTGGGACAGAAGTGGCAAGAGGGTTTCTTACCACGAACTGTGGCAAACATCCCATTCTTTGCTTCATAAATTAACAATATCGATTTAAAACAACTGCCTGATCTTAAAACCCTGAATTTATCTGATACTGGGGAATGGCAGCTTGCCACATGTTGTATTGCTTCATCAACATCCAGGAAAAATCCCTGGCGTGCTTTTGAGAGTGAATGAGTAGTAATACGTGATTTTGGCCAGGGTGATTTCCCCAGGTAGTCATCGCGGGTGTGGGGGAAGCAAAACTACTGCTGTGTTGTGTGACTTTTGTCATCCAGACAGTAATGTACGTGTCAGAAAGCCATAGCTGAATTTGTGCTACATTTTTCTCTCTCTTTTTTTTTTTTTCCCTTTTTTTTTTTCCCCCCCTTCAGGGCTTGCACGCAGCTTGTTGAGTCGTTCAGGACAATGCAAGAAGTATTGGCTTTATACATCAGATTTAGAACAAACATTTTCTTGCCAAATGGCTCTCTGAGGCGAGGAGAGAGACTGTTGCAGTTGCTGTGGTTTTGATTAAATCAAACAAATGGCCGCAGCACAGTTGATTAACAACAAGGACTTTCTTTGAGTGCTGTAATCTTTGGTGGCATTACTGTTGTCTAACTGGTCCCTTATGCAAACGCCAGCTCTCACCTGTATGCCATCCTACAGGAGTGACATACTGAGGCTAGTCTCAAATGGGAACCTGAGCTGGCAGTGTGTATGGCTCACAGCTGTTACAGCAGCCGATATCCAGTGTCTTGCTGGATTTGGCCCTGACGGAAACATCTGTGATCTGTATAACTGTGTCTGATGTGTGGACAAGGGCTGTATGTGTGTGACACAATCTAGTTGAATGTGTCTGTCATTTCTGCTTTTTAAGAGATAGAAGTGTCCATCTGATGCCTATTACGCCGACATCAGTGAATTCTAATATATCAATGTATGTCAGAGAAAAGACATTCCCAAATAAAACTGCCTGTCCTCAAGCAACAAGTACAGGACACATCCTAAAGGATGCATGAAAAGAAGTTCTCTGCCAATTCAGCAGAGTCTGGTTTAATGTTGTTTAATTCTCCTTAAACTTAACTAGTTGACTGGCTGCTAAAAGGAAAAAAAATTATGAATTGTTGGCAGTTTTAAAAAGTACTGGCTAAATTGTTCATAATCAGTCGTTTTCTTTTGGTTTTTTTATCCAACAGGTTACTGGTCATTTAGATGACTGCACCTGTGATGTAGAAACCATTGATGCCTTCAACAACTACAAGCTTTTTCCTAGACTGAATGAACTTCTGGAAAGTGACTATTTTAGATACTACAAGGTGATTTTCTCATACAAGAATTGTATTTATTTTGTGTGCTGCTGCTTTTTTTTTTTTTCCTTCCCTTAAAATCAGGCGAATCTTAATGTGGTACAACATGCTTATAAGGTGCACAATTTTAAAGATATTTTCCTAAGCACGTTCCCTCTTAAGAACTTAGGCAATAGACCAATGAAATGACTTCTTTTGTTGAGCTGTGGCTCAAATGTTGATGACCGGAGATCCACATTGCATAATGAGAGTATTCGTAGTGTCTCCCCATCAACATGGAAAGCCCAGTTTAGTTACCAGGCAGTCAGGTGAATTGATGGCTGTTACTGCCAGACCATCATCGTTAGATGGATTCTGCTGCTATTCAGTGAGACTGCACGTATATGACTAAACGTGGGGTTTATTTGAGTGTGCTTCGGTTATGGGGCAGTATTTTACCTGCTGCATACAGATACTGAACAGTGACTGTTGCCTGATTGTTTCCGCAGACAAAACAAGTATTAACTCTTCTGTAAGAACAGTTTGAAAAGTTCCCAACTTTGCTGTGCTGCAGACTAGAATGGGTCCATATATAAAATCACAGGGGTAGAGCTGCTTTTCTCTGCTCCCCCTCTCTACCAAACCCACAAAATCTTGTTAAATGTTAATTGGTTTGGAAGAATGATACTTGATACCAACTCACAGAAAAGACAGACTAGGATTTGTTAAAGAAGTTAATGTCTTTTCCCCTTCCAGTGTTGGGATGTGTAACACAAATACTAAGACTGGTCTGAATGAAGCATGAATGGAAATGTCTGTGTGTGAAAGCACCAGAAGAAACCGCAAAGCAAGGATTAAAAGAATAATCTGTACTGATAACCAGGACATGAGCGATAGCAATCAATCTGGTAAATACCAAGGAATTATTTGTTCCCATCAAACCCGGAAGGCTGGCACACTGACAAGTCCAGAACACAGATGACTTGACAGCAGAAGACCTGTGCTCTGGCCACAGGAGGATGGCAGCAAGGCTCCAGCGCATCCTCTTCCTGCTCCTCTAATGAGGAGGCAGGCTGTAGTCCTAAGATGCCCAAAACAAAGAAACAAGATCAATGGGGAGCAAACTTCCCCTAAGATTCATGGAGAATGAAGTGAGCAATATTCCAAGGCTGAAGATTGCCCCATAGTAACTGTTGCCTCCTAAAGGGTACAAACCACCTGGTCAAAACCCGGTTTGTCATTGCTCAACAGGAGCCTCAGGACATGATTAGGAATTGGTGGTCTATGTGTCCTGTCTTCTGTGTTACCACAAACAGGCCAGGCCAGGCTGCACGGGCACACACGTCTCCTGCGAGAGACAAGTGAATGAGTGTGATCAACTTTATTTAAGATAAATAATACCATCTGTTTCCACTCTCCCTGCACTCAACCTTGCACTAAGGTGCTGAAGATGTGTGTTGGTAAACTGTGGTGTGGAAGGTTGGCTTGGTTGAATGGAGGAAATGTGTAATAGGGTAATGTGTTATTTGTAGGTAAACCTAAAGAAACCTTGTCCTTTTTGGAATGACAACAGTCACTGTGGAATAAGAGACTGTGCCGTAAAGCCCTGCCCATCTGTAAGTACCAAATCCATTCTTTTACCTCTTTTCTCTACTTGGCTTTTGCAGACCAAGAGGAAGAAGCAGGCAAATGACTTGCTCTTCTCATTACTGTAGCTATAGCAAAACTGTGGCTCTGAGGGAGCTTTCTTAGATGCAGTAATACTGATATCCATGCCAAAGGCCAAAGTGCTAAATTCTGAAAGTTTAAAGAAAACCTAGGCTTTTAATAGCTGACCCTCCGTGAATGGCCAAAACCTTGTCCTGGTCCCTCTTTTATTTTTTTTGTATTAGTGAGATGGTCTGGGGGCAAATTCACTGTTGTTACAAGAAGTGCCTCTTGTGTTAAATGCCAGGATAGTCACCCTGTTGGCCCATGAGCTACACTATGATTTGCAGTTTTGGCTGATGAATTTGACCAGGCCCTCTCCAGGCCTCTCTCTTTACATGAAATGGCTCTTTCAGAGCCCTTTGTTTCCCAGTACAAAAGCAAACACCCTTGTCCCTGTGTCCTGGACAAAACAGTTTAGTTTGCTGAGAAAACCTCTTGACTGCAGGTGTCTGCCTGAAAAGAAGGGGACGAGAAAGTGAGTGAACCAGAACTTGGTTGCTGGGTTGTCAGAGGTGCTGAAAATGCCACCCAGCCTGGCTCTGTGGGTGGGCAGCCAGCAACAGACCACCTTACACCCTCATTCCTGGGTCTCCAGAGCAGTCAGTGTGTATGCTGATCTTGCACAGGGGTATGCCATGCTGATGGTGCGATGAGTGCTCTCAGCGAGAGGGGCCTCCTGACCCTACTTGCATGCATTTTTCTGACTCACTGGTTTATTTTCATGTATGGTTTAAAGTGTGCTACAGTGAAGCAGGTGTCTGTCCCCCTCACCTGGTAACTCTGTGGTAATCTGACATAGTGTAGCTGTTGGCTGAAAAAAATACCTAAGCTGATAGGATACCTTGAAACAAGCTGGTACAGGGTGGGGTGGGGGTGTGGGTGGGCATCACTTGTTATGTAAATTCTGATATATATGTTAAATTCATTTGTCTTCTGAGCAACTACTCTACCTCTCAAACAAGTGTCCTTTGCTTCCCTAGTCTTCAAAAAGCACCTATTATGGACCCAAAATGGAATGATTTTTTTTTTTCTCAAAATAACCCTAAATTTTGTTTAAATACTTTTTTCTTTAAAAAGGATGGTTTTGGTAATGATTATGACCGATGTGACAGAGTAATGTTACACTTACGTTAGTATGAGCTAGAAGTTGTCCTTATTTTAAGAACTGACTCTGTCACTGCTGGTTTTAATTATTTTGATTTGGGTCCATTTCATTCTGAAAGCAACAAAAATGACTTATTCATTGCTTAATTTTTCTCTTCCTGTGCTGCTTGCCATCAAAGTATTTACTCCTGCAGTGTAGAAGTGGTTTTATTGCCTTCCTGCTGATGGAGGAAATAGAAGTTGAGCGGAATTTAGGGCCTGATTGTCTTGTGTGTACTGCTCGGGTTGTGTGGGGCTGGCAAGCCTGCCATTATATGATGGAGTGGTAAAAGGGAAGTTTTTGAATGACGTGTATCAGGGGCTGGTAGATGCATTATCTGAGGAGGTGCCTGCGCTCCTGCCAGGAGCACCAGCATCACCGGGAGACAGGATGCGAGACATCAGCTGACCAGAGGCAACTCCAGCTCCTCTGATGTTTATACTGGCTTCCCCAACCTCATGCTTGCGTAAGCAAAACATAACCTGATGTAGCACCCGTGGAAAGCTGCTGACCTTTTGAGAAGAGGAGTCTTGCGAAAAATCAAAATAAAATACCAAGAATATTGCTTAACCTTAGTCCGTGGAGGAGCCAGAAACTGGATGTGTTGTAAGCTGAGCTGAGTGCTTTGATTACCTTCTAACTTCTAGAAACTGTGGTGACCTTCCCAATCTTTCTCAAAGATTAGGCTGAAAGGCCTCGTCAGCCTCACATATAGCACGTGCTCAATTTTGTCTTTCAGGACGAAGTCCCTGGTGGAATCAGATCTGGAAGTTACAAGGTAGGTGTGTCTGTTTGCACAGAATGATGCAGCTTATAGGATCAATTTTGTGTCACTGCAGCTGGTAAAAGCTGCCATAATCAGATGGACGGTGTCAGGTGGACGGTGTTTGTTGGGATGCACTTTATGGCTAGATTTTTATGCTCTTTGAGTGTTTGGCATGCTATAGAGCCTTTGAGGTGACGGTCCTGAAGTCAGGTATTCCCCTCCGCTAACGCAGAGCAGTTTAGCAGACTTCTCCAAGAGCGGGTATCGTCAGGCACAAAATGGCAGTGCCAGAGGCTGCTGTGAGTCCCTGCAACAGTCATCACAATTGCATAAGCTTCTGAATATCTGCAGACATCCTGTGGAAATACAGGGTGGGATGAATCATAAAAGTGTTTCTGATGCTTAAGCTGTTTAGCGCATTAAAGGCAGAACTATAACAGCAGAAAACTTGCTTTTTAATCCTCCTGTCTCCCCTCCCCTTTACTTTTCAACCCAGTATTCGGAAGAAGCCAATAACCTTCCTGAAGAATGTGAAGAAGCCAAGAGACTTGGAGCTGTTGATGGCTCTTTGAGGTTTGACTTCTTTTTCCACAATGCTTACTTGTCTTGAGGGAAACCTAGTATCAGTGCTCTTTCTGATAGCCTTTTTCCACTTTCTTTGCAGCAAGGAAACCCAGCAGGCAGTGCTCCAGTGGACACGGCACGATGACTCTTCAGACAGCTTCTGTGAAGCTGATGGTATAGGGACCTGTTAGATCTGACAAGTCTTGTAATGGGATTTTAAGCACCTCTGCAGAACTTTCAGGCCAATGTGTAATATTTCAGCAAGCCTGGAGCATATATAGTATTTCTTCTCTTTTCCAGCCCCCCTGCCCTCAGTATTTTGAAAATAATACGATGCAAATATTTCTGACAAAGCTTCACCGCTGGTCAGGGTGTTGCTGTGTTTAGCAAGTTAGCAGCTTGGATGGAGCACGCTCAGAGTTTGCTTTGCCATCAGCAGCCTTGTACTCCAATAGCTTTGGAGGCCAGAGAGCTTTGCCCCACTGCAGTGGGTTGATGCATAGCAAATATTATGCACCTGCCTCTCTGGAGAGGGATGAGCTGGTCTCTCTGCTGGCAAGACTGTTCTGTATGCGAAGGGATGGCTGCATCAGCCTTGCAAGATGTCATTTTCCTTCAGAAGTTTTTGTCACTGACCCAGCACTCTGCTTCACAGACATCTATTCTCCTGACGCGGAGTACGTGGATTTACTCCTGAATCCTGAACGCTATACTGGCTACAAAGGACCAGATGCCTGGAAAATTTGGAACAGTATTTACGAAGAAAACTGCTTCAAGTAGGTACTTTGGGAGACAGGTTTCACAAGCCTGCAGGTGCTGATTTTTGCGGAGGGGCTGCGTGTGCTTTAACTGCTCCATTAATCCCCATCCTCCTGTCTTTGCTGCAATGCTTGTGCAGTGTGGGCTGTTGGAGGAGGGGACAAGCCATGTGGCTGCCCCGTGAGCCCCCACCTTGGCTGTTCTTTGGACCACGGCTTGCCCTGGTGCAGGCTCCCGAGGCTAGCCCTGCAGTGCGGTGAGACAGCAGCCTGGCAGGGGTAGCGCGCGTCTCTTGTGTGACGTGGTCCTGGGCGCACAGTCTTGTCCTCCCTGGCCATTGCACAGGTGAGGCGAGCTCTCTCCCCAGTCTGGGTGCCAGTCTGAACTCTGCTGTGGGTAACCCTGGGGCTGATGCGCAGTACTGGTGGGCACTGGTCTGTAGTCTTGCCTGCTGCAGTCTCTCTAGTGATTTCCTCCCCATTCGTACTAGTGTATCGTGTTGCACCAAGGGCATGGGATAATGTCCACTAGCACCTCTGTAGACACTTGAGTTTTCCTAGCTGTTCATTCTAAAGAAAGAAGGAAAAAAAGAAGGCGCGACATTTTGCTCTACCCCTTTCCTGTCTGAGCAAAGCTGAAGCACAGAAGGAGATCTAAGAACTCCTTAGGCTATTTGGCTGCAGAGAAGTAACTACTTCTGCTGTGTTCCTGCACAGCGAGGAGACAGGGACTTATATACATATCATATTTAAATGATGCTTTTTTTTTTCTCCCTTCTTAGGCCTCAGAATGTAAAAAGACCTTTGACATCTGGTAAAGGTGAGTCATTTATTTATCTCACTAAGTGGTTTAGTAGTGTACTGATCCTAGCTCCAGGAACAGTAAATGCTCTCTGAGCTACTTCTACTGAATGAGAAACACTGCTCTTGTTGTAGCTCTTGATCAAGTGTAGAATATTATGGCTAACGCAAGGGCACCTGGAGGTGTGGTTTTCTAGCATCCGTCCCAGAGAAAGGAAGTCTGATCCTCCACTGCTGGAAGAAATGTGAGCTTTGGAGGGACTGGGAGCCAGACTGAGCCCTGAGCGCTTCCTGGGTCCCTGGTTTCTGTACTCGGCAATGCCAAACCATCTGTGACGGACTGAAATGAGAACCTGGGCCAAACCATCTGTGACGGACTGAAATGAGAACCTGGCTGGGTTCCTCTGTGGAAACCATCCGGGAAGAGAAACTCTGCCCTAGAGGCTAAGGCTAGACAGTGTAAATGAAAGTAGGGAAGGGTTTTGGAAGCGTAAGACCTTCTTGCCCAAGGCTGTGAAGAGACCCCATGTCTCCTGATGCCCTGTCCTGCCCAGACAAGTAGAATGTCATCGACCTCGCTCCCTGTTTTTTTGACCAGAACGCCACTCCAGCAGTACCCTCTGGGTTGATCTCTTGATTTTTCCCTGAACTGCGTGCAGGTGCTTTCGCTGCTCCCTTGACCCTTGTGCAAAGGCATCGTACCTCAGGAGCAGCACTGGTGAAAGAGATGTACAATGTCCTTTAAAGTGTCAGTCCTTCCCTTGACCACCTCTCTTGTTTAGGGCAAGATCAGAATGAAGTAACGCAGGTACATTGTCGGGGAGAGGGAAGGACTGCTGTTTTGCAGATAAGGAAGCAGGAGGACATGAAGATAGAGGATCTGACCTGGTACCTGCAAGAGTTGTCACAGGCGAACTAATAAACTGCAGGAAGCAGGAATGGGGTCTTTTGAGTATCTTGTCAGAGGTCATACAGGAGATCTCTGGCAGAGGCAGACTTTTGTGTCCCTTGTTTTCTGGTTTCTGCTTCAACTGTGTGGTGGTTTTACTTCCTTTGCAAATATTGATCCCTCCTGTGTTGGTCAGGTTATTCAGGAGCATTGCTCATCTGGTATGTCCACTGCTGCAGTTAGAGATGATATTTTCTGTGTTCAGAACATTTCTCTCCCTCCCCGGAGAGGCTCATTCTCTTGTCAGAGCTGATTAACAGAGGGATCTTAATGCTTGTGCTTTGGAGTTTAATTTTGGTCATGTGTGATTTTTATCTCCTCTTTTCTCTCCTTCCACCACTCGTGCTTTTTTTCATCAGGAGACGATGGAGGTGAGTGGCACTCTGTTTGTTTTTACTGATAACAGAAACAAATGTGGTGTCTTTATCATGCTGTCACGAGCTGTACCATTAGGTAATGCACCCGGTTAGAAAAATCATTATGCGGGCAAATCAGAAGTTGTCTTGAAATTCTGCTGTGCTCAGGACTCTGTGGAGAGATCCCTCTGAGCTCCCTGTCCCTGAGGCCAGCCCATGTTGTGCAGAGGTCTTAAAAAGCACCAGCAGTTTTTTTAAGAGTACAGGTACCATTTGAAGGTAGTTGCTGAAATGTTGTAAGCCTTCAGGAACAGGATTTGCGTTGTCTTTTTTCAGCACTTGTTAGGGCTGAGAAAGCAGCTCTCAGGCTGGAGCTTTGAGAAGACTCACAGTCCCAACAGCCTCTGACAGCTGTCAGGAGCTGGGTGCCCAACTCCCTTAGGCCCTCCAGGGCTCCCATCCGGGAAGGGCTGTGCCCTGGCGCTCTTCACCCTCTGCAGCACTGGCCCTGTGTGTATGGCGTGTCTTTGTCTCCAAATTAGCTCCAAATCCATGTTTATGTTCTCCAGATTACTTTCAAGCATGTAGTAGGGGGCAGTGTGAAACACTGGCTTGTGTGATTGTACACGCTTGGTTGCACTGTTTTATTTTTAATAAAAATACCTGTCTCCCCATCCTGGCCAGAAGAGACCCGCGGTCCTTATTTCCCCTTACGGTGTGCTGTTCTGCAGCGCTTCTGTCCCCTCCAGCCCTTGCTGGGATGGGTGGGAAAGACCATGTGCTATGTTTAGCTGCTGCCACACTGTGTTACAGAAGCATCAGTCCGAAGGGCGGGGAGAAAAACTATTTTCATGCTCTTCTAACGCTCCTTTCCCTGCTTCTGCAAACTGGAGTGGGCAGAGGTCCTCTGAGGGCTGGCCTTCGGTGGTTTCAGGGCATCAGGCTTGGGCAGTACCCTCCCCTCTGCGACTGTTGCCCTTCCCTGCAGCAGAGGGGAGGGTATTGCCCTGTCTCATTTGTGTTTCACCCTGTTGTGCTCTGAAAGGTGTGGCCAGAGAAGTGGCCTAAAACATGACACGGTGTGTTAAAGCCCTCCTGCTGCTGTCAGGCATCTCAAACTGACGTGCTTGTTTTCCTTTTGTTTCCAGGGCATATGTTTTACAAGTGGCTGAAAGGTAATCTCTTTTCTAAACCTGGTTGCTTTTCCTGGGATGAATGCAAAATGGCCAGGGAGTGGGTGGGAGTTACTGGCCCAGCTCAGGTGGCATTAGATTGCTGCCTGCCAGCCAGGAGAGGGAAATTCAACGTGTGCTTTCAGTGTCCTGGTGCCCATTTCTTTTCAGGTGTCTGCGTAGAGAAACGAGCTTTCTACAAACTCATTTCTGGTCTCCACGCAAGCATCAACATCCATTTGAGTGCCAGGTACCTTTTACAAGGTAAATGCTACTTTCTGCCTTAGCTCTCCTGCATCAGTCCTAAAGTGATGCTTCTGTGGCTCTGCTAAATGCTAGCTGGAGCCCATTCCAGCAGGGTTCAGGCCTACTTCTGTGCTCTTCTCCTCCCTCCCTCAGCCCACAGCTTGTGTAACAGAGTTAGGAATGCAGTTACCACATGCCTTCAGGTCTGAAAATGGCTGGACTGTGCTCTGTACCAAGACTTCCAGCACATATTCCTTCTGTTCTTCCTCCAAGGTTATTTTGGAGTGGGTTTCTAACTGCGTATTGAGGACAGCCCGTCTTTGTGACGGTCAGTTTAGCAATAATCTCACCTAGACTGTGAAATGCTTGGCTGGGCTTTCCCAAGAGCCTTGATCCGTTTCTATATGCCATTTCCATTTCCTTTGCATGCCTTTGTCCATAAGTAGCTATCTGAAGAATCTAAACTTCAGCCCTGGGGGTGTAGATCTGGGGTGATGTGAAAACGTGACTTGTATGTCTCACGTGGCCAAGGGCTGTGGCACGCTGCTCATTCAGCGTGGGGTGCAGGTTCTGACTGACTTCCTGAGGGATTTAGTCATGGTAGTTTAGATTGGCACCTGTGGACCAAGCCTACCACCTTTATTCTGCTAAAGCTTACAGAAGTCAAGTACAGATTTAGAGATACCTGTTGGAATTTGCATAAGTAATTTAGATTTAACTAGTTATATTTAAGTCTCTACAGCCCATGTAGGCCTCACCTTGATGTGAGTTAGACGTTAGAGTTGGGAGATGGAATAACAAGAGAAACATCACAGGCAAGAGATGAGTTGGGACTGCAGAGAGGATTAGGAAAATAAGGTTGGCTACAGACAGCCAAGTATGGCTCTTTGGCTCGTGTAGAAAGGGATAACTTCTGTTGGTGAAAGGCTACGGAAGATGATCTCTGCTCTGAGAAGGTGTTCCTTGGCTCAGCTTGGGTCCATGCAGGGACTTCCATCTGCAGGTGCCCTGCTCGCCTTGCAGAGAGCTTACCTCATCTCGGAGTTGGGAAGGAGTCCTTTCCTGCTGGGCTGGTTATCCCTTGGTGATTTGGAAGATAAAGTTTCTCCCTTGTTCATTTTTATACATCAACTTGATATAACTGTATTATATCCTCCAGTACATACTTTATATACTCCTAAGTACACGATAGGATGAGCAAACAGAAATACTCTTTGTGAAACCTGCGGGCTTGATAATGGAAACTAGAGGCCAGTCTCCTCCCATCCTTGGCTGCTTTTATTCTCTTGCACCTCCACAACAGAAGGAATTCTCTTAAGATGTCCCTGTTCATTAGGAAGCCTCCCGACCTCTGTCCCCCACGCTGCTTCCCAGGAGCTCTGCACTGTCTGCCTCTGCAGACGCTTAGACCGAAGCAGAGACCTCTTCTGAGTTGTGCAGTAAGTTGGTGGCTTTTGTGGGCAGGAGTGAAGGAACGAAGGGACCCTCACAGCCTGTCTGGCACATCCATCCAGCCCTCTTCACTTGCAGACAAATATTGAGCTATCACCAGCTTAGACAGAACTGCTCTCAGAAACCATCAGCTCACCTGAGAGAAACTCTTCAACTGATTTAACTCTGTTGAAAATGGGCAGCCTCCATTTTTAGCTTTTGCTTGTAAGCCTGGATCATTTTTTAAACTAACTGACAAAGCTCGGCAGGAGTTCTGCGTTTGTTGGGGTTTGAGTTTGGTTAAAAGCGTGCCTCTCTTGACTTTTGAACAACTGGCGGTTAGGGAAGGGGCTGTGACTATCGTAAAGCTTGGATCTCCCTGGTTAGAGTTACATTTCACCATTTAGCTTGGGATGGTGAACCAGCACTATACCTGTCCACCTCATGTCTTTTCTTTTTTTTTTTTTTTTTTTTCTCTCTCAGATACATGGTCAGAGAAGCAATGGGGCCCCAATGTTACAGAGTTCCAGCAGAGATTTGATGAAGTCATCACCAGAGGGGAAGGTCCCAGAAGACTCAAGAACCTGTATTTTCTCTACCTGATAGAGCTGCGGGCCCTATCCAAAGTGCTGCCGTTCTTTGAGCGCCCAGGTTTCCAGCTGTACACAGGGAATGAAAGTCACGATGCGGAAATGAAAAACCTATTGCTGGAAATTCTCCATCTGGCCAAGTAATTACATTTGGTACCTGGGGAGAATGGCTCTTTCAACCCTGGCATCTCTGAGTGGGCTTAACCTTTCACTTAAAGCGCCTAGAAAGGCAGGTTCTGGGTTCTTTGTTGTAGTGGGATTTGTGCAGTAGCGTAGTATTGCTGGGAGTACGTTGGTATATGTATTCAAGTTGCAAAACAGGGTAATTAGGCCCACAGTTCAATAGCCTAGGCTGCCTTTTTGATTTAGCAGAATGAATTTAATAACTGCCTATGTGTCAGCCCTGAAACTGGCTACCCGTTTGACTCATCTGTGGCACACCAGTCCTGGATTCATGTTTTTGACTAGAAAAGAATCCTAAACATGTTAGTAACAGAGGTTTGGGCTATTGGACAGAGTCTGGAGTAAGAAGAACGGAAGATACCGGAACCCAGGTGGAAATGGGTGTCTCCTAATGTGATCGATGTTTGAATTTGTCTTGTCACAATCCTGTGCCTTCAGTGCTTATGTCTGTTAGAAAACAGACTACAATTGCTTAGAAACCGTAGAGCGATTGCTGAAAATGTCTCCAAGGTGAGATGCAAGCTAAAATTGAAAGCCTCCAAGAGATCTAAGAAACAAGCAGCTTGCACTTAAAATACATCTAGAGACGTCCAATGTCTGACACCTATCAGTTTCATTCGCACACCTAACCAGATACTTCTGTGGGTCTGGACTTCA
Source organism: Sagittarius serpentarius (assembly GCA_034782735.1). NCBI lineage: Eukaryota > Metazoa > Chordata > Aves > Accipitriformes > Sagittariidae > Sagittarius > Sagittarius serpentarius. Next base: position 18,923,597 of record JAVKLA010000040.1, read on the forward strand.
GCCATACAAACAAGCTGTGGAGAGAGAAAACTCTTTTTGTTCTTTTTCAGGTCTTTCCCACTGCATTTCGATGAAAACTCCTTCTTTGCAGGGAATAAAAAGGAAGCTGCTAAACTAAAGGTAATTGGCCAGCCCTTCCCTTTGGGGCGCTTGCTACCGAAAGGGTATTTTCAGGTGTGTGTCTGGGATAATACTAGATCTGAAAGGGACTCCAATACGCTCAAGGTACCGGGTCAGGTATTTCCAATTCATTTTGATTTCTGAGTGGTTTGGATACTTGTGGGTAACTACAGACCGTAGGGTGTGCCTTAAGGAGGGTGGTGAATTGCTGCTGAGGACCCCACTTCAGGAGGCACTGCCCTAGCTCAGTCCCACTGAATTTAGCCTGAAGTCCAGGATTAATTGGATTTGGAAGAAGTCCTAATCGGTGTGTTACCACGATCAACTTGAATGTCTTTTCCCCTAGGAGGAATTTAGGCTACACTTTAAGAATATTTCTAAGATAATGGACTGTGTTGGCTGCTTCAAATGTCGCCTGTGGGGGAAGTTGCAGGTAAGCTTTGTCAGGAGCTGGGGACATGTCTGGAAGCATCTCACCCGAGGGGACTTGGGCGCACAGATGCAGTTCTTAGATACCGGTCAGCTTCTAGATACAGATCAGGGCTGCTTGAGTCTCGTTACCTAGTCCAGTCAGCAGGAAGCAGTGCGCCGATTCCAGCTTGCTGGGCCGGGCAGCAGCTGCCTTGTTGCCTCCGCAGCTGAAAAGCGGGTTCACCTGCTACGGCTGCGCCCCGGGAGAGGGGAGGGGGCACAGAGCCTCTGGCAAGCGAGGCAGAGGGTGCTATAAAACTGGGGGTTATGTGAGATCTGCACTGAATTTTACACGTGGTCAAACCTAGACAGGAAGCCTCTGCTGGGTAGCTCTGCTATCACAATTAACGCTAAATAAATAAAGCGTCCTGGCTCTGTTCTGCTCCCTTCTCTGAGCTGTGTTAAGTGAAATCCAGGTCTTGCTCTGTTGAGATGATGTCAACACAAATCCTTGCAAAGATGAAGGGGGGAAGTAAAGTTAAACTGGTGAGTCAGGCCCTGGATGTCTCCCCGCTATTAAATGATCTTGTTTGTCATGCACAGACACAGGGCTTGGGTACAGCGCTGAAGATCCTCTTTTCTGAAAACCTGATAGAAAAGATACCTGAAAGCGGCCCTTCCTATGGATTCCAGCTGACCAGACAAGAAATTGTTGCCTTATTTAATGCTTTTGGAAGGTTAGTTTGAGACTTTTTCCTCTGCTTTTACACGAGCTGCTGCGTTATGTCCCATTTAAGCTTAAAAAGTGAGTTCTTACCAGCAATATTAGCATTAACTCCTGTTCTGATCATACAGTCTCATACAGAAGCTCTAAAATATCAGGTGATGTTAATGTGGAGTGCAGAAGTTGGAACAATTTAAAACAACTTCTTTATGCTCTACATTTCTGTAAGGAATTCAGGGAAGCATTTGTATTAAGATACAAAGAATTTGGTGATTTTTAAGAAACCACGTGACTGTCCTCAGAGCACATTGTCCCCAGACAAGGGTCGCTGTTCTTGTTCTGTGCTCGCTCTAGAGCTTTCCTTCAGGCTTCTCACTTCCACCACTTGGCCCCAGAGCTGTTTGCAATGGTTGCATTTAACAGGAATCCATCAGTCCAGCCCTTGTGGAGAGCTGGATGAGGAGGATTTGGCAGAAAAGGAGGGTAACGAGGCCTTTAGGAGAGAGAGGAGATTGCAAGACACTCCGGTTATACATTACCGCTTAGTGGTGGTGTCAGACCTGGAGTTTCTGGCAAACAGGTTTTTCAAAGGATTCTTCAGGTGATGTTGCTGCCGATTCTGAAGCTCAGGGGTGCTGCTGTGCCTCGCTTCAAACCTACTGGTTGTCCCTTCTGCATGTGAATCATCAGCAACGGGGAGACCCTAAGGTTCATCAGTCAAAACTGGAAAACCCCAAAATACTCTTCCCCAGGGGTGTTGCGGCACTCCCCTCCTGAGCACAGCTGCTGCGTTCCCCTTAGGCCGGAGGAGCTGGGCTTCCTTCTGCCTCTCTCTTGCCGTGTCGACGCAGCCTTTGGAAGCAGTGTGCTCGCGGACCCTCTGAACGGCTGGTTTCAGAGGAAGTTGAGGGCTGGCAGGCAGAGAGCCTTTCTCTTTCTTCCCTTCCCCCTGCTCCGCTGCCCAGCTAAAACTCTACCCTGGCTGTCCTCTGCTGTGCGAAAAGACTGGGGCCAGGCAGCTCTTTCTCAGACTGCAACCTCGTGTCCCACCTACCTGGAGCAGAAGAGCCTTTTAAAACAGACCTCCGTCTTTCGCTTGTTGTTCACAAGTGATTTGGGTTATTCAAAACCTCCTTAAACCAGGAGTTTGTCCTGGCGGGGAAGGGCAGACCTCTCCTTCACGGAAGAGGCGCTCGCGGGCCGTACCCTCGGAGTCCGATCTGGCACCTTCGCTGATGCTGGTGCTCCAGGGGCAAAATGCATTCAGCAAGAAAAAATGAGGTAGGTGCTTCAAAAAACCCTTCAGAAGAAACGAGCTTATATTACAAGGAGACTCTGCGACCTGCCTGCACAGCTGGTAATATTATGGTCTGTTTCTTGACCTCTAGTTAATGAGTTTGTCTGATCACTGCTGAGCTCTCTGACACATCCCGTTCCACTGTCTTTCTCAGTGTTTGCTTTAAAAAGAGTCTGCGAAATTAGTGAAGGGCTGGTTGTAACCAGAACCTAATTTAGCTGAAATTCTAAATTCTCTCTTCCCAAGAGCCCCTTGAAGCTTTACTTGATAGCAGTCCTTTTCTCCTGAATTTTAAATAAGGTGTGATGCATATGTTGCTGTAACGCTTCCCTTTTGCTTTCCTTGCACACAGGATTTCAACAAGCGTTAGAGAACTGGAAAACTTCAGGAACATCTTACGAAACATGCGGTGAATTCAGTGGAGAAAGAAAGACTTCAGATTTTACTGCTCAGCTGTTCTGGGTTCTCTAAAAATGGACAAAGACCATTGTTCTGTCACACTCCCAACCACTACACGCTGAAGACCGCTTGCTGGGCCTCCTGTTCCTAGCTGATTGTAACCTGCTGACGATAGCTATTTTGTACGAGGGAAAAAAAAAAAAGCTACTTTTTTTTTTTTTTTTTTGTATGAAAGTGAGGACTATATGTAAAGTTTATTTTATATATTGGAAGATCATTCTGAATAACTTCGTTAAATATTGCTGTACTGTTTTGATGGATTAAATCCATCTCTGCGCCTTTGGAAGCTGGAGGTAGGGCAAGAACCGTGCCTCTGAATAAATTTGGGGAAAATTCCTTGTCTGCTCCGTGATTCCAACCAGCCCCTCGCTTACAGTGCCTTCACCCTAACTTTCTGCTGCATAGAATGCTGCAAGGGCTTGTAGGAGCTCCCTGTGCTTCAGAGCTGCTGCCGTCCGAAGGTGCCTTCCTCTTCCTCGTGAAGCTTTCTGCTGGCAGCGGGCTCTTCCCGATGGTCTCCGCCGCAGTAACCCTGCTGTGCGCTGACTGCGTGTTGCAGGCTTCCGCCATTGCTTCCTTGTTGAAGGCAAGGGGAGACGAACCAAGCAGTGGGCAGGCTGGAGGAACCCTGCTACTTGCCGTTTAGGCCAGCCTTGCGCCTCCATCTTGGCTAGAACCTGGTGGGAGTGACGGCGCTAGTGCCCTGCTGCCCGGTGAGGAGTAAGAGTGCACCTTTTACAAGGTGCCGCTGGGTTTGGGTCTCTTGCGGGAAGGCATCCCCCCGCTCCTCGTTTAGGGTGAGGGGAGCCAGCCGTCAGCCGCACTGCTGCACCCCAGCGCCTGCCCACGGGGCAGCGGCTGCTGCCAGGAGCCGAGTTACAGCCTCGCTCCTGCAGCAAGCGCTGGGAGCCGTTGGCCTTCCTGTCCCTCCCAGCCTGTTAAAGCGGGCTTGTCCTCTTTTGGGATCCCCTCCTCTGAGGCTGGTAGCCGGGCAGGGCTAAAAAGGGAAAGGACGTACCCGCTGCGGGGCTGCTGCTCCTCAGAGGAGGCACGGAGCTGCTCAGCGGCTGAAACGAAGTTGAATTTTGCCGCTCCAAGGACAAGCAGCTGGGGAAGTGGGGCAGAGAGCTGCCCTGGCAGAGCAGAGGGTCCCTCCCGGGCCCGGCACAGCTCCCCGCTCCCCAGCAGCCGCCCATCCAGCACAGCAAAAAAGTAAGGGGTGAGACACCCCGGCCCTGCTGCCAGCCAGGTCCCGCAGGGACAGAGCCAGCCCCGATTACGCCACCCGCCTTCGCAACGGGGGCAAAGGACGTGCTCGCACGTGGACAGCGCTGCCAGAGAACAGGCACCCCTGTGCAGCAAAGGGGTGCGGCAGCCCCAGTGCTGCTTTTCGCCCTGAGCCCCCCAAAACATGCTCTGGGGGCAGGTGCTGCTGCGCAGGAAGATGCAGCGTGTGCTCCAGCTAAGCCGCTGCTATCTGCAGCGAGCTCAAGGCCACGCAGATAAAGCTGTGCAAGGAAATGAAGGAAGCGCCAAGTTACCGAGCTGGGGTTTTCAGCTCCCCCACAGCTCCGTGCCACAGAGAAGGCCGGACGCATCGCAGGTGCCGAGAAGGGGACAAAGCACAGCCCGCACCCCAAAACGTCTCCTGACCTGCCCTGGGAGCTGCGCATGTGGAAGCAGAAGGCGGTGAGGTGCAGAGGACGTGGTTCGAGCACGTTGTACCTCACGAGTCAGGGATGCAGGGAACACCGCATCCCTCTGGGCCACGGCCAGCCCTGAAAAACATCAGAGGATAAAGCACCCTGTGAGGGCAGGGGGGAGGAAAGCTGCTCTGCCCTCCCCAGCCCCAGCAAACCACAGCCGCAAAGGGGAGCTGCGGGACCCCTCACAAAAACCACCTCTGGGTGCTCTGCACCCCACCAGACTGAAGCCCCCGAGAGGAACTTGCAGGGGTGCTGCTGTCACACTGGAGCGAAGCACAGCGTGCTGGTCCCCGGCCGCCGTGTCCAACTCGGCCCGCAGAGCCCCTCGAGGAGCAGCTTCACCGACTTCCCGGCCGCGTCTCGGCAGAGCAGCCGGCTGTCGGGGGCCCTGCGCTGGCACCGCCAACCAGACCCTGGCCAGGACCAGGGGGACAGCAGGCCCACGCCTGGAGCTGGGTCACACCAAGAGCAAAAGGCAGCCAGGCCTCTGGCAACCTAGCACAGAGAGTCTTTTGGGGTTGTTTGTGTTTGTTTGTTTGGTTTTTTTTATTTCAACATAGTAGTGCTTGGTTACAGTTTAGTGAAGAACAAATAGGTACATTCATTGGCCACAGCTTCCTGTTGCAGCCAGCTGCTGCCTGACTGCAAAGCCAAAACACTGTTAAACCATACCAAAAAAAGAAAGTTTAATGAAAGGCAACTATGCATTAAAAAAGTCATTGTACTTCTCAGCTATAAATTACTTCAGTAAAACACGGGACCGGCTCCAGGAGGAGCAGTCAGTTTTGAAATTAACGGCCATCCGTACAAATGAGTAAAACCAAAACACTTTGCCAGTCACTCACGAGTACATTAGCAACGAGACTCACTGCCCCGACCTGCCATCCTAATGCCAGGAAGATCATATTGTTGTTGTGTGCTTCAGTGCAATATGAACAATGAGCCTGTAGCCCTTTAATTTTTTATTTTAAAATTTTTATTATTTTTTGCACTACACTCCTTTCCCTCCAAAGAAAAACTTAAAGTGCTCCTAGTGCTTTGGAATTTAAGCAAGAACAGGGGCCACTAGCGTCACTTACTGTCTTTGGTGACTTATGGGAAAAGAAAGAAGGGCAACGCACCGAGTCCAGCTCCTTCCTTAGCTTTGCCATAAGTCAAGCCACGATTGAGATGGAGCAACCTGTTTCTGCACCCCAGCCGAGGCAAGGAGACAGGTCCCTTACACCACATAAGGTGGAGCAGCCAGGAGAGCCACCGCAGTCAGGGCAGAGCTCTCTGGTTCAAGTACTAGAGCGAGAGGGATGTGCTGAAAGTTGTCATCGCAGAGCGTTCTCCAAAAAGAAGGAGGGCTTGCTCCTTTTTTGGGGCCAGCAAGAGTGAAGCAGGTTAGCAGGGAGAGGCCCACAAGCCAGCACAGGAGACCACACAGAGGGAGAGGGTGTTCTCAGCGCGAGAAGTGACATCTAGCTCAGTACAAGCAAGGTGGGTGAGCAGGTGACCGGGCCATACTAGTGAGCCCATGGCACGTGAGGAGAGGCCGGGGCTGCCCCCGTGCTTGGGGGTTTCTCTCACACGCAGCTGTGGACGCTGAGGTTGCCTCGGGGTCCCTCCAGCACCAGACGCCAGCCCAGTGCCCCACACCCAGAGCCAGGCAGCACCGTACCGCTCCATGCACAGGTAAGTAAGTCAGTCCTTCACCCCAGCCGGGTCCTTCAGTGTCGGGCCTGGGTTTGAACAGCAGGAGCAGCTCTAGGTGGGCTAAAAGCAGTTCCAGTTCAGGTTGTCACTAGAGGTCAGGGCAGCTGTCCCTGGCCCAGTCAGTGCCTCCATCCAAGTCTGCATCCAAAGCCGCATCGCTCATCCCTACATCAGGCTCCGGGACAGGCCGGGAATAACACCAAGCCTCACCTCCAAGAGCCCAATGGAGCTGTAGGCCAGGTCAAACTTGGCTGTTTTGGTTAAAGAGAGACAGAGACACCTCCCCCAGACTGACCCAGCACATTCAAACCCTGTGCACGCCACCGAGCACTGCTGACAGAGCTGCTGTGGCAGCGGGGGGACTCCAGGCCCACGGTCCTGCCCCACAGCAGGGGAGGGGAGAGCAAGGATCTCTGCAGTGCCTGCCACTTCCCTCTGCCACAGCAGGCATTGCCTCCACAAGCAGGCAGACACCTCCTGCACCCCAGTGGGGACCCCACCAGGTCACATTCACTTCAGGTTAAAACTCTTGGTTATCTGCTAAATGCAATTTAATACTGAGGGGGAAGAGGGGAGCCCCACAACGGGCAAAGAGGAAAGGGGAGCAAGACTGCTCTCACCACCCTCCAGTTAAAGCAGCCCCAGTTTTACATGTGCTTTGGGCCACACGTGTCCCTGCACGCACGCGCTTGCTGAGCCAGCTCCAGCTCTAAGCTTTCCTGAAGGCAGCAGCCTATAAAGTCTTGCCCCCTCACTTGACAGCAGCTACCATCCAAGCCAGCCCTCTTCCTTTGCCATCAGCTAGTGGGTTGGTTACAACATAGGAGCACTTGACCTCACCCTCACAGGCCTCCGCTAGGATACGCTTTGAGCTCAGCTTTGAACCCACCGTCCTAGGTAGGACAGTTCAGCGACCAGGTGAAACGAGGACCAGCAGTCAGAGCAAGACCACAGCAGGCCCAGAGGCCCCAGCCCTGCCAGGTGTGAATATGGCACAGTATGCTTTGACATTCACCACAGGAGGCCCTGCCCATAATGCGCTCAGTTAACAGAGCGTCACACTCCCAAGTGAGTCAGGATGCAGAGTACTTCATGGAACACGTCTTTGCAGGAAGACAGTGCCTCTCCCAGCTATGGATGTGCAATTAAAAGAGTAACTAGAACAGTCTCAGACTAAGCACAGTCTGAGCAAGATTCGTTCCTTCCAAGTGTGCAGATAAAAGTGCAAATATGCATTTGATGTTTCTTTTCTAGTGAGGAAGCTCTGGTGCATTTAGCTGCCAACATCTTGAAGACCAGACCAAGAAAAAGCTTCCAGAGAGTTCAGCTTCACGTTGCTACATGGTACCTTAAAGTCACAGTTCTCTTGCTTAACTGCCTGCAGCCATAGGCTCAGTTCTGCTTACAGCTGCAGCAGGTAGTGGAATGTTTGTGTCGATGAGTTAGATGCTTCAGGGAAGAAGGAAAGAGAAAAACCAGGTTACAATCCTATACATGAATGCCACTTCTGGGAAGAAAGGGACCTCGCAGCCTCTTCAGTTCTGTGGTGCCAGGTATGAGCTATGGTGATTATTCATCTCCGAGCCGCCTGCGGCAAAGAGCAAGGGGGCACTGTCTGTAGAGGTTCCGCTGAGGTGGGGACCCACCGCGTAGCTGTCATTCCCCGCCAGGGACCCATAGCAGCCAGAGCACTGAGGGGTGGCCAAGCTGGGAGGAGAGACAGAAAAACCAGACACAGACTCTTAGAGATGAATAATTTGGCTGCAGGTAATCTCCACTGCTAGGAAAGACTTCTGCTCCCAGCACTGACCAGGGTATCCAAGCCTGCAGAAGCAGGCTATGACATGCAGGCACAGTATCTCCAAGGAACCTGGCTTTGAGGAAACGGGTACAAGGAGAGGAGCACCAGGCCCTACAACACCGGTCAAGAACAGCCAGAACCTCTGAACCCCTCACTACACCCCTGGACAGGGACAGGGCTGACAGGTTTTCCCCTTACAGTTTAGTTTTGCTGGGGATACCTGACCATTCTCCCCCCACACTGGGTGTTCCTGCAGAGCTTTGTCCCAGTTGGCTCCCAGTAGACCATGTCCCTCCCAGGACTTCACCGCCTCTCACTTTCCAGTGGAGAAACTCCTCTGGAGGTCATTTAAGAGCCCTCTGACCCCACAGCCAAGGAAGGATCCCAGCAAGATCAGCCCTGCTGGATGAGGCCTCCTGTCTGCAGCCACTGCATATTTCTACCTGTGAGTACCCAGTACAATATCCACCTCTCAGAGCTGATCGCTTCTGTCTAAAAAATAGCTCCTTGTGAGCTGCAGAAGGGAATAAAACCAAGCTCAGTCCCAAGGCTCCTTGCCCCATCTACCCTGCCCAAGCTGCCTCTTATACCAAAACTTTTTCCTAAGAGCAGAAGCCAGCCAAAGAGCTCTGTTGCTTCCACACAGGCCAGCAGAATGGCAGCTGTGCTTTCACCTGCCCAGCACAATGCTTACCCTCCTTCTCTGGCCCCAAGCCGTGACAAGTCATCATCGCTGTCATAGCGCCTCGGATTGTCAAAGAAGTAGGCTCTGGAGCTGTAACTGTGACTATTGACCATCCCCGCTGGAGTCTGTTAAAGAGGAAAGAGTCAGGCCAGAAGTGAGGTATTTCTCAGTCTTCCTAAAGTCCTGCCCCCAGCCCCGCTCTCCCCCAGCACCTCAGGGCTCCTCCCTGCACAGGGGTAACTCAAGCTAGAGCAGCTTGCTCAGGCCTACCAAGTTCTGACTCAGTCTCTGAGCCCGGAAGAACAGCACCACAAAAGTCGTTGGCACCAGCTCCCAGAGGAAGAGGACCACTCCGAACACCACGTACTCTTCACTGCTCACTTCCACATGTACCTGCGGACAGAAGTTAGAGGTCTTTGTGTAATCCAAGCCATCAGCAGAGCTACACAGCTGCCAAAGCTGGACACAGCACACAGCTTAGAACTAGGAGTGCACAGAAACCCTTACAAAAGCAGGAGTCCCTAAACCAGAACAGGGACCCTTACCTGACTGCTGCTACTGGTTTTAGTGAGCTAGCTCCCTTCGGTGTGCTACCAGCGTCCTGTTAGCTCCCTCCCCACACCAACGGCTCTCCCTTGCACACAGCCACGCCTGATTAAGCATTGCTTTTCTGCTCTAGTTGACTTGTTCCTCCTCTCCCCCAAAAGAAGAGCTGGCAGGCTAAAACTGAAGAGCACAACAGGGAATCCCTCCTGAAGAAGTAGCCAGATAGAGGAAGATTCAGGTTTGCTCTGGTGGAGAGAGCAAGCAGGGCTTCTGAAGGCAGAAAGCCAGCTTGTCTGGGGATTCACCTAAACGGACACCCCCACATTGCCCCCTTTTCCCCTTCACATGCCCTCACAGGACAGGCCTTTCACTTTATTAGCTCTGGATTGGGGGTCACAGACACTTACCTTGTCTGAAAGGTTGTCCCAGCCATAGTTAAAAGGACCAGGAACATTGTCTGGAGATATGGCCACAGCTACCAGGTTATAGCAAGCCCTTGAGGAATACAGAAGAGCGACTACAGATCCCACAAGAATAGCCTGGCAGACAGATGTTCCCTAGAACAGGAAGAAAAAAAAAAAACAAAACAGTTTTAATACAGACCTTCCCACAGAGCTGCAATTTCCACCCTCTCCTTAAATGCATGAGAAGCTGTGCAGGCAAGAATGACCTAGAACATTTCTATGCTGTTGCTAAAATATTCAGAGCTGGTTAAGAGCTTGCTTGTGTGATGAGTTCATTGCAGCAGCAGAGCTACACAGCCACTGTCACCTGGGAGAGGGAAGACTTGAGGCACAGGAGTGTCATTCTCAGGATCTTATCAGTCAGCTTCAAACTGGTGGTCCAGAGAGATGCTGTCCCACCCACTGCCTTACAGTGGTAGTCTCCAGAAGGCCAGCCAACAACCATTAAGAAAATCAATTTGCTGCTTCTACACCCTGATCAGACTCTACAGGAGAGATGTCCACCCAGCTCATTCACTCTGCAGCGGTTCGGCATCCCTGACATTGAACACAACATTTGCCTAGGAAAGAAACCCAAATATTTGGGGTCAGCAACTCTGAGAACAGGCAGAAAGACCCAGTGCCTGAACCCCAGCACTGCTGTGGGACAAACCAGGCTTCACTGTACACAGAGAAGCATGCTATGCTAAAGAGTGGTGAGATGTCACGGGATCTCTGCCTCCTGCTAGCTGTCCTGTGCTGGTGAAGGGCAGCTTTCTCCACCGTGTTTCAGATGCAGTGCTGTCAGAGGGATAGCTGCGTGAGGCACCTGAAGGTTACGGTACCTACCTTTCCCGGACAGCTAGCCATGGGAGAAGCAGCTACTTGAAGATCTCCAAGTGTCTCCATTTCTTTGCTAAATACACCCACCCATGAAGCCTTTTAACAGCTACTGGTAGCCACCAAGTCACTGCACAGCAGAAGCCAGTAAGTGGGCAGACAAACATCTCAGCAGCTGACTTGCCTTTGTATTTCAAGAGATCTGCTCAGGAAGCACATCTCATTGACCTGCTCCACATCCAAGCTACACATATGCTAGCTCTGCTTTCCTCGCTTTACAGCACTCGCTCAAGACTGTGTCTTGGAAGAGTCAGCATCACAGTGCTGCTAACAGACGAGTCCCTGTGACACCACCGAAGCACAAGAGTGCAGCCTGCTCCAGCACTGTTAGCTGAGCCCTTGGTATTCAGAACAGCAGAAAGAGAGGCAAAAAGGCTAGTGAAGCAAGTCTCCAGCTAACAAGGACCACAGTATCGGATCTGGCAGCAGTTCAATAGCACAGCCTCCTTCTCAAGCACCAAATGGCTCCAACCTTCCTACCTCCAGTGGAGGCGGCAACCTCACCAGGCCCCTCCAGCCTTGCTGTGTTGTGTTGAGTCAGCAGGTTCACAGCTGGAGTTCAGGAGGCAGGACAGCCTTTTCAGGCATTTGTGTAACACTTCTGCTCATCCCCACCCTATTTTTGCAGCTCCTCCACAACACAAAGTCAGGGGATGCCTCCGAGGCAGGGAAGGGAGACAGCATTTGAATGCAAGAGACCTTTACCAGACAGTCAGGCTGAGTATTCAACCTGAGAGCAGGCTTCTCCAGAGCATGTTGTACAAGAGCACAGCCCCACAGGCAGCCTCATGTAACTGGAGGAAGTAACTGCATTCATAAACTAATGCTGGGTGAACTTGATAAGTTAATTAGTGTCCAGAGCCAGTCAGAGCTGGATACCAGGCCCATGCAAGCAGGGATCTGAGCAGGTTCTCCACCTAGTCATGGCTCCTCTGTCTCACTTCAGATCACCTGGCTGCAATCTGCAGCCTCTGTGGACAGCTGTCACAAGAGCCAGCTAGGCAGCCACTCCCAGCTGCCTATGGCCCACACACCCCAGATTCTGGGCAACCACCGATGCTCTCTGCTGCTTAAGAGAGCCAGACCTCTCCTACAGGAAGCCTCAGCTTCAATCTTGACGGCACAGCTCCGGCCACCCTCTCAGCTTTCACTCAGCTGCCCTCTCTAAGAGAGGGGGCAATGGACCACAGCCACTTTGAGTGGTCATGCAGATGGCCTGCGAAGGAGCAAGGAGATGCCTCCAGCCAACGCAAGGCAGTTGTCTGGATCCAGAAGGTCTCCGTAGAGGTGTCTGCTGCAAGGCGGCTTGTCGCCCTCTTCATCCTCTTCCTGAGGGGGGACAGAGCCGTCCAACAGCCTCCAGGAGCTCTACACCGTGGGCAGCCTCTCACCTCAGCCAGGCATGGCAGTGCTTTAAGCCCACATAGATGCACCTGACTGAGGGCACACTGGAAACATGGAGGCCAGAGCCCCACCTTCTGACACCTGGAAAGAGGCAATTCAGAGCAGATGGGGTGAGGAGCTGTGCTACCAGGAAAAGACAGTAGCTCAAAAGTACTAGAGCCAGGCAGCTGGCTTTCCTGAGCCTGCCTATGCTCAGGTGCTCAAGCTTTCCCTGTAGGTGCTTCCAGGCTCATCAAGAGACTGCCATCTGCCCTTCTCAACAGGCCAGGTCTCCACCCTGGAATCACTGCCTTTGATAAGAGTGATATCACTTCTGAGAGGAAGAGGAGGCAGTGCAAGTGCACACTTAATTGCAGCCTACTGCCACACTAAAATGGGCCTGCTGGTGGCTTATCCACTTTCCTACCTGCTTGAAAAGAGTTGTGCATGTTCAGACCCTCACTTGCTCATCTCATCCAGGACAGGTGAGCACTGCCTCCGGCTCAAGCAAGCAGGTGGGCAGCTAAAGCTGGACTGTTGGGGGGGATCCCCTTCGCAGAGAACTGTTATGTATCTGCCAGAGATAACAGCATGCTGCAGACCTTGTCCCTAGTGACAACATACTGCAGAAACTGCATCTGCTACTCTCAGAGAGCCCTCTCCCAGTCGAACCCTAAATTATACTTCTAAACCTGAAAAGCATAAGCAGCTCATAAGTCTCCTGTTGCACCAGCAAAGCTGCAGGCAACATATTCCCCTAAAACATGCAGGGCACTTCATTCCTACAGCAGGAGCCTGCACTTACTGGAGGGAGGAGTCCAAGACACACTGGAGGGACTATTTGAGCAAGAGTAGCTCAGGTGCCACGAGGACAGCATTGCTCAGAGTAAGCACACACAGATCCAGCGGAGTATCCAGCCAATGACTGTGCAGTTCCAGTGTAGCTTACAAGGCATTTACCTACCTTAGACTCGAGGTAGACATTCGCTGAAGACATCTTTCCTAGTTTGCACATGCAGCAAGCCAGCGAGATGGCACAGAGGATGAAGAGGCTGTCATTGACTAGGGCACGGGCAAGGACCGTCCACCTCAGCTGGTTCTCCGGGACCTCACCATGGATTAACATTGCACAAGTTAAGTTGACAACTAAGAAGAGGAGGCTGGTAAATATGGAGCCCAGATACAACAGGACCCTGGAGAGATGGGGGGAGGGGGGGGGAAGAGTGTGAGTCAAGACAATTCTGGGCTCATTCTGCACCACCCTCCTGTCTCATCAGGCAAGAGAGCCTTCCAGCATGCCCAGTGCTCTGCTTGCTATGAAGATCAGACATTCCAGCAAGTTTCAGTGGTTGTATTGACAGCCCAAGTCTGCAGAGTATTTGTCTGAGCTGCTCTCATAATGCATGAGCAGTGTAAGTAGTCATGAGTTACAAGACTCATCTTCTGACAGTCAGGTTCTTATCTTGCAGATTTTAAGTGTTGCTCTAGCTCTGCATTAACTTCAGTCAATAAGCTATGAGTCATCACAACCACTGCAACTTCTTTATTGAAAGCCACCAGAGCTCGTGTTTTCCATTGTGGGTTTCCCTGGAAATGGCTAGGAAGCGCCTGGGCTGCACAAACAGATGTCTCACCTATTGCTCAAGCCTTATCCTGCAGATCTTTTCTGGGGTGGGACAGTTCAGAATGACCTCAAGAGTTCATCTCGTTTGCTAGCAGCACCAGTACAGGGACACTGATGACATGTACGGAGGCATGCAGCATATGCTTCAGCTTCCTTGGTACCCTTGAAGCTCCCGGTCCTGCTCCAAGGCACAACACTGATCCTTTCTCAGAGCACAGCTAGCTATGGCATTAGCTCTGTTCAGTCTCTGGGGTCTGAAGCTCCCACTCCTAGCACTGCAGCAGGAGTTCACCTTAAGGCAGCTTTGAAGGTAACGTTAGCAAAGTATCACTTACTTGTACTTGTTGAATTCAGCTGCACATTTCACTTTGAATATGACCTAGGGGAAAGATTTGCACAGCATTACTTAACATGACCTACAGTTCTCCTTTAAACGTTGTAAAGATACATAGAACAGGGGAGCCAGCATCCAGTTGGACATCTTGAAGGACTCTAGATTATCTGTTAGCACCAAGTCTTGCACTGGACCCACTTGCAAGAAAGACTGGTACTCTTTTTCTTGCAACAGTCAAGCCCAAATGTAGGTGTCCAAGAGGCATAAACATACTTTAACACCCCATATGTGACAAGGACTTTAACACCACACCTAAGGACTTCAAAAAAGCAGGGAGTTTAGCAATCAGTAGTCACTGAGGTCATTCAAAAATACATCTGCTTTGCCCAGTGTTCTGTGCTGCATATTTTAGGACCTCAATCATGCCCGATTTCCCTGTCTGAGAAGGCTGCTTCAGCTGCTGTGCTTTAGCAAGACAAATAGCTCATCTAAAATAGCCCTCTGGTATTGCATTATGGACCTGCGGGCCGTAACAAGCATTTGGAGCTCAAAGCTCCTCCACCCTTAAGACATTTGTTCACCAAATACACCTGAAAAGTAACTCTGAGATGGTAGGAAGTCCTCCAGAGGTGGAAGGCCCAGCCTGCCAAGTTGCATGGCACACTTGACAGACAAGTGTATTAGATGACAGTTAGTCACTTACCAACTGTTTCACTCTTCAAAGCAACACTCACTCTAAGAGTGGATCTAGGTTCTGTGAATCTCCTCATCACACGAGGGATTAAAAGACTCAAGCTGAAAGTTGCACAAAAAGGCCAAGTGCTTCAAAGCAAAGGCTCACAGGCCTCTCCTCAGACTGCTGGGGACCGAACCCATGCCTGCACCCCCAGCCATTTGGGTTGGGAAGTCTGGAGGACAACCACCAGCTCATACTTAGGCAGCCCTACAGCACTCTTTCCGATACGGCAGACAAGCTTCCATGTCCCTTTGGGCTGGAGGGTGGCTCCTGCTGGAGCATACAGGGCAAGACTTCTAGTCTAAGGAAGTACGGACAGATTAGGAAGGTGCAGACACACTCCCAAGTCACAGCTCAGATGTGAGCACGGCAGTCCTGCTGCAAGGGAACAGGTAACAGGTGCTCACACATGGTCAGGAAAGCAGCATGGTGCCAGAGCTACACAGAGCTCGCTTGTCACACACCGATTCAGCACAGCCATGGCAGGAACTGGGTTTTGTCCTGGGAAAAATGCAGATCCTGCTGCAGACCCCACCAGGAAGGATCCCAGAGCTGAGGTCACATTCAGTCTCAGACAAAGCTCCGGTCCTGGCTAGAGACTTTGAAGGAACTTGGGAAGAGGCAGAGAGCCATCTAGCCAGATGCAGCAGACATACACTTGTGGTCAGCACAAGACCACTGTGGGATCACTACACAGGGGCAGAGGTTTAGTTTCACTGCTTCTGCAGGGAGTCCTGCCTGTCAGCTTCCAGACTGTGGCTGCAGTGAAGGATCACTCATCTCTTGCAAGGCACCCTTAGTCAGCTTTTTTTCTGATGGGATTTCTTAGCTCCTGCCTTCCACTCAGCCCTGAGGTAATGACACTCCAAAGCTTCAGAAACCAGGCTCCTGCCAACAGGATTTCCAGAGATGTTTCAGGATTTGAGGGTTGTCTGATCCATTGTAGTAGTTTCAAGCATCTGAAAGCCCTCCTACAGCGCATCGGACAGCTTCAGCAACCCTCTTCTGAGAGCCGGTTTCACTGTTTGACTCCTCTCCCCCAGTCTGAGGGAGGATGAACTCAAGAAGCACTTGGTGGGGAACAAGACGCAGCACTTTGGCAGAGGGAGGTATCCAGCCCCCATGGTTGAGGGGCACAGTACTACAAGCAGCCTCTGAAACCCTCTACCCTGTTGTCCTGGCCTCCACCAGCCCAGAGAAGCACAGAAGTGTGGCATAATCCACTCTGAGCCCCAAAGCTCACCTTAGCTACAGCAAACATGGGCCTTGGAAGGACCATGTGGCAACTTCAAAACAGAAAAATCCCTGAATCCTCCTCTGTCCTTAGTTTGCCTGTAGGCTACCATTCAAGCTCTTTGGGAGTGTCAAAACAGACACCAAGACATCCAGCTGGGAAACCTCTTGGTTCAGCACCCATTTGCACAGCGCAGAAATTCATCTGAGGTATTTGTACTTCTGCTCCGACTCCCAGAAGAGCAGTCTGTAATTGCAGTCTCTGAACAGCAGTGCAAACAGAGTCCCTGGCTCGTATTCCAGCTGGTCGCCCTGGGTGAGAACAGCCCCTCAGCTGAGCAGGGAAATGCCACTGGCTAGCAGAAAGAAGATGCTGGCTTCTGCAGCAGCCCTGTGCAAGACAGCCTCTCAGGACCTTCCCCTACAGCCCTGAGGACTAAGGCACACAAAGCTGTCTCAGGGTTAAGAGTGCAATGGCAACCCGAGACTCACGCTTGGACTGCTGCCATGAAAAGCAGAGGGAGACCAGGGCACCAGCCTTACACTTTTATTAGCCCCCAGCTATTTAGTCCTGGAACGTCAGGAAGAGAACGGGCATCACTCAGTTTACAGTGGTTTTAGTTACTAAGACATGATAGCTCATCTGAAGGTTGCTTTTTCTTCACAGGGGCTGGGTCAGTAGCTGACACCAGTAGTGTTCCTAATGCACCTTTGGGTTCTTATACTGGAGACAATCTTTCAAGGCTTTCAGCACTAGACTAGCTCTGCTGCTTTCAAAGCCTAAGGACAGCTGATGTAGAGGATTCTGCTGTGAAGAAGCCAGCGCAGAAGAGCTCAGGAGCAGTCCTATTCTTCACAAAAATAGGAAATACAGACCCCTGCCCTCAAACAGGTACATTATGCCAAGTTGCTAGTAGCAACCCTTGCAAACTGAACGGTTCCTTCCGTTCCTAGCTGAGACCAGCCCCAGAAGTCATGCAGTTGCCTGCTGAAAATAAGGAACAGAGGTCTCTGCTAGCCCAGAGCAGCAGGACTGAGAACATTTACTCCAAAGCAAGCCTTTTGTAACAGTCAGGCAATACTTGGTTGTCTTTCTGGAGCCACAAATCCTTTGAGCACTTCACATAAGCCACAGACTTGGGAAGAACGCGAGGCCAAGAACAGCTACAGACTTCAAAGTCCCCGTGATGCTGGAGGCTTTTGTTTGTGATGAGTGGATATATTTCACAAAAGTGAATACCTTGCTCACATCACTGAGCCCCAAAAGTGAACTTGCTAAGGGTATGTTCTCGGAACACTGTTTTAAGAAACACACTCATCCTTAGAAGGTGTACTGGAGGTGCCACAGCTGCTAAGAGAAGATGACAAGTGACAGACACCACATCCCATAGATGGCTAAGGACCACTTTCAGTACCTGTACAAGCAAGGACCTTAGCCCTAACACTGAGCCTCAGATAGCACTTCAGCTTGGTTTTGGTACAGCCATTCACAGCAGATCTGAAAGATCCAGGAGAGCCAGAAACTTGTCATTGTCTGTCTGATGGAATCAAAGTCTTTTTTGCTCTATAAAGAAATCACGAGTTTGGGCTCTCGAGATACAAGACACAACCATGTCCTGCCTTGACACGAACACAGCCCTCTCTCAGTTGCAAGAGCATCCAGGCAGATTCCTTCTCTCACCACAGTCATTCAGCAGCAAGCGTCGAAGCAGAGCGCAGACTATTTTGGGACTATACCCCATAACAAGTGTTCAAGCCCCCACCTGCCCCTCAAAGAGTTGGAACTGTCTGTGAGAAGGATCTCTCACCATCCCCACTAATACCAAGATCATCCTATGCCATCATGAACACAGGGTACAACTTCCACGTACCCCGATTCCCTAGAATAGCTGGTTGCTGGCATGGCCACCTGTTCATTTGGGAACCGTGGGGCTCACAGGAATCATCAGCTCTGGAATGGAGCAGTTTTGAGGTTAAATGACGCCTTACCAGCTGTCCCTCTGAGACAGAGGGCACATGTTAGGTGTCTGCTAGACAAGGAAGGGGGAAGAGTACAAGAATGGATAGAGGCTTTTCCAGTTTTCCATCCGCAAAGCCAGGAATATACAGGACAGCAAGGACAAACGGCTCCCAGGCTGGATGCTCTTTCCATGCATGTCTGCTCCAGTGCAATTAGAGCAGCAAGGGATGAAAGAGGCTGATGTCATCTAATCAGATGGAGCACTTAAAGAAACCCAGACAGGTTAAGGGTTATGGCCACGCCAGTCTGGCAGAGCAGCCTGTCAGAGCCTCACCACTCCAGCAGAAGGCCTTACTCATTGTTGCACACAGTTGCTGACTCCCAAGTGAGACAAGGATGCCAAGTGCTCAGGAAGGTCTTTGAAAGGATCAAGATGGAGGTTGTTGCGGCTACATTTCCACGCACTGTGCTCCTGACCGTGACCTGGGGGAAAGCAGGAACTGGCAGACTCTTGGGAAAGGTAGCATTACTCAAGCAGATGTCTAGCTGGCAGCAGAGGAGCTATTCCAAAAGCAAGGCAGAGAAGCCCTCTGGGTTGGATATCCGAGCCATGGTTCTGCCAGTTTGAGGCAAGACTGGGAGTGGATCTGAGGAATTCTGACCTGATGCACTGTGAACCACAGCTTTCCTGAAAAGGAACTCAATTCTGTTACAAGCTGAAGCAGAGAGGAAAAGGTGCTCCCAAGCAAGAGGCATTACACCTTTTGATGTTCCACATGGAAATACAGCAGTGACAAAAAAAACCCTGTCACCACCAAATAAGCATCCTACATGCAATTTTGTCAGGCCTCCACATCCCCTCAGGAATTTCAGGGGCCAGGAGGCGATAGGAAGAGGATAGCCTCTCCCCACAGAAAGGCAGTTTCAGGAGTTTGAATTTCAGCCCCAGAACAACTTGCAGTGCAAAATAATACTAGCTCTCCATGGGTATTTGTTGTTTCCTGGAGCTCTTCCCCCACTCAGCACCATTTCATCCTCAGCTTGTACATAGCCTGAGGAGCTCTGTAAATCAAGCAAGATTAGCTCAAATAACATAGCACAGGCCACATTTTCTTCCACTGCTTAGAGAGATGCCATTTCTCCAGCATCTCCACAAAGGAGGTACTGTATACAAAGACAGTTAGCCAGGCCTTCAGCACAGAAGCAGCCTATGCTTTTATCTGAGGACATACCAGGCCAGGGTGACACCCTCAGAGTAGCAGAAGCCCAGTGCCCTTCTACAGGTTACTAGCAACTGCCCCTTAAGAACTGGGAACAGACAGGCCCTCCGCAGCAGGTTCTGCTTGAAGCCACACTCATAAACACACCAGTCATCTCTAGATCTTAAGCCACTTCAGCTCAACTGCCGTGGTTGCACCGTAGCTTCTCTCCTTCCTCCAAGTAGTGACAATTCTTGTTTAATCACACCCTAAGCCCCCTTTAAGAGAAGCACTGAACACAGCCAAGCCAGGCGCATCTCAGCTACCAGTACAGAGCACACTTCTGTCTAGAGAAGGATAGGTTAGTTTTATCAGCCTGTTGCCCAAGCAGAGGCAGCCAAATATCACTGCTCAGCATCATTTCTTTTGTTAAAATGGAAGCCAGAAAAGCACCAAAGGATTTCAGTCCATCTGGCTGCACTCTTTCTCCAAACCTCTGGAGCTGCAGGCTTCACTACCTACCACCACTGAGATCACCCAAAAACACCACAATGTGCTGAACACCCATTCTGCTTGCAACAGCCAAGTGTCAGACCCTCTCTGTAACTAAGCATGCATACCCATTTTAATAAGTCATTTTGTCCTTCCCCACTCTAGATTCTGAGCTCTTATTTCCTCAGACAGGATTTCCCTTGGCTCTAGGTCTTCAAGAAGAAAGAAAGGGGGTATATTCAACCAGAGTCCACTGAAAAACAGATATCGTGGGAGGAGGGAGGCCTGAGAACCTATCTGAATTTACTTTCCCATTCTTTAAAGGAGCCTTTTAACAAGCCTGCAAAGAGGCAAATCTGCTGTCAAGTCCAGTGACTTAGAGGAAAACAGAAATCCAGCCACTTTGTGGTACCAGAATATGGGATCCCTTCCGCAGCTTGCCTTTCAAGGGACACACAAACACCTACTGCTTGGAGCAATTGGTAGGTCAGGCTTCCTTTACCAGACAAGATGGATTATGTACACTATGCACCATTTGTTATTCTGCTGCCACTCGATCAGCAGCATATCTAACACCGACAGCTTTTTACCCCAGCGTCCAGGTGCTTGTGTCAGAGGGGGAAGAACCAAAACAGCTGAACAACCCAACTGCTCCAAGTCTGACATTATCATGTGAATGTTGATGTCCTCAGGAAAATGAAATCATAACTCCCATCAGTGACACATCGGAGCGATGGAGCGATTTCGCTGTGTGTTAGCGATTCCTTTGTAAGGCTGGCGAACAGCTGAGAGCTGCAGAGCAAAGAATCTGAACAACAACAACAAAGCTGGAAGGAAAGTACTGCCTATTTATGAAACAAGTCACCAAACTGGAAAGCAGGCAAGCAAAGGGCTGCTCACAAGAAACTGGAGCAGAAACAAAATATTCAGAAGAGGAAGCGCAGGGGAGAGCCAAGGTTTTAAAAGATAAAGACAAGTGAAAGGACTAGAGAAAGGAGGATAAAAAGATCGTAAAACAAGTGATGGGAAACCCAGAAGAGAAGGAATACAGCTCAGCAACAATAACAAGCAGCTCCGCGCTGTCCCAGTAGCGACCATTGTGCTAGGAAGGGGCCCACCTCTTCAGCCCCAGGCTGTTGTCTGGGGAGGCAGAGGGATCTCAGGGTTTTTGTCTGACAACAAGCTGCAGAACAACAAGCCCAGTTCACAGCGGAGCGGAGAGATGGAGAGAAGGAGGGAGCGCAGCAACAATAGCAGAAGAGGCTCTAGCTGGTGACGTAATGGTTGGCATCACTCCAGGCCAGAGCAGCCCCTGCTGCTGCCACTTTCTGGTCCCCTTTAGAGAAGGGGAATCAATTAAAAAAAAAAAAAGAAGATGCAAAACAGTCCACCGTGGCAGTGCCACCCCTCGTAGGGCTGCAGAGAGGAAAGCCCCACCCGGGAGCAGGGCACATCGCTGCACCCCCACCCCACCCCCACCCCGACCCCAGGTTGAGGGCACTTGCCTCTTCCCATCCC
>JAVKLA010000040.1:18946192-18969813 GCA_034782735.1 Sagittarius serpentarius
CTCTGGGGGTCCCCGCCGCAATAGGGGCAGAGAGCCTCCGCCTTGGGGGCCGGGGGGAGTCGGCTCTAGCTCCGGGAGTTCCTGTAGGAGGCAGAGGGCTTTCCTAGAGGGGTCCCTGGAGCTGTCGGGGGTGGGGGGTGGGGATCTGGGCACCCCCAGCAGCCTGCGTGGGTGTGCGGGAGGAAGCCCCACTGCGGTAGGTGGCAGGTTGGGTCTCTAGTGTTGTGGGGATGTCAAAGTGGAGCTCAGAGTCCTCTTCTACATGGGCGGCGATCCCTGTGGGTGTAGGGAAAGCTCAGGGATCATAATGGTCAGGTGGGCAGCTGAGAGACCCGCGCTACCAAGAGATCTCGGCTCGGCTCTCAGAGATCCCACCGCTGGGAAGGCCGGACTCGCCAGCGTTATTTTCGGCATCCCAGATTCGCCAGCCGTACAGCCAGGCCACTGACCACAAGGGACTGCTGGGGCCAAGGGGAGACCTCCATGCGCGATGCTCTCCCAGCAGCCGTGGCGGAGGGACAAGGACTTCAGCTCAGGACGCGCAGGTAGGTGACATTCCCAAGCCATCTTGGAGGCAGCTCAGCACTGTTGTCCATCATCACAGTGCCAATTGCTTTCCAGGGACTTTGGGGGGCTGGTCCCCAGGGACAGACTAAATGGGGGCAGTGGGGCAGCAGCAGCGGGTGACGCTGCAGGCTGTCTGCTGTGCACCGGCATCGGAGCACTCCTCTCCCGGTATGAGGAGAGGGAAAACCTGCAGCGTGTCCTTGCTGCAGCCTTGGCTAGCAAGCGAGGCCCAGCGGGGCTACTGGCTGCTGGGAAGTGGGACCTGGAAGTGAAAATGAAAGTGAAACTCTCCGGGAAGTGGCAGGAGGTGGGGCAGCGTGGGAGCATCACTGCAAAAAAACCCAGCGAGGCAAAGCACACTGGGCAGCAGGCTGGGATGCGCTTTGATGTCGATGATGCGTTTCCCACCTCTGCTGCTGAGCCTTGAGAAGGATCCCTGTGCTGCAAGATGCTGCTCCCGCAGCTCAATGCAGCCACGCCTGTAGGCACCCTCATCCCCTGGCTGCAGGCCCCTGTCGTGCATTTGCACTGAAAATCAGGCACGTCTGGTGCAGGGGGTCAGAGGCTGGCGGGAGAGGCGGCGGCGCAGACTGGAGCTCCGTTATCATCCGACATGGTGTGCCAGATGTGGCTCCAGTCTCGTGAGCTGCCCCGGCACGGATTTGCGCCGCGGGCTGATTACGCAGCAATCTGCAACGTCCTTAAAACGCTGCTGGTTGAAAAGTGCGCCTGCCTGTGCACAAAAGGCCTGGCAGCGCTCTGGCTTGAAACCGCGTTTGTGGATAAATGCAGGATAAGTACCTCCGCAGCGAGGCTCTGGTTTCTGGCTGGAAGCAGTGCGCGAGTCTTGCTGTGGGTCCCGGCATCGCAGCCTGGCTGGAAGGCTCGTCAGGGCATCCAGCACGGGTGGAAACATCTTCCCTCGGCTGTAGGGTCACGGCGACGGTGGCACACGATGCGGGGGGGCACGGCTGTAGGGCCCTCGCAGTTGCGGCTTGCAAGCCCTTCCTCCTCCACAGGCTGCTGGGGAGAAGGGGCGAGTGGGAAGGACCAGCAGGTATTTCGGTCCTGTGATTGCAGGTCCATCCCGAAATAATGGAGAACAATCTCAACGCCGTCCCAGCTCCAAACACTGGGGAACTGCAGCTTTTTGACTTTGTTCAGGTCAGCTGGGTCAAAGAACTTGCCTTTGGAAAATTTGAAAGGAGCTGGGTCGAGCTCTGTTCCAGCAAAACTGGGCAGTGATAATTAACCTGACTTTCCCGCTGATCAGGAAAAGGCTGGTGCTGGCCACTTTTTCAAAGATGAGCAG
This sequence comes from Sagittarius serpentarius, assembly GCA_034782735.1. NCBI lineage: Eukaryota > Metazoa > Chordata > Aves > Accipitriformes > Sagittariidae > Sagittarius > Sagittarius serpentarius. Next base: position 18,948,072 of record JAVKLA010000040.1, read on the forward strand.
GGAAGGGGAGCGTGTAGTGAAAAATATGCAAAATAATGCAATATCTGGTAAGGAAGTGAGGTTATTGTTGGGCAGCCATAGGATTCCATAAAAATAACAGATAACCTCACCTGGGGAAAAAAAAAGGACTTCATTATTGCTTGCCGTAAGCCGTATTTCAACAGTTGTCAGCAGTATATGTCAGCAATCGTCAGGCATGTGACTTGGGGCTGCATCGCCTTCTGATGAATTAAAAACCTGCAGTACAACCCACCCCCCCCCGCCCCTCCTCAGGCAGTGAAGTGGCTGCAGGGTGACAGTTTCACATAGTGGGTTGTCACCGGAGAGTCAGCGTCATCCAGATAGGCTTCGGTGGGATCCCAAGGGTGCTTCCTTTGGCCCTGAAGAGCCAATTTATCATTTCTTCAGGAGAAAAGAAATTTGCAGACAGTACAGCTGTTGGGACAGCTTCCATCTTGGGACAAGCTGGGTGCAAGCAAGTTGGATGCGTTTGGGAAGGGCTTGCTGGTCGGGCAGTGACATGTGGCTGAAGCAATTCACGTGGATCCGCAGAGCAGAAGGCTGGAACAGAGAGCTTTTCAGGGAGTTTTTCTGGATCCCCTAAAGGGATCTGTGTGCATGGTCCACAGTGCAAGAAGAGCTGTCGGCGTTGCGCTCTCCCTTGCATTTTTCCGCAGGAGCAGCAGCAGCAGGTATATTTGTGCTGGGGCATCCAGCCGTGCCTGGGAGAGTGTTTCAGCCTGTTTAGCTTGCTGTAGCTAAGGGGTTGAGTCAGCCCCACGTGGATCTGGGGTCTGTTATGTGTCCTCTCTGCCAGCAAATTTGGGAGGGCAGCACACTGGTTAACTGCTGCCAGAAGGGCATGAAAGGCAGGCGAACACGCTGCCAAAAAACTGTACCAGCTGAGCGCGGGTGAGTGTCCTGCTGCAACAAAAGGCCTGATCTGTGTCGGTCATCACAGGAGAGGTTGAAGTGACTCTGTGTAAGAGCATCCTAAATGCTCCTGGTTTAGGAGCATCTACCTAGGGACTTAGAAGTTGCCAGCTGAGGGCTCCGCAGATACTGATATAATGAGATAAACCGAAGGGGAAGCAGCAGTGTAACGTATTTGGACCAGATGTAAAGCGTAGGTTTTTTGCAAGAAGGTAATTGATCACCGGGAGGAAAATACCCTCCTGAGGGATGTAGGAAATTAAACATCACTGGCATGTAAGTCCGGGTTGGTGGTGCTTCTCCTGAGTTCAGAGAGGCCCGTGGATGATGGAGATGGTAGCCGGCTAGCTGTGCGGTCCGTGATTCTAGTGGTTCTTCCTTGTCTTACGAGTCTTAAAAACCACACCACGTCACTCTCCGTTGAATGAAATGTGCTGCAGCCTCCTCAGTAACAGATATTGGCAGCCGGGGGCTCTGTGAGGCAGGGTGTCACGGAAAGCAGCTGGGATCACAGAGGTGACGCAGGGATCCCAGCCCGTCCTTGCCGCTGCAGGATTCCCAAGCAAAACTGATGTGGAACAAGCAATTTATACCAATACAAGAGTTTGTGCTGGGTGTCTCTGGTGTCTTTGGTTTCATTTTAGGTCGTCTACAGTGGCCTTAACCACCTGGCCTGGCCCTGTCTTGGAGGTACGACAGTGAAAACGTGAACCAGGTCTTGCGTATCATCTATGCTGGGCTAGGCTGCCCCACGGCCCATGGGCTTAAGGCTTTCCCAGCAGTGACACGGAGCTGCTTCACGCACCCCTGGTGTTTTCACACATCTCTGGTGATCCTGCAAGTGGCTGCGGTACAGGGTTCTTCTGGCTGTTTCCAGCCCTTTGGTGTTAATTTTCCGTTGATGGAAAAGAGGCGACAGAAGAAATGACTTAAAAGCTGAATATTCGAGTCTGGATTGATGGGGCGCAGAGGGAAGCTGCTGGGCAGGATGGAGTAATGAGGAGGTGAGGGGACGTGAGCAGGGAAGGGATGAGCACACGTTTTTGTGTGAAGGGTGAGAAAAGCGTGGGGAGGAGCGGGGTCGAGGGTGGTGGGACAGAGGGAGGGGGCTTGGGGGGGGGAGCGGGGCGGTGGGACAGAGGGAGAGGTCGCGGTGGGGCAGACAGGGCTGACTTTGGGCGAGGTGCAAGGAGAAGAGCAGCAGTCACACAGGGATGTGGAGAGGGCAGAAGGTGGATGCTAGAAAAACTACAAGAGCCAGAGGAGACACGAAGAGAGATCGGGGCTGGGTAGAGGCTGGAGTTGTGTTTCAAACTGCTGGCAGCCTCCTCCGGCTATAATGCCGTGAAGTCTTTGAGTCATTAGAGGCGGCTCCTCTTGCCTCTTTGACAGTAAGCTCTCCCATTTGACCTGGGCTGATTCCCACACACCACGATTTAGTTTTTTTCCATCCCGCTGTAGCCAAGTTTGTCATTTAATAAATATCACCGCCCCCGCCCCGATCTCTCTACCCTCTGTAAGCCAGAGGAACAGATGGGAGGGCAAAGGACCAGAAATGCCTGGCACTTCCCAGAGCTGGAAAGAAATGGAGATTTTGAGATGAAAAGAAAAAAAAAAAATCATGCCTTTCTCAGCTCTGTCTTTGTTCCTTTGTGCCGTTCAGGCCTGATCCAAACACCTCACCTACCGGAGAGGGAGCCTGTGAAGGTTGAGCACGCCTGGCTGTCACTAACTCCTCGCTCTTGGAGCGAGGCAGAGGGACTTTGGCTGCTTGGTTTCGAGCATTTGAGTTTGGGTTCATCACAGAGCAGCGATAGTAAGCTGACAGCATCTGACAGGGTGTTGAAGGGAATGACAGTCCATGGACACGGGGGCGTTTGTGAACAAAACCAGCTGCAGCTCATGACGCAAAGCAAACAGCTTCTACATGGCTTCAACTCCAGCGTTGTCTCTTTGTTGACCCGGGGCCAGCCACGCTCCTGCATGCTCACCAGCAAAGACCAATACCTGAAGAGCAGGCTCTGAAGGAATCTGCTATTAAACAGGGGAATGAAGTGGGAAGAAGGTGTTTTCTCATCCTGTGGTGCCTGTCCGCGTGAAGCTCTCCTGAGCCCCTTAATCTGAGCAAGAAGAGTTGAAGAGCTGTGGCAGGGCAGCCTGGGGAGGGCTGCTGGTGAACCCTGGCAGCAGACTTGCACGCTTGGTCTTTGCTCCATTCTCTGAAGCATCTCACAGATTTCCTTGGCTCCTTTCCTAACCAGCTCCACATGGAGACCCGGTGTGGAAGAGAGACTGCCGGGACTGCCCTGCAGCCTGGTGTGGCTCGTGGGTTTTGCTCCCGTGCCACCGATGTCTGAATAACACGAGGCTGGACCGAGCAAGGCGTGACAAGCCCAAGGAGTTTGCAACAAGCCCCTCTCCCGTTTGGTGTAGCTGAAACGTCGAACGGCAGAGAGATGGGGCAGGCACTGGGGGAGGGCTCTTGAACCCTCCCCACATCATTTGGCATGGTCTGAAGTGAGCAATATGGCCCGTCCCTTTGTGAACACCTCTTTCAGCGGCACACAATGCTAGTGGCACCCTCAAAGCTTTTTAACAAGAATCGAGACAGTTTGGGCAGGGTTTTTTTGTATGATACTGTCACTATTTTCTGCCTGGACATGTAATTTCTGTTTGACTCAAAAGAAAAAAATAGGAGGGAAGAAAAACAGCCCTAAACTGAAAGCACGGAGGGTCCATGCGCTTGTGGATACCTCTCAGAGGAAAGAGAATGGCCTTTGCTGTCATCCTCACAGTTGTCTGAATCACTTGCTGTTCTAGTGACTAATTCATGACGTTCTCAAGATGTTTGTGTCGCATCTGGAGATTACAATCATACTGCACCTACCTGAACAGAAGACACTCATATATATGTTTGTGTATATATATATATATAAAAAAATATATATGTGTGTGTTTTTGATTTTTTTCCCCAGTTGTGACTCTCCCGTGCCTGTAGCCGGTAACAGCCATGTCAGCCCAAAAGGACAGATGGGTTTCTTCCTTCTCGTTCCTGCTCTTCTGTGCTTCCTCCATCCCAACGCGGGGAAGTGCGAGGCTGCTGCAGGAGTTGAGCCCCCAGGAGTATTTCAGTAGCTTGCAAGCCGGCAGAGCATCCCTGACCTATTTCAGCCATAATGGTATGTATTTAACAGTACGCATTTACATCAGCCTGGGTTTTCAGCAAAGGCTTGTGTGAGGGTGTGTGTGAAAGTGGAACAATGAAGAGGCAATTCTTGAGATTTTTAAACCCAAAGTGATTCTGAAGAGCTGGTCAAGGTCAGCTGGCGAATCTGTGTTTGCAGAGCTCCGAGCGCTCCTGACAAGCAGAGACCTCTTGGGGTGGGATCTTTCCTGGCTGTGTCCCCAGGCACACTCCTTCAAACCGCTTCATTAATTTTCTGGATTATTTTCTGGAGGTACCATGGAGCCTCCTAAGGAGCTGTCCCCCCAAAGGGCCTGGGTTTCTCTTCCATGGTACCTCCCAGGGAAAGGGGGGTCCCTTGCGTGCAGGGGAGCTAAGGGCTGTCAAGAATTGGAAGGAGATCCTTGGCCTTGCCTTGTTCTGCTCCTTCGTGACCCCCAGGTATGGTTTCCCAGAGACATCGGTGTGGGCTGAGGCACCAACACAGCTCCCACGTCAGCACTGAGGGGCCGGGGGCGTTAGAAAGGAAGGAGGGGAGACTGCGGGCATTCATGTTGTTGCCTGTAATTAGTTTTGTTTCAGTAAATACCTCACTCTTTGAGTAAGAGCAAGACCATATTGTGTCAAGCGCTGTCCCAGTGCGTGGCAGGAGGATGCTCTTGACTCTGAGGACTTGCAGCCCAGCACAGCAGCACCCGTCTGACAAAACCAGTCCCACTCCCGCTGTCTCCCCCAGCCACATCCCCGCAGGCACCTCCGCCGGCAGCACGCCACGGCTCCCTGTTTGCCCTGCTCAGGTCTGCTCAGATGTCCCGGGGACGTTTGCGTGGGGGCCTTAGCGTGCTGTTACCGTGCCAGAGCAGAGACAGGGCTTCCCCTGAAGGTACTTATCTTTCCCCGTAGGGGATGGGATGGAAACCAGGAGGTTTTTCTGTTTCAGTTTCTCCTGGTGCCCAGCCCTTCTTGGAGCAGATTGAGAACTCGGCCGAGGCCCTCCAGGACTATGGCGTTTCGGTGGTGAAGGTAAATGGGGACGAGGAGCGGGACAGGCTGTTCCTGCAGACGATTATTTCTGCAGGGCTTCCTGCAGGGTGGACAGAGCCGCCTTGGGGACTGACAGCAGTGGCACCCCACAAGAAAGCAGATGGTGGCAGACCAGGGCATCCCATTTTATCCCGTGCCCTGGCCTTGCATCTGCTGCTTGTGGGTTGCGTCACACCTTCTGCCTGCAGGACGCGGGCAGGTTCCTGTGTCCCGGAGAGGCTCGACGTTGTGCGTGTGTCTCCGAAAACAGCAAAGCAGAGGACTGGCAGTGCTGTGGGTCAGGCAGGGGCAGCCCTGAGCTGCTCCTGGCCCTCCCAGTTCAGTCTCAGTCAATGAACTTGTGCACTTTGATTTGCATTCATGGGTTTAGGGGACACTTAGCTACTCACATTTTTCCCACAGTCTGGTCTTTTTCACGGGCCGCCCCACGTACCAGGCTTAGGTGACTGATCTGATCTGGCCTCCCAGCAGCTGCATGGGGTACGCGGAGTTGCCTGGTCATTGCTGTGTACCCGTGGGCATGGCACAAGGAAGAGTACAGTCCCCAGCGTGCTGCACAGAAGGGCATCAGCCCGCTCGCCTCACTCCGGTGGGACTTGCCCAGCTCCCTCCATAGCTCCCTCCTGCCGGCTCAAGCTGCAAAGATGACTCGGTTCGCTTCTTTTCAATTCAGTGCAATAAATATTTCATATAAAGGAGTTTTTAGCAGAAACTTGATGCAGATTTAGGTGAGGGAATTACAAATTCAGGCAAGTGTAAGTGCTTGTATGTATATGTATGTATATATTTAATTTCCTCCAGATGCAGGCTGAGTTTAATAAGCAAGCAGTGATCTGTCACTTTGAATAGGCTGGGCAGAACATAAGATCTCTTGATCCCGTCTGACCCAAATCAAGGCAGGCTGAACTGGAGAACTGAAGTGCAAACTCCAATCCCCATATCTGGACTCCCTTTTATTGTATTTTCTCTCCCAGCAGGTTTGGAAAGACTGTATTTACACTCTTGAATGGAAGAAAACAGTAGTGCTGTATGTTTGTGGCCATTTGTGGAGCTGAACGTCTAATTACATGCTTTCGATGTCTAGGTTAATTGTCCCAAAGAGGATGCCTCAAGATACTGTGTAAGAGAAAATGCATTAAGGAAAGCCTACCTGTTCAGGTGAGGGGGGCTTTCTGGGCACCACACTGTGATTGCTTTCTAGTGCAAACGTTTGAAGAAAACGCTGTCAGTGATCAAAGATGTCTGTGGAGGAAGAGAGGAGCTGTGAGGACAGCAGTGGCATAGAGAGTTTAGCGAAAAGTACCCCCGAAAGGTCCAACACAGGCCACGTAGATGCAGTGTCCTCAGCGTGAAACCTCCCATCCTGCCCCGTGTTCCTTCGAGCAGCAGAGGGCTGTGCTGCTGCACGAAACCGCGAGAGAAATCCTCCATCGGTGTTCTTCTGGCCTTCTGGCCTCCCGCCGCCAGGTCCGCCAGACTTGCGCTCTGGGTTTGGGTCTAGTCCTAGAAAGAAACACTCTTCGGTGCTCTTCCTGTTGGTGTGGGTGGCTCATCTGCCCTGGGTGCCGAAGGTTTAGCTCTTGGTCTCTCCATGGGTTGTCAGCTGGAAGCTTCTCCACGTATCGGCTCAGTTCTCATTGACTATTGTACGTGACCCGCAGAAACATTTTCTCTGGTGGTGAGGGTCTGCAGGGTGATGCTTGGTATATGGAGACCTTCTGTCAGTCTGTGCTAGGCTTCTCATCAACAGTCCCCAGAAGCTGAGCAAAACGGCAGTGACAGAGGTGACTTCACTAAAACAGCATTGCCTGGGCACCTAGTCCTACAAAATCCCCAAATTCCGTCCCAACATTTTCTTTTCAGCCATCTGGAGATTTCCAGATCTCTGGAAATATTCAGCAGAGTGAAAATTAAATCAGTACGTGTAGCTAATCTTTCATAGTTTCTTCAGTGATACTCTTTCTTCCCTCCCTAGAGGTAACATGCTGATCAGAGAGTTCCCCACCGATGCCTTGTTTGACGTGAACTCCATTGTTGCTAACGTTTTGTTGTAAGTACAGACCAGATGCATCTCTGTGAAATCCTTTACTTTCCGTTTTCTCTTGATATAAAGTTTTGCATAACTACAAACCCCACGTACTCCAGAAGCTGCTCTCAGCCAAGCCGAAGGCTGCTTCTCTCTTTGGTATGGTTTGACCCTTTTAGATCTATGTCCTTGAGCTGACTCACCAGCACACATCTGGGCAGCTGTATTTGGCTGTGAATCGTCAATCTGCCAGCAAGAAGCTGGAATTTTACCTTGTGTTTCCCATCCCAGTTATGTGGCTGCAAATTCACTCTTAAAAGAAAAACCGTGGCTAATGAGTTTTTTCTGACTCCTCAGTGCCCTGCTCTTTAATGAAGTTAAATACGTTGAAACGCTGGCAGATCTTCAGGACATTGAAAATGCATTGAAAGGGAGGTCGAACATGGTCTTTGCCTATGTACCAGCTACTGGGACAGCAGGTATTAACGTTCAGCTTTTCATCTTTGCTCTCCTCCCGGAGCCTTTTTTACTAAGGTGCAAGGGAGCTGGGTTTCTGACCCCAAATCCTGCAAACAGAGGGTCAAGAAAACCTGAAAGGGCCACCCGGACACAAGTTCTCCACCTCTGTATGTCTTGCTGTGCTTCCAAAGGGATCAGTTGCACCAGAAAAGTTTTGCTGGGAGCATAAACTTTCAGAGATGGGACTTGAGAGGGAAAGCAAGCCAGTGGCTGCCGTCTTAAAGAATAAACAAACCCATAGGCAGATCTCTGGTTATGCAGTAGAACAGATTCACGTAGGCCACCTGTGTGTTTCCTGGGGATCAGCAACTGGGTCCAGCTCCAGTTACTCAGTTGCCTTCATAGTGTGTCTTCAGACAGCTGTGACTTTCTACCAAGGGTTCCTGAAAGCCTGGGCATTGATATTTACAGCTGGGAAGGATGAGGAGGGAGAGCTGGAGGGAGCTGAGATGAGTTCGTCTTGCCTTTCTCTTTCCAGAGCACAGAGCCGTGATGGAGGCGGCTTTTGTCTATGGGACCGTCCACCAGTTTGTTCTGACAACGGAGGCAACGCTGTTGAAAGCCACTGGGTATGTCCAAACACACACCGACCAGGAAGAGCTGCTCCCCTGCACTGTCCGCTCTACTCTTGGTTTCTCACATTCCCAGGTCAAATCTGGGACGGTATCAGAAAGTTACGCCAAGGGTGGACAGTCAGATCAGTTCTGCTTTTCCAAAACGAGCTGCTGCTTGTGTGCCTGGACTTGGGCTAGCCATACCATTTGCGGCTGTTCACTGAATGGGATTTTATAGGAGAAGAGCCCACCGTCTCCTTTCCATAGCTGACTGATCAAACCTCAGCCGTGGGTTTTCAGGAGGGCTGATACAGCTGTTGTTCTAGTCTTAAAACGCTCAGCCTTGTGCTTCGATGATCAAGTCTGGCCAGCTGCTACAGTGGGTCGGAGCAAGGCCCACCCAGCTCCATACCTCACCCCCGCAGTGCCCATGGGTGCTTCCCAAGGGGCATGAGGAAATGGATGCGTGTTGCCTGCAGCCTCCCATCTTCTGGCAGTCAGAGGTTTCAGGACTGTCAGAGATGGGAGGAGAACCTGTACCATGGTGTTAACAGCCGCCAGGATTTTTTAAACTCATTTTCACTTTTCATCTCAGCCACTTCTGGCAGCAGTGAGTTCTGCAGTTCAGCTGCATGAGACACTGCTCACGTATGTGGGACTCTGCAGCGGATGGCTTCACTGGAGCTGGCCAGCTCGGGCCATCCCCTTCCCATGCCGGGAGGAGCTGCGCTAGGAGGGCAGATCCTTCAACGTGACTTTGCTGCTGATGCGAGCTACGGCAGTCAGGAAACTGAGAGTGAGGAAGGTGGGAATATCACGTAGCATGTTGCACCTTCAGCAGAGCGTTTACATAACGATTCGCCTGCTTTCACGGGTGACACCAGGGCAGGCACCAAAGTGGTCCTTCCCCGAGGTGCCATCCTGTCCTTGCAGGATCGTGATCAGGGACAGCATTTTGTGGTTGCCACTAGATGGCACGGTTGTCATTTGGACAGAAATTGGCTTCGTTCTGCTTAAAGCAGAGAGGACACCAGCAGGCCATCTCCTTAGCTGATGAAATGGTGGTAGCTTCACCAACAGGAATAGCTTTCAGCCAGCCGGGGCAGCAGGCTTTGTGGTCTTAATACTACACTCTCCTCTTCCATAGAGAGATCTTAAAACCTTTTACAAAGAAGGTGCTCCCTGGCTTAGAGGTGGGGAATGGGTATGTAGGGAAAGGAACGTGACCTCCCAAAGTTAACCCACAGGCCAACACCAGTGATGGTATCAGAGCAGGAACGACTAACCGGGGAACCATCCAGGGAACTCGGATCTCACGGCTTCCTTTGGCGCAGCCAAAACCAGTGCTGTTCAAAAGGTGGAATATTCCTTACACAGTCTGTAAAATGTCACCAGTGAGGTACAAGACGTGAGCAAAGCTGTAGGCTTCAGCTCTCGTCCTCCTGCCCAGGTCCCACTGAGAAAAGCTTAATTGATGTCCTTCTAGAGCTGGGCCAACTGTTCTGGCGTTGGGCTCATTTACACCTGGTGAGCCAGGGTCTTCATTAGATGTTCAGCACGACGCTGAAAGGCACCTGGACATAATTGCACCTGTAAGTAGTGGGGCTCTTGAAGAGGTCCCACAAGCCTGCCAAACCCTGAACCTGAGGATCATCTGTCAGCAAACGTGGTCATTCTGACAGGGCATTTTAAAACCCCGCGGTGGATGCCTAGCTCAGCATGGGTTTTGTTTTCTCTCTCACAGCCATGATGAGCCTGATGTGTCGTCTGCCCGGCTGTTGTTCTGCCACTGCCAGCAGGCCGCAGACCTGGCGCAGCCCTGCAGGAGGACAGCCATGGAGGCGGCTCTGACGATGCTCAACATCCACAGGCACCTCAAGCTCATGGGGGCTCCGCTGGTGGTATGACTGGGAAAGAGGGGCCACTTGGGCTGTGGGCATGAGGGCAGCTGGGGTGGATGTGAGGATGAGGGAGGTGTGAGCAGAGGGCAAGGCTGGGCATGAGAATCTGCCCCTTACCCATGAAGTTAATGGCAAAGCTCCCAGGTTGGGTCCAAGCAAGGAACAGGCATGGGGCTGGACGGGAGCGACACTCCATTGCACTGCTCAGCTTGCTTAGACCTTACCAGGGAGCCCTGGCACCAGTGTATGCTCCTCTAGTTGTCTGTAAGCGCCGTGAGTGGGAATGGGGTGGAGGTGCCCCTTGGACTTTGCTGGAACGAATAGAATAGATAGAATAGAATAGAATAGACTATTTCAGTTGGCAGGGACCTACAACGATCATCTAGTCGAACTGCCTGACCACTTCAGGCATGACCCAAAGTTAAAGCATGTAACTGAGGGCATTGTCCAAATGCCTGTCAAACACTGACAGGCTCGGGGCATCGACCGCCTCTTTATGAAGCTTGTTGCAGTGTTTGGCCACCCTCTCGGTAAAGAAATGCTTCTTGAAGTCCAGTCTAAGCCTCCCCTGGCGCAGCTTTGAACCATTCCCACGTGTCCTACCCCTGGATACCAGGGAGAAGAGCTCAGCACCTCCCTCTCCACATCCCCTCCTCGGGAAGCTGCAGAGAGCAAGGAGGTCACCCCTCAGCCTCCTTTTCTCCAAACTAGACAAACCCAAAGTCCTTAGCCGCTCCTCTAGCTCCCCACAGGAGGCTCAGCGCCCTGGGGAGTTCGGTATCGGTCATTCAAGCCTTGGTGAGCACAAGGGACAGGAGGCTCCCTCCTATCTCCTCTTCCCACGGGGGCACTGAACCTTAGCAGGCCTCCAGTTCCCGCTGGTGGCATCTCTGCCCAGCCGAAAGGTTGGGCAGATGAGCTGGGAAGTGCCTCCTTCAGCCAGCCTCCTGGGTTAGGCCCACGGAGGGAAGGCACTTCGTTAAGCAGCTCCGTGCTGTCATGAAGCAGCATGTCCAAGGCAGGAAGGGAGGGGATGCCAGGTCTTGCATGTTGCGGCCAGGGTTTTCAGACTGCCCCAGGGCATGGGTGCCAGGTAAATAAAAATTAATGGAGATTTGACATCTGGAGTTGCTAAGTCAGAAAGAACAGGCATAGTAAAGCCCAGGTTTTTAACAGGGAGGGTCATGACAGGTTGGAATGGTTTAACAGGGTTTGTGTGGGTTCTGCTTCGATGGATGTTTGAGAATCGGCCTTGGAGGCTTTTTCTTGAGGGTCTCCTTATTTCCGTGGCTGGGGAACATATGGTGGCTTGGGCTGTGCAGGAGAAGAGCTGAGGTACCTTCAGCGGTGTGGAGATGTGCTCCAGTATAACCATGTCTCTTCTCCAGACAGAGGTCGCTGAGGACCCGGAGAAGGTTTCCACCGTTCACCTACAGCTTGGGCTACCACTTGTGTTCATCCTCAGCCAGAAGGAGACCTACGAGGCTGACAGGAGGACAGCAGAGTTTGTGGCCTGGCAGCTCTTGGGCAAAGCAGGAGTTGCACTTTTATCCAGGTATTTGCTCTAAGGTGTTTTGATGTTCTCCTTGCTTTTTGTGGTGTTTCCGAACTCGCTACCCCACCGCCAGGATGATAGTCAGTGGGCTTATTCACATTTGTATGAGAGGTAGTAAAACTAGGCTATATCCTGCGAGAGGATGTCACATTTAAGGACTTGTCCAGAATCAGATTAGTTTGGTTTCAGACTGGCTGGAAGTGTAGAAATGTTTGAGTCTCTTGCTGACTTAGAAGTGGAAAACCAGTCAGACTAAGAGAGATTTTGGACAGGAAACTTGGCACAGATGGAAGGCTTGTATTTTGCCCTCAAGGGCAGAAGGAGATCCAGTAAAGGAGGCGGACTGGGGGTGCTGGGTGCCCGGGTGCTGGGATGCTCAGTAAGCGATGCCTCCTCAGTCGACGAGGGCTCTCTGAGTTAGGCCAGCACGCTTGTTCCCCCGGAGGACAGGAGACACGCTTGCGGCTGGCCATAGGGCAGCTGTGCTGTGGAGATCTGGCTTCCTCTGCGGCTGACCACCAGCTACTTATCCCAGCTCCACGGGCTCAGGAACAGCCTGTGTGTACGCCAGACCGGCTTGTGTTTGCAAATGCTTCCATGGTGTCTTGCCAAAGGAGGTGTGCAGCCCCTGTAGGCACGGTCGCACGGCCTTTGGCGATGTCTGCTGGCAGCTGTGCAGATGGGAGGAGGTGGAGGAAGGATGGGTGTGGGCTCTCTTATTCCCGCTTTCTGCCACCGTGGTACCTCCCTGTATGGAGGCACTTCTTGGCTGCATTTACTGATGAGCTGAAGTCCACCAGCAGAGCAGCTGCGCTGGGATGTGGCTGCCAGTGCGTGAGCAAAGACCCGAATCACAGAAAAGGAATCCAAGCCCCTTGCGAAATAGGCACGTTATCCAGTGCAGCCCCACCAGAAGGACACTTGGAGCCTATTTCTCCACCACTGACATTGATTCTGGGTTCCTGCAAGTTCTCGGGGGCCCTGAAGCATGACTCCGTGAGGACACGGTGCTGCTGAAAGAGGTGGTCTTGCCAGCCAGCCAGGCTGAATGGAGGGGGTGACCTTGCACGTCACACCATCTGATGTTCACTTTGTATTTTGGAAGGGACCTCGTAGATTTGAACATTCTGCTCCGGTCAAACGTCGCTCTCAAGACACCAGATGAGGTTAGATGCTGGATTTCTTTATTGTACAACTCTTTATTTCCCTATCTGGGCATGGTGCTCTTGAGAGTTGTTGGGGTGTTGCTTGGCTCCGTTGTTACTTGACAGCCATCCCAGAAGCTCAAGGGGAAGTGTCTTTCCCTAGATGCACGATGGAACTGCCTCGGTTTGGTACTGCAGAGCAATCGTGCCTGCTGGTAAAGATAAAATACTGAGTTTATTTTGGGTTCAAAACCTAGGGTGACACCTCCATTACACCTTAAGGCAACACAAGGTTGTGAACTACCTAAGGTAGTAGTCCAAGTGCAAATTCCCCAAAGATTTGGACTTCTAAAGGTCCTTGCCCCCTTAGGAAAGGCGTTCAAAAGATGGGAGAGGAAAGGAGTGTGGAACTAAGAGCAAACTAAGAGCAAACAACCAAAGGTCTGTGCTGAACTGATGTAACCAAATGCCTCTGGCAGTGATCTGGGAAAAGGGCAGGGTGTAAGTTAAATGAGGTTGATCAAGATGAGCTCAACTCTGGAGGGACCTGACCCAGCTTGTGAGGCAAGATGGAATTCGGTGCCGACAAATGCCAGGGAGCACACGTTGCCCCGGATTACCTGAACTGTCACACTTGTGATTGCAAAGATACAGGATCAGACCTGAACCTGAGCATCCCCTGAGGGCTTCCCATGCCCTGGTGAGAGATGTGCATGTTGTGTTTCTCCTCGTAGAGACAATGGGAGGTGCCAGCAGTTTGTCATCTCTCTCAGTTCATTGTAAAATTCATTTTCTCTGAAATGCCTTTCACTGAGACAGTGCCAGAACTGGTTTTAAGTCGACAAGGTCTCATTTCTGAGAAATAGATTTTGCTCTTTTCTTTCCATGGGTTGGCAGCCCTTGTACACTTGGGAGCACTCCTCTTGGTTGAGCTCCATGAGGTAAAGGATTTTTTGTGCCAGTTTCCCAGGCTGTGATGGGCTGCCAAGTGGACCCTGTACTTCCCCGCTCTCCTTCGCTCTTTGGCCACTGGGCTTTTTTTTGCAGTGGTGGATCCATGTTAAGATGCTGGGAGGTGGAGCGGGCGTTCACTTTCACCGCTCCCGGCACAGGATCCCACATAGCCACAATTACTTCCTTGCAAGGAAACGTCAGTCTGGAGTGAGAAAAACTCACGCACAGGTGAAACCAGGCCAAAGAAACGCACCCCAGAAGCTCCCCTTTTCAGCAGCTTTAGGAATCTATTGACATACCCCAAAAATAAGGAGTTGGGTGATGGTGTCGCATCAGCCTTGAGTTTGGTTTGCAGACAGAATGGGCACAGGGTGATGTTTTGCTCCCACTGGTTTATTCTGGTTTCTTTAGGGAGTGCCAATCAAATACCTGGTCTTGGAAGACACTGATGAAGTTATAACCCTGGTGGAAGATAAGAGCAAGGTCGAACAAATCCAGGAGGAGGAGGAGGAGGAGGAGGAAGATGAGGATGATGAAGGGAATAACAATCAAGGTGTGCAACTAAACAGCGAAAAGCTGATTGTCATCAGATAGGACATGCAGTCAGCATCTGCTAGAGTCGTGCAGGCATATGTTAAAGCGTTAGAGAACACTTCTGCAAATCCAAGGCAAACCATCACAGTCACATTACGGTTATACAAAGTGGCTCTTTCGTTCTCTGCGGAACACTGGAATTTCATGACAGACAGGCATAATTTTTAGGGGCAACACCAGAGAGAAAAATCAGCAGCTGTTAGAGGAACAGTTGCAGAAGTGCTGCATGAGGGACAGGGGTGCTTCTGCTTGAATCCATCCAGCTTCAGAGACATGAAGGATTTAAAGTGCACCCAACACTGTCTCCTCTTCAAGCATCACAAGAAGAGCAGTCAGAATTATCAGTCCCTTTGGAAAGGTTTGAGACATGTTTTTGTAAGAGCTGTACCAGACTTGCCTTCCCCAGGGAGAAAACACTGGCCCTTGCAATGTGTCCTTGAAGACACATTTGTTTTCCGTACAAAATGGGGTTTGTTTTCCAAGAAAAAAGTGTCACGGGATCCTCGAGGAGCCAACGTGCTTAAAGACCAGCGTCCGAATCAGAGGGCACAACTGGTGGGAGATGGCATAAGTGCATTTCAATGCGTTTGTGTGTCTGTGCCTCTGCTCCCCCGCACAAGGCAGTTACTTACCCCGCTGCTGACCGTCACCACGTCTCTGCTGAGAGGTGCTGCCTTACAAAAACGTGCTGGGGAGGGGGGGGGGTGGCACAGGGAGGGGGGCTCCAGTTCCCTCTGCCCTCTGTGCGTACCTGTGTTCACGCACGGCTGTGGGTCCCTTGCAGACGTTCAGGACGATCAGGTGGTGGAAGCAGTTTCCAGGGACAAGAAGCGAGAGCTGCCCCTGGAGCAGATCCTTGCCCTGACGGAGGAGACCTTCCACTCTGCCCTCTTGGAGACTGCCCGGACAGTAGTGCTGTTTTATGCCAGCTGTGAGTATGAGATGTGGCCCGGCTGTCCCTTCTCTAAGCTTGCGCTGCTCATCATGCTTTCCGTAGCGTGGTAATGCCCTAGACAAGTTTAAACGATAAATAAGTGCCATATCCTGCCTCATGGGCTTCCACCCACCGCTAGCAATCAGATTAAATCAGTTCTTCTCGTTGACTGATACTGTGTGAAGACAGTACCTCTCAGTATAAAGGTACCAATGTTCATAGGTTTTTAACCATTTTACAGGGACCGAATGTAGGACAAGAGGGGAAATTGTGGTAGCGCGGGCTCATGGAATAGCCTAGAGAATGTGGTTGCTGTCTGCTGCACAGAAGCACAGCGTCCAGTTTTCCTTCTTTCTTCCAAGTCTTTCAGAGCTTGAAGCACCTTAGGATGCAGAGAATCGTAATGTGACATTGTCAGAAAGCAAGGTGGGGCTGGTCTGTCACCTGTATGTCCCTCAGGGCTGTGTCTCTCCTGTGTTTCAGGGGAGGCAGTGTCCCTGGCAGTGCTGCGGTCTTACACCGAGGTGGCCGATCACCTGAAAGGTAAGGTGCCACAGGTCTGAGTGCTTTACGGCTGGCATGCACCTGCCCTGGCAGTAGGAACCAGAAGACTGGGAGGATACTGATGGTACCTCACTCCCTCACCCAGAATATACTCCTTTTTTCCCCTCAGATCCTTAAGGAAGGCATACCCGCATC
Organism: Sagittarius serpentarius; assembly: GCA_034782735.1. Taxonomy (NCBI): domain Eukaryota; kingdom Metazoa; phylum Chordata; class Aves; order Accipitriformes; family Sagittariidae; genus Sagittarius; species Sagittarius serpentarius. Next base: position 18,964,114 of record JAVKLA010000040.1, read on the forward strand.
AGGTTGCTTAGGAAGAGTCCTTTGTTTCTTACTTAGGGATCGCTGCGGTCCGTTTGTGCCTCTATAAAGTCACGGGACTGGGAACGCAGCCTTCCGCAGTCGCCCTGTGTTGTTGGTGTAAATTGGTACACACCAGCTGCCCAAGCTGCCTTGCAGCTGAGATGGCGATGTCGGTGGGCACAGCGACCGCGCGATGAGCGGTGGTGGTGGCGGCGGTGAGGACGATGATGGTGACGGTGGTGGGCGCAGCGACCGCGCGATGAGTGGTGGTGGTGGCGGTGGTGGGCGCAGCGACCGCGCGATGAGTGATGGTGGTGGCGGTGGTGAGGACGATGATGGTGATGTTGGTGGGCGCAGTGACTGCGTGATGAACGCGCAAAAGCGTGGGGAGGGCCAGGGTAGAGCACCAGCGGCAGGGGGTGACACGGGGTGGGCTCTGGAGCGAGGAGGGGCAAACAGCCGGCGCTGTAGCCTGCATCACGGAGACAGGGTCCTGTTTGTGCCCCTCAGTGCTAGGTCCTGCACAGGCCAAGGGGATGCACTACGTGCTGCGCAGCAAATCAATGTGCTGGGCGGCACATCGGATCTCCTGTCCTTGGAAGTACTTGATCTGGAAAGGAGCCGTAATTGGCCCCGGCTTTGGTGGAAAGCATGACAGACAGGTGTGGGCAGGCCCAGATCTACTGGGGCAAGACGGTGTCGGAGGAAGAATTTACAATGATGGTGCCTTCAGGGCCTGGAGACTGGCTTAATTACATGGGAAGTCTCGCAGACGGCCACAGAACTCCATAAATAACATGTGACGGTGAAGAATCAGCAACACTTAAAGATGGCACACACTGGGCAGTCTGGTAGTAAAGGCAGGAGGGAGTGCCCTCTCTTGGTTTTTCTTCTTCATCAAGGCTCATTTCTCCTTGTGATGGCACTTCCCTGGGACTGGGCTCCCTGTCCTGCGGAGTGCAAGCAGGATTCGGGCTGAGCTCTCAGCAGTGGGGAACATGTATAGAGTCTCCAGAGGACCCCGCCAGCTTTCTGGGAAGCAGATGCAGTGGGAGCTGCTTACAAGAAAGCCTCCTGGGAACGCCGCGGACAGTGCTGTGGTTTGGATGAAGGCGGTTCTGCATTCATAGTTTGCATGAAGGGAGAGTCACCAGCAGCTTTGATCTGGACTGAAATCCCGGGAATAAACAGGAAAGGTCAGGGAGGGTTGTTGTCGTTAGAGATGTTATGGTTGATGGTTTGGGGTTTCTTTTAGGCTCCCCAGCAGTCAGACCAGCTAGAGGAGCAACGTGGGAGAGTCAGTGCATGGAACCCTGTCTCTTCCTGAGCCAGTGGCCAAACCTTGGCTGATTCTGTGCGGCCAGGCTTTCAGCATGTGTTTTTTGAATCATTTGATAACAATCTCGGTACATGGAAGCAGCCACAGGCAGATTCTCAACAGAGATTATGAACTGATTGGGGTCAGGGCCTTTCCTCTGTGATCAGTGAGGTCCCACCAAAGACTCCCAGGCCAGATGTGACCTGTGGAATGACTCCAGTCTGCTTTCCCCTGGATGGAGAATGGCTGCGTTAGTAGATCTGGAGATGCTTTGTCTCTGCTGCTGAGGGAGCCTCGGTCACAGGCAGGCTACCGGGGGAGCTGGAAGACCTAAAAGGATGGGGTTCCCTGGGCTCTCAGTTACGGCCAGGATGAGGGAAGATACAGCAGTGCAAGGGACAGAAGTCTGGATCGGGAAGAAGATCTTGAGCTGTGCAGGACTGAGAATAAAACATGGGGTATGGCTTTGGGGCAATCCCGGCTCCCCCAGAAGCGCTGGTATTCCTGTCGGCTCTCCGGGGTGGAGCTTTCTTCCTGAGGGCTGAGAAGCCAAGAGCAGCTGTCTGAGGCATGAATCACTCGCTCTAGAGGCACATTTTGAGTTGCAGAACCAGGTCCCACTTTTGATGCCAGTTCTTTGTGCAAAATGGCGCTGAGAATCGGCCGTACGAAATCAAGCGCAAGGGCATGGAGGAGGTTGGAGACTGGAATGACCTTCTGAATCGTCCACTAAAAGATTTTCAGCAGGTCATCACCAAATTAAGTTTACAGCCCCCCAAGTGTTTTCCCTTTGCTGAGAGATCCAGTCTAGCAAGACGTAAAGAGAAGTGTCTCTGTCTTGCTGAACTGAGCACGTTTTCTGCTCTTGCAGCAAGAGCGTGCCATTCTCACTGCCGCTGGGGCTAACTGCTGCAGCTCTTGTTTTCTTTTGCAAGACGTGAATTTATGGAAGCAGCAGCCCTGGGACAGGAGAAGAGCATGCGAAGGTGAGACAGCGCTGAGCTTTTCTTAGGTGTGTCATTGGCTTTCTTTGCAAAGGAGAAAAAACCAGTTTCTAAGAAGAGCAATATACTGTGACGAAAAACAGCTCTGCTTCCCTCTTCTGTGCTTGTGGAGTCTTCTTGACCAATGACTTCCAAAGACAGGGGTCTGAAGTTGTAGTTCAAAGGCATGAAAATCACCTGCGTGATTTAGCAATGTGTATTCATGGAACCTAAATCTGAAGTAAGGGTTTAGGAGTCCATTATGGGATGCTGTCTGGGTAGTCGTTTCCCATTCCGTATGGGATTCCTCCTCTTGAAGTGCAGCCTTTGGACCAGCTCTTCAAGGGAGCTCTTTCTAATGCCAGTCCTGCCCTCCAAAGGATTAGAAGTTTAAGGGATTCTTGATTTTTCTTGTTCCCTATAGCACTGATGATTTGTCTCGTCCTGGTTTTATAAGACCCCTAGGACAGAGGTTCTCGCTGTTGCTGGTTTTAGTAGCACCTGAAATCACAAAACAGTAGGATCTTGTGTTCCTCTTTCACCTTTCTTCCCGTCCAGCAGCTCAGCAGTGACCACGGGGCTGAACAATCTGTTGCTGAGTTACTCAGCTCCTGAAACTGCTGCTCATTCAGTAATTAATATGCTCGTTCAGTAATTAATAATACGGTGCAGATTGGGATGGGAGAGTGATCATCCTGTACAAGGTGTTGCTCAGGCCAGATGAGGCTCCTTTGGAGCACTTTTGGCATGTAATCCCCCAAGGTAGTATCCAAATACTAAAACTCATTTTTGAGGGACCTTAGAGCAGTCTTGCAACTCAATTTTAACAAGACATCAAAGCCCTATTTCCATGTCATTATTTTTCAGAGTTGGGCAAGACACAAGATTATGTGGTAAGAGATGATGAGAACCAGCTATACTGGATCGGAGGCGTGAAATAAATCCAGGGGCAGGCTTTTAATTTGCGATGTTATTTCAGAGCGCGGACAATGACACAAACCATTTCTGCTCTCGTGGAGTGTTTTGACAGCTCCTGACTGAGTGAAATTGCAGACCCTTAGCCCCGTGCTGCCGCTTGCTTTTTCTGTACAGGAGTTTGACACAAGGCAGGACAGCAGCAAACTCCTCATGTGAGCTGCAAAGCAGAACCTAAAATGAGGATTGCAGAAAATGGTCCGGTGGGACGCCGAGGATTAGGGGGCAAGAACACATGCTAAGGTCACCTCTGCCTCACCCTTGTCTCTGGAGATGCCTTGCCCATCCCCGGCAAGCACGTTTCTAACCGGTGATTAAAACCCTTCCACAGCTCCTCTGCCAGAAAGACTCAGCTGTGCTTGGTTCTCAGGAGCTTGTTTTAATATATGGTCAAACCTCCCTACCTGGGAATGGGTTGTTGCTTGTCCTTGGCCAGCTGGCAACAGAGAGCGATCTCACTGTCGCCTCCAGAGCAGACTTTACATATTAGATTTTATTGTTTCTTTCTTCCAGGCAATTTCCAATCAAAAGAAACACAGTTCTCTGGGTTTTTCCTCAGGAGGCACGTCTTCCAAACTTCTCCACATTCTCTCTCATCTGCTTAAGCCTTTCCAAAAAAAAGTTTCCCAGCCTGACTTGCTGGGCTCTGCAGAGGTCTCACCGGGCCAGAAGAGCATCATTTTCCTCCCATCCCTTGCAGACGCTGTTGAGAGTTCATCCCAGAATGAGCTTTGCCCTTTTCTGCAGCACTGATGATATCTGTGCATCCTGCTTCTCATTATAGAATGCTGCTGTTGTTGCATTTTGCCCTTCAAATTGCTTTCTGCCCCTCTGGGCTTGGGATCATTCGCAGATTGGATCTGTGTGTTTTATTCCATCAGCCAAACCTTTAATGAAAATAGTGATCAGAATCAAACCCGGGACAGACAGAGAAGAAAGCCTGGCTGTTTTGATCTGCTGTAATCTTAAGAAATCCTCATCGCCTGCCCTGACCCTGGTTTCTGAAGGACACTTTGTGATCGTCTGCCTCCGTGTGGGTACTTGTCTCTAGGTTCCATCCCATCTTTCCCATGTAACTGCTGAATGGTGTTCAAACAAATTTAGGGAAGGCATGAAGATTTCTGAGATACAGCATTCCTGCAGTGGGCATGGACGACGTATGGCCTGAGGACTGTACGCAGCCGTGCTGTCCTTGGTCAAGCCTGCAAGTAGGTAGGAGGCAGGTTAGGCGAGGCTGGCAACCAAGGGGTGGTGGCTAGTGAAGCTGGTGGATGGTTCACCTGCCAGCTGGTTAGCACAGGCTTAGCCGTGGACCAGCACTGGCCTGTGCGGGTCGTCACCCGACCTGCAGATGAAAGAAAGGCTGATAGGGACATGCTGGAGTTGCAGGCACCGTGTCTCGGGCTCACGGAGAGCGTGCAGGGAACCAACCTTCATTTGTTTCACTGCTTGTGAATGCCTTGAGTTTATCGCTTTGGTGAGACCCGTAAAAAGCTTTTTTTAGTACCAGGAACCAAAGTTGGACTGACTGCTCTGTAATTTCCAAGTGCTCTCCCTTTCCTTCTCCCTTACCTGTGAGACCCCAGGCTCTTTCTTAAGGTCCTAAAGGTACCTGCTAGTGGCTTGGAGGTGGGCAGCTTGCGTAGGTAGGATAGGGTGAATGCCATCAGACTGCCAGCCTCTATTACATCTGTCGTGTTTATGTGGCCTTTAACTGCTCCTTGTGTACTGGGCTCCATGTTTTAGGTAGAACAGCCACTTCTCAATACTGGGCACCTAATATATGACAAAACTTTGAATGCATCAGCCTCCTCCATGCCAAGCTTTATCTTCTCTCTTTCCTGTAAGTGAGGGCCTCCATCACTTCTTTGTCTTGGCCCTATTCCTAAGGTATTTCCAGTACCTTTCCTTACTGCCTTTTATGCTCCTGGACAGTTGCCTCAGGGTTTCTTGGTGTTCCTTTGAGTAACCAGCCAGATGTGAATGTCTCTGGGAATTCCCTTCTGAGAAGGGCAACCTACCACTTCCCTGAGTTTATTCTGTCCGTGGTCTGTTGTTTGGATCAATCCATACCTGCTGGGGTACTTAATACATTCACAGGCTGGAAATAGTTACTATTACGCTCAAAAGTGTAAGGCATATCCATGAATGATTTCGAGAGGGAGATAGCCAGCACTCAAAGGGATTGTGTATTCGGGGCTGGATTTTGACATCCTGCCCACACGAAGCAGGGCTCAGTACTGGGACCGGTCCTGTTAAACACCTTTACCAGTGCTCTGGACGAGGGGATCGAGGGCACCCTCAGTCAGTTTGCAGATGACACCGAGCTGGGTGGAAGGGTTGATCAGCTTGAGGGTCGGGAGGCTCTGCAGAGGGATCTGAACAGGCTGGATCGATGGGCCAAGACTAACTATGAGTTTCAGT
>JAVKLA010000040.1:18969913-18986131 GCA_034782735.1 Sagittarius serpentarius
TGTTATGGGGAGCGGCCGGGGGAGCTGGGGGTGTTTAGTCTGGAGAGAAGGAGGCTGAGGGGAGACCTCGTCGCTCTGGACAGTTACGTGGAAGGAGGGTGTAGCGAGGTGGGGGCTGGTCTCTTCTCCCAAGTAACAAGTGATAGGATGAGAGGAAACGGCCTCAGGTTGCACCAGGGGAGGTTTAGATTGGATATTGGGAAGAATTCCTTTACGGAAGGGGTCATTAGGCCTTGGAAGGGGTTGCCCAGGGCCGTGGTGGAGGCCCCCTCCCTGGATGTTTTTAAAAGTCGTGTAGATGTAGCGCTTAGGGACATGCTTTAGTGGGGGACTTGTCAGTGCTGGGTTACTAACGATGGGACTAGATGATCTGACAGGTCTTTTCCAATCTAGGCAGTTCTGTGATTCTATGAAAGCAGCATTTGACTCCAGGAATGGTCTAGCAGCTTCTCAGTGGTAGCCCACTGGGACTCGCTCTGAGTGCTAGGATCCAGCCCTGTAGGATGCACACCAAAGCAAACAGGAGTTCTGGCAGCGTTAATACAAATGTGTGCGATAATCTCCAAAGAAGCTCACAAAAAGCTCTTTTTTTAACTTCTGGGGTTTTTTTTCATATTATTTATATGTATTTGTTTTCCACTCTAGGAACCCGGGGGGTTTTGCTCTCTCGGGTAAACTGCTGGGACTGGCCTGGCGTTTGCGCAAAGGAGAATGTCACTCAGTTTCCTACCATCAAGATTTATGAGGAGGGAGAGCGATCCGTCATGTACAATGGCATGTGGGGAACCGAAGAACTGACCAGCTTCATCATGCTGTAAGTGTCTGTTAATGAGTCCCCACACAGTAAGATTGGCACATCTGCTAGATGATGTTCTGGATACTTCTCGGCCTGTGTAATGGAAATCCTTTTTGGAAAAATAATGTCAGATCTGATTGTAGACCTGGTTTGGAAATTAGCTTAATAACTTTTTGTGCTTTTCAATGTCAGGGAACATCTGTTCTTGGGCAGTGCATCCATCAGTTGCCACTGTCCCTTTCTCTTTGCTGGAGTTCCTTCTCTGTTATTTTTAATGGGGATCCCAAGGATCTCAGAGCAACCGGTTTGGCTCAGGGCTGTTCCCTCTCTTCCCCATAACCAGCTCCAGTGCCTTTCTGTGACTAGGCATTGCCCTTCCTTCCCACGCGACTGATTTTTATCTCTAATTGAGGCATAACGGTTGTCATATTGGGTTGGGGCACTGCTGGATTGAGGTTGCCCTTTCGTCTCTTCATCCCAAAAGTGAAGAAGGTGGCAGCCCATGTTGTTTCTCTGCCTTTCCGCAGGAGCCGAGTTTCCTGCCCTCTGAAGCTGGCCACGATTGAGGAAGCAGAAGGATATTTAAGAGGAGAGTTTCCACCTGAGCTGTCATCCTATCACCACACTTCACTTCTAGGAGTATTTAGCACAGCCACGAGTGAAGGTTAGTGTGGTGTTTGCAGGTTAAGCACTCAGCTTCATTCCTGATGGGAGAGGGATGATTCCAGGTGCTTTGAAGTTCCTCCGTGTTTCATTTTCTCTAAGTGTGTTTGCTCACATCACAGCCTGCCTGGCACCACCCTTTTTATTTTTGCGAGAAGAAGATAGCAGGTGATTCCAGATATGGGACCCAAGGTCCATATCCTGGCTCAGAGGACATTCGGCTGACAACCACGACAGAGACTGAGACATGGTGCTCTGTGTGCCCTGCGTGCCCTGTCTTTGCAAAGAAATTTTTGCGGACATCCAGTCTGAACCTACCAAGCCACGTTTTGTGCCTGTTGTCCCTGTTGTATCTCCTGCCCCTTACCATGAGGAGTTTGGCTCTGTCCTCTTTATGAGTCCCCTTCAAAGTAGTTGTAGGCTGCCATTAAATCCCCTCTTAGCCTCAGACAGAACAAGCCCAGATCCATCAGCCTTTTCTTGTAGTCTGTGTACAACGTGTCACAGCATATTCTTTCTTAAAGAAAGCCTTTTCCACTGTTGGACTGATAGTTATCTTGCTGACTCCTCCTCCTGCAAATGTGGTAGTCGCAGTCCTTGCAACCAACACACAATCCAAAACCTTTTTTTAAAAAAAAAAGCAAAGCAGCATTAAGATAAAATACAAATTTCTTACATCAAAAGGAATGAAATGTGAATAACTCAGTGGAATCCACTAGTGGACTTTGAAATAGGTGGGCATAGGCCCCAGAGTGGTGGACGTCAGCTAGAAATGCTGAGCAGAGTTGCTGGAAGGAGCGTTCTGAACTTGTTTGAATTTGTCTCACTTTGTAGTCTCGGTCAGTATAGTCCTGACCAGTGGCTGAAACTTGGAGCAGTCATGCTTTCCCTGCCCTGCCTGCTGCACAGGGTGCTGTTAGTCACCCAGAGGCTGCTCCAGCATCCTTCCAGTTGCATGCCATAGCTGTGGTCCGGGATCCTTTGGGTTTCCGCAGCCTTTCTGAAAGATGGGAAAATTGACCCGAGAGCTGCGGTCATTTTTCATGTGACAATCGTACACGTTAACAAGGGAGAGAGAATGAAGTCGGTCTGGAAGGGCAACATCGTGTCATGCTTCAGTCAAATCCACAGTGGAGAGCTAGGACTTGCCAACCCCACGGTCTCACAGTTACCAGCTACCCCTGGGAATTACTGCATTGAAAAGAAGAGACTTTTCTGATCTGTCTTAAGATCAAAATTTCGGACTATTTTTCATTTTGAAGCTCCGTTGTGCCTGTAAACTTTGGTTAAATGCAAACCAAGCTACTTTCTCACATGAGGAGGTCCAGAGGGAATCCACTGTGCGCAGAGGTAAGAACAAAATAAAATGCCTGGAACCAGCCAGAAAACACTTGGGCTGCGTTCACTGAGCCAGCTGACAGCTAATACGCCTGCCTTCTTCTGGAGGGTCTAAGTCTGTTAAACGTAGCACAAAATCTTACTGGTCTCAAAAAACCTTTAGCCGATTTCTCCCTCGTTTTCATCAGCAGAGCTCCAAAATCTCCCCTCTACTCCACGTATTCCACTCTCTGCAGTAGCGGAGCCTGGATTAGCCCCGTGACAGGACCTCGGGCAACACAGGGACGGTGAGAGGGGTTCATGGAAGGAACCTGCCTGGATCTGGCTGGATGCGCAAACGAAAGTCTTGGAGGTGTCCAGGCAGCTCTGCGTGGAGCTCACAAAATTGCCTCTTTCCTCGGGGCACGCTCGGTCTGCAGTCTGGAACGGCATCCGCAGTCTGGGGTAACACCGCTGCCAGCGCCGAGGGAGATGAAGTACGTGATGCTTTCACCGCCTGTAACCTGCAGGGCGTTCGAGCGTCATGCAGAACGACCTGAGGGAGCAGAAAACTGGAGCCAGCTGTTCTGACACCAAACCCAGGCCAGAGTCAGGGAAACCACATTGCTGCTCTTATCAGCCTGCAGACTTATCTGGAATTTCCAATGATTTTCTCACAGCAAGAATTCCTGCTCTAACTTGAACCAGCAACACACCATGTCATTGCCATTTCTAGTTAACTGAAACACAGCAACGAGGTGTCCGGTTTAAACAAAGCCCTGGCTTTTTTCCAACGCTTAGCATCAGGACTGTGTTAAGAAGCCCTTCAGTGGGTCTGAGCTAAAAGAGGCTTGTCAGAAAAATCGTAATTAAAATTTATTACAGGGAGGTGAATGGTATTACTAGGGCAGTGAACGAGCATTTTCCTGCAAACTTGGAGAACTTATAGGAGAGAAATTTGTTTGCTCTGCAAAAACTGGAAGCATGCTTGGAAGTAAGACTGTCCTAAACTGTGCAGCAAATGTTTAAAATTACACTTGTGTTCTGCAAAGCTCCGGTACCGTCATAGGGCTTGCCAGCATCGGCGTAAACCAAGCGAAGAAGGCGGGCAAAGATGCTGGGTGCTACAGGTGCTGCGGGAGAGCATGGTTTCATGAGATGCTTTCTGCTAGAGGGATAAGGGGTAATGCACCGATCCTGCCTCTGAAAACTGCAGGAGCTGTAGACCCTTCCTCATCTGGCAGTTTTATTCCTTCTTGTTCCCAGATCCTGCAGTGAAGCTGGGCTTGTGCAATTCACGGCGGCTGTTGGGGAAGGGATTCCAGCTCGAGGCATGTGCTGCGGTGCATGATCAGGCCCCCCAGGGAATTAAAACAGTGCTCTCAGGGGGAACTAATTTTCTCGGGAATATTTACATAGTTTCTTTAGAAGTGCTTTGTGTCGGTAGTGGAGCTGTGTGAATTTGGGGGGTTTATTGCACAGAGCTAAGAGACCGTTGCTGTGAGCTATTGAGAAATGAAGGCTGGTGCATGGCTCTGGGTCTGGCACAGTCCTCAAAATATGGAAAAATTTGGAAATGTGATAAGGAGGGAAGACCTCATCAGGAATGACCCTGATGAAAGGAGTAAGCCTGGACTCTGCGGAAGGTTGTCCTGACATAAGGAAGAATTCCTGCAGCCAGGGATGCTGCAGAGCAGCACTTCAACGTGGGCTTAGGTCTCGAGCAGGTATTTAAGGTTAAATGCCTGTAGAAATGCACTCCTGAGGAAGCCGGGATGGGAGTGTGCTCTTTCCACGTCAGGCTGTGTCCTTTAGTGCCTTATAGCCCAGGGCATGTTCACGGTCTGCCCCGTGGCCTTTTCTGCAGTAGCTGGGGCACGGACAAGTTCACAAAGGGTTTGTGGTGAAGTTCTTGGTGATCCTTACCAGCTGGTCCTATGGGTTGCTTTTCTCTCAACACTGACAAAATCAAGTGACCAAAGAGCTGGGAACCAAGGTCAGACCCATCCAACGGTGGTTTCTCTGTATCACAAGATGAACCAGCCAAGCTGTGTCACCAGCTTTGTTGTATGTGTCTTGTTTCCTACAGCGTCTGAACCCTCAGCGAGCCACTCCTTTAAGGACCTAAGCTTCCATTTGGACAAGAAAACAGTGTAAAGGAAAGTTTGTGGTCCCTGTGGTTCCAGGGGAACACAATGGAAAATACGGCTTTGAGCGTAGCTGGAAGGCAGGAGGCAAGGAACCGAAAAGTGACCAGTTGTGAGCCAGCCTCAGTCTATTGAGGTCTGAGTCACCGGTCCCAAGAGCTTGGGCTGGCCAGTTGTGATATGACGGTAAACGTTACGAGGAACACTAAATAGTATCTGAATGAGATCTTATTTAAGTTACAAAGCAACATATATTATGGCTGTATCTGAGATGTAACCTTAATTATTGGGAAAACCTGACTTCTCCAGAGTGTGATTTCTCATTTTCCTTATAGTCGGAAGAGCCTTTTTTGTTACTTTCAGTTGCTCAATAGAAAGGGGAAGGGGGGGGGGAGTGTGTTGAAATCTGCCCCAATTTCACCCTGCCTTTGGCAGCAGCGGTTTTGATCTCTGATCTATAACTATTTTACAAACTCACACATGATGGCTTGCACGTTCTTACAAAGCTTGTCCCTCCTGTGGATCCAGCTGCCTAAAACTGAGGATGTTTTCTAATGGCGTAAACCGGCTCTGGAATCAGCTTCGTTTCGGGGCTCTGCTCGCAGTCGCTCAGCACAGACAGAGGCAGCTCTGGTGGATCAAGAGAGCCCCAACCCAGACCTTTCCTCCCCGTCCTCTACCTGGCCTCGGCAAGGCACGTGGTGGACCCTCGCAGCCGCTGCACGTGGGTTTGTGCTGAACTGTGTTGGCGGAGGTGCTGCCCTCTCTTTGCAGCTGCACGAAGCAGGGGAGCACGCTGCGTCTGCAAGGCGTTTAGCTTTTTGACCTTCCCTGTCTTAGCTGGATGCCCGTAACAGACCCTGCCTGCTCTGGGGAACTGGATAAAACCAAAAGAGCCTTGGGGAGAGAGGTTGGTTTATCTGCTGGGCACTTAGCACTACTGCAGTGAAGTCCCCATCATTCCAGAGGGTTGCTGGGATTTATAAGATTTCTATTTAGACTTATAATTGGTCTTTTTGTATCTTTGTCTTTTTTACAGCCAGGAAAGCTTTCGAAGAGGCAGGAAAGATCTTAAGTGGCCATGTAACGATGGGGATGTATTTCGAAGATGATGCCTTGGCTTTGTAAGTTGTTTCTCTCTTTATTTGGTGAGAATTCAGACTGATCTGCATTTAGTGAAAGCCAATGCCTAGAGCAAGTGTGGCTGTGAGATGTTCGTAACTGCCAACGATGGGGAAAAACCTGCCTCTATCTTTTCAACAGTTCATCTTACCGTGGATCTTTTTTTCTTGAAAGATGTGCCCACCCGTTTCCCTCCCCTTGGCGAGAGCAAGACGTTACCGCCCTTTCTGGACAGAGCTTTGGGGAGGTGCATCCTCTTTCTGGAGGAGGAGAGCTGGAAAAATACAGCAGCCTTCCTCCTGCCCGTATGGTAAAGGTGAAGTCAAGGCTTTCTCGATCAGTTCGTGACTGAGTAAGAGCATCAGTTGCGGCCCTAACTTTAAGCCAAATTGGAGCTAATGGGATGTATCAGTCCATGCACTTAACTGTGTCATTAAGACTCACTCCAGCAAGGGGCAAAGTGCTTTGGATTAGCCTGTGAGAGATGCTTCAGTACCTATAAATGCAGCTAGATCCAGGGGGGAATCTTCAGCTTGTCCTAGCATCTCATTTCCATCAGGAATTAGCTATCAAGGCAGAGATAAAAATACTAGAAGGTCCTTGGCCTGTTTTCCAGGTGTGGGTTTAACAGCCAGTAATGCAACAGTGAATTATTTTCATTAGTTTTGTACAGATGCGGTGCATCTCTAGTGTGTCTGATGAGACGTGGGCATTTTTGTGGTACGTGCAGAGAACAAAAATGCAAATATCATGGTAGTACGTCTCTATTAACCAAACTGTGCTCAAAGCACCAGCCGTGCTTGGGTCTTCAAAGCGAGGCAGTGCTGACGTGGGAGACCACTGAGCGACGGCAGCTACAGAAGTCACAACCAGCATCATCGGGGTGAAAAAACTGACACACACCCCCCCCAAAGCTAAAATACTTTTCTCCCCTACGGATCTCAGCCCAGCTGACAGAACGAAAAAAGCAAAAGAAGGCAAGGTGATCTTACAAAACAAGATACCAGTAGAAAAAGCCTGTGTTCTCTCAGCAATGACATATGCAAGGCTACACCTCCATCCTTTTGCTCCAGCCGCTCTCTGCAGCATGCTCCTGTTTAGTTGGAACAGTTAATACAGTTTATATAGATATTTATTCTGCCAAGTTTGGATTTTGGCTGTGATTTGTGGGTGAAGCTACTGTAGCTGGTCATCTTCTCAACTGTAAGTAGAAAGTAAACACTTACAGGAATTTCTTATGCAAGAGCCAGGCTCACTTCCCTTCTTAAGAAAAGAAAAGCTATTCTTCTGCTAAACACTCAAGGAGGAAATGTTTGTGGCTCCCAGGTCACGGAAAGCTGAGTCCCCTCTTCCCAGAGAAAAAGGTATACAAAATATACAAAGAATGTTGTTAGCGAAACTGTTTGCTCAGCAAGCACCTGCTCGGTTGGTAACTAATGAAGGAAAAAAAGAGCGTTAAGGAAGAAATGCTTTGAATGAAGTCATTATTTATTTCTCAAATGCTTAGATGTCATAGATTCCTGCCAAGTATTTGTTTGCAGATGTTTTTGATTCAAATGCAAGTCTCGTATTACCCATCGAATGCCCCTGCTATATAAATAGAAAGCTGTGGTAAGCAACAATACAACCACTTGGTACCAGTAAGATGAGAAGTGATTTCAGGGTAGACTCTAGCTATCAGATGGGGAATTTGTTGGTTTTCTGGCACTATATAAGAAACTTCCTTGTCAAAGGCTGCTGAACAAGTTGATGTATTTAGACACAGGGAGCAAGAGTCCTTACCTCCTCTGAGAAGTCATCTAGCCAGAGTCTCTTTAAGACCCGTGGAAGTTTGACAAGTTCAAAACGCCTGAATTGAAAAATTTTCTAGAGTTTCACCATTCTTAACTGATTGCAAATACAGGTTAGTTTGAAAAACAACAGAGAGGAAAATTATGGACTTTCCTAACGGATCAGAGGATTCCCAGCCGCGACCAGAAGTGCAAAACTCAGCTTTCTTGACTGGTGGAGCTCGGGAGTCTGGGCAGAAAGGGGAAAGCTTAGCTCAGGGCTGGATTTACAAAGAGAAGGTGAAAAAAAGCAGAGGGTATGGCAAAATGAAACTGAAGTGGCTCAGATAAATCCACGAACAGTTTAGCAACAGGATTCACAACATTTGAAGGCCTCAGGAAAGTCCAAGGTCATTCATTACTGCTTCTCTTTTATGAAGACATCAGTGCAGATCTTGGGTGCACCTTAGGAATTTGCAGTGGGTGTATTATTTCCAGACAGGTAAGTGCTGGGATGGAGGAAGTGAAAGGCTTACGTATGAACTGAACAGCATGGAAATGTGTTATCTGCAGTTCCCTCCCCTTGCTTTGTCATCGATGACCTAAAACACCAAACACTGAGGTTTTTAAAGCAAAATTGAACAAAACTCCATCCCATTCAGAACTGCTAATATAAGTGTCCAAACTGAACTTGCCTGAGCAAACCATGGAGGGAAGTGCAATTGGTTGTGACATGACTTTTCTATGAGCTGCCTTTGCAGTAGGCTGAGCCTGTGTTGCATCTTTCTCATACGGAGAAGAAAAAAGATGGACCAGATTACTTTTGAAAAGGGAAGCAAAGGCTTTCCGCCTCCCCACCGCCCCACCCCAAAATGTGCTTACACCTCGCTCACTGTCCCCCGCAATTCAGGTCTCACAGCCCTTGAAAAATTGCCAGCAGCCTTTGAAAAATGAACTACAGATGCCCCCAGAAAACCTGTTGAGGCAGCTGACTTCCTCCGTCCCACCCTGCCCCTGGTCACTGACGTCTGGAGCCTTCAGGACTGAAGTTCCTCAAACTTCCAGAATATTGCTCTCCCGTCCTGGCGTACCCCCTGCCCTTTCACTGCTCAGACTTCTCCTATTTTTGCTCTTTCCACCTTCTCAGCTTTTCTTTAAATACCCTTGAACCCTCTTAACCAGAAGCACATTGGGGAACAGAGGATGAGCTGGTTTCTCCACCAAGAGTGTACGTGTGCAGGCTGCGTGTGCTGCTGTGACGCAGGGCTGGACTTCAGCAAAATTGCCCGTGTTCACCGAGCCAAAAATAAGATCTCCTGGAGCTTATTTTGTGTGGGTTGCTGTCCCTCAGATGGAGTCTAAGACCTCCTGTTTGCCTTGGCTTGGGAGGCAGAATAACGGACTGGGTGGGTATTTGCACCACCTAACCTTAGGTGTGAAAATGAAAGAGAGGTGCCAGCAAATAGTTTAGATGGTGGTGTTTTGGGTTTTCCCTATTTAGCTGCTGATGTCTTTTTGCAGAAGAAAGTGCCGTTTGTGTGTGTGTGTGTGTGTGTGTGTGTGTGTGTATTTAGCGTCTGGTGCGAGCTGGGTAAGTGCTTGTTTCAGAAGGGGACGAGGGAACATGTCAGCCCCATCTCTCCCCATCACATCAGGACTGTGCAGGGGCTGGAGAGGGGGCGATGGGGAACGTGACCCTTTCCTCTTGCAGGTGCCTGTGCCTCTACGTCCCTGTCCCCGCTTTTAACCATGAGGATGCCACCTCTGCGTACAGCAGATGTGGTGTGTGTCAACCCCCCCCCGGCCAGTTCTTGTTACTCTCCCTCTTTTTCAGATCCCGTAAATACGCAGTGTCTCCCCCAGCCCTCCTCCTTGCCCGGAGCGGAGGTCGGAGCGTGGAAGGCATCACTTTGTCCAAACAGAGTGTGCAGGACATGGTGCAGATGATCAGATATGAATTGCTGGACATTTTTGTAAGTAAAAAAACCCCCAAAGTGTCCTTTTTCCCTTGCGGTCATTTGCAGAACTGATTATAGCGTGGAGCTGCGCAAAAATAAATATGTTTGCTCATTATTTCTATCATGCTGAGTTACGTTTGTTTTTAAATTTTACGGCTTGGATCAGACAGTCTGGACAGAAATCTGCTGTTTGCTGTGTGGTCTCGTGGGAGGAGACCCTGGGAGTCGATGGCCTGGCTTGTGCTCATAGTCACAGACCCGCTGCTGTGGTGGCTTGGCCTCCGGCAGGATCTGCACCCTGCCTCTTGCAAATGCCTTTCGGAGACGGCTTGTGGCCATAACACGTGGAGCTGGCCTGAGCTGGCCTTGCTTCTGCCTTCTCTGCTCACACCCCTTGCTCTCAGAGTCCACAGCTGCTCGTACGGACTTGGCTCGCGATGGGCAGGGTTGGGCGTAGGTATCTCCAACGTGCACCAAGATCCCAGCACCCACGCTCCTTTTGCAGCTGCTTGCGTTCGACATGGACACTACAGCCTTGCTTAGCCCCTGCGCCCCTTGCGTAAGGACAGAAAGTCTAATTTTGGCTTGTTCTCTCCTCCCTATAAACCCCAGCTTCTTGTTTTGATGTCTCGCAGCCAGAAATCACCGTGCAAAATCTGCCCCGCTACTTGCAACTCAGAAAGCCCTTCCTCATCTTGTTCAGTGATGGTGACATCGGTCGAATGGAAAGCCAGGAAATGCTGAAGCTGGCAAAAGGAAGACCCCAGCAAGCGTTTGTGGCTTGCTGGTTGAACTTGTGAGTGTGTAAAAACCTCTTTTCTTCTTTCCGTTAGCTCACTCTTAGCATTTCAGCGCAAGAAAAAACTTGAGTCTGCAATTACTGAAAACACTATCTAGCTGGTAACGTGACTATTCGGCCTGAAATCATGAGCTGGGATGTCAAATCATTTAGCAGTGATTCAGTATGTGTTCTGGGCAGCTGCAAAATTGCATGACCAAGTAAAACTAGTAAATGTTTGATTGCAGAAATAATTTTCAACAGACTAAAACGTTCTCAAGGATAGCGCACAGTAACTTGACTCTGGCTCTGGTGTTATTTATATTTTTGTCACAGGTGGGGGAAAAAAGTAAATTTGCCCTCCTGGTGTGTCTTGCGGTGCTTATTCCACCCGCAGCGAGAGGGAAGCGCAACAGGGCAATTGCTGATTGTTGACGGGGGGAAAGAAAGTTTTCAGAAGAAGGGACAGGCAGCAGAAGCCCCGTAAGGCAAACTTAAAAAATGTTTACAAAACAAAGTGAATCCAGGAGCTAAGAAATAGAAAGTTGTAGGAGAGGGGATTTTTTTTTTTAATCCTCCCCTCCCTGGTTGTGTTTTCAATTTTTAGCCTCTTGTTTTGCCCAGGCCCAGAGACACCTCACTGTCTTAATCATAACGTGTTTTGAAGTCTGGGAAGTGCCTCGCAGCGTGGGCTGAAGTTTAGCTAACGAGGAACGCACATGTTTTCAAAGAGAAAACGATTTGTTTGCCAGTAATGCTCAAGAAACGAGAACCCCTGGAACTTCCCCACCTACACATCTGCCTTTGCTCTCCCTTCCTGAGAAAGAAAGAGCTGTTCTTTGTCGGAGCAAAAGGGCATTGCCACAAAAGAGAGCAGAATATAGCCACTGGCTCGGGAACGGTAGCATAGTCCTAGAAAGAAGACCTCATTCCCATGGCGAGAGCCAGCTCAGACCTCGAGCATCACTCTCGGCCTGAAAATAGTGCCGGAAGCACTCCGCGTCTCCGTGGGCTTGCTGTCCCTCCGCCTCGATATCCCCTTTTGCCTCTCTCTGTGTCGCTTGGGGAAGCTGCCGTCCCAGCTCCTCGGGCGGTGGGGAAGCACGCAGCAGCTGCCCGGGGGCCGGACCGCCTGGGCACAGCCCTCTGCACCGTCAGCCCTTGCCTTTCCGCCCGCCGCGGGCTCGCTGCAGCCGCGGGGAGCTGGTAGCTCTCCCTGCGAAGAGGGGCCAACCACGGGGGGCTGCAGGACCCGTCCCGCTCCTGCCTCGCCCGTTCTTAAAAACTTAGGGTGGAGAACGTTTCGCACCCTCCTATAGCGTTTGCCCCGGCTCCTCCTGCTCGAGGGTTTCTTTACAGATCTAATCTGCTGTCCGCTCCCTCTCCATTGGACCCCAGTGGCTTGCTTAAGGCACTGAGCTTATAAATAAGGCGCTGAGCTTCTCCGGCTGTCCCGTAGGCAAAACTCTGTGCTTTGCTGGATGTGGCCCAAGGGCTTTGGCACTTGCTTGGCTCTCAGTCCTGTTGTGCTGCCAAACCGCTGGTGAGCAAATTGAATCTCCTCTTCCCAACAGGAAGAAGACGCCGGTGGGACGCGGGGTCCTGAAGGCATACTTTGCCACCGTGCCTTCGCTGCCTGTTCTCATCTGGGTGAAGCTTCATGCCGGGGGTCAGGTGTTCAAGTTCCCATCAGAGCAGGCCATCACTGAAATGAACGTTTTGTCTTGGTTGGAGAAGCTAAAAGCAGGACTGGAGATTCCCAGCGGTAAGTGGACCCACGTTTGTAGCGTTCCTAAGCACGCACTGTTAGCTCCGGTCTGTTTATGAGAAGATGCTACGTGCAATAAATTGTCTGCCCTGGAATTTAATGATGGAAAAACTGGCTCTGCTAGCTTGAGCTGGAGAAGTACAAATAGTCCGGCCAGAAGAGAATACCCGCACTCACGAGTTTGCTTCACGACTGTTTAATGTTCAGAGCCAAGCGAGAATAGTTCTGAATCGACATCCCTTCCCCACGATAATCCCCAAACCTGTCTGTGCTCTCTGGTTGCTGCGAACAGACCTTCTGAAACACAGCTTGCTAATAAAAAATCTCCTGACTCCCAGCTGTCAGCATAAGAAATAGCTGCGCTTTAGGCGTCTTCCGGCGTTTTTTTGGACGGGAGAGGATAAGGAAGCTGGTGCTTTGCTGTGGTCTTTGAGACCGAAAGGGTTGGCTTGTACCGTGAAGCTTTTCACTGCATCCCTCCTGCCTTGATCAGCCTGCTGAAGCTTTGGAGGAAGGCAGCACAGATGTGCCTTCCTCATGTCTTATGTGTAGCCATGGGATGCTACAGGGATCTTGGGAATTGCTGGCTACCAGCCTGCTTCAGGCTCCGGGAAGGCGATGGGGCTGGCTCCGTTTGATCCTTGTGAATTTTAAAATGAGCCTTTCAAAGCAAGTGTTTCCAAAAGCGTGCTGGGGTAGCATGTGCAGGCTCTCGCCGGAGCTGAAGACACCATTTCTGTAATTCCCAGTAATGGCTGGGAGAACCCTGAGAGCCAGCTGTCCTCCCGCACCTCTTTCCATCGCTGCTCCTAAAGGCACCTGGCTGTCGTGTAGGTCTCTAGGTTAGGGACCTTCGTTTTCAGGGGTGTCAGAGGGGTGAGCTGATGGCTGAGCAGCTCACTGCACAGCCAAGGGCTGTGCCAGCCATCACAGCCTCCTTCCTCGGGCCTTTAAGTGCTACGAACCGTGTGATCAGTCTTAAAGGCATAAATTAAAGAGCATCCTCACCTAATGGGACCGCTTCGTCCCAGTATAGACAGCAGTCTCCCCTCGCTCCTAATGGCACCTCAGTAATGCACAGTCATTATCACAGTTATCTGAGACCTGAGTGAAACATCCGCCGCTGGCGGACAGACCCCGAGTGGGACCTTGGCAGTGGGGGTGGCCGAGGAGAGAGGACCCCCATAGCCTTCCGGGAGCAGAGCCTTGGCCAGCTCCAGTAAATACTAATGCACCTCTGGCTGGTTTAATTTAGGTGGTGGTATTAGTTTTGGAGGAAAGAGGGTGATCTTTAAGAAAAGATCTTTAATTTTGCATTCACTGGAAGGGCAAAAAAAAAGCCGTGATTCCTTTGAAAGGGAAATGTCCGCGGAGTTGGGCTGCATAACTCTTAACTTACTGACATGGGACTGCATTTGCTTCTCAGGTACCTTGTCTGAGGAAGACTGGAAACCACCTCTCCCTGCTTACGACTTCCTTCAGATGATGGAGACTGCCGTGCCCGAGCTCCCCCTCCACACCTCCCACCGCCGTGGGGACACGCCGGCACGGCACCCACCCGAAAGCCCGGGAGGGGACACCACCGTCCAGGAGGAGCCGTCCCCGGAGACCAAGGCAGAGAAAGCGGGGTCCCCTGGGGGGAACCTGCGGGGGACAGCCCCGAGGCTGGCGGCAAGGGAGAAGCAGGGCAAGAGACACAGCGAGCTCTGAGAGCTGGGCATGCCCCTGCCCGGGGCAGTGAAAGATGTGGGACGGTGCCCAGAAAACCCTCTCACTTTCCCAAGCCCGCCATGAGCCTTTACACCAAGGAGAGAAGTGCTGTAAATTAATGGTGAAGAGATACAAAAGCCCCGAAGTCTCAGCGTGAGTTCCCTGCTGCAGTCTGCTGGTCGTTCTGTGGTGGCTGTGATTTCTGATGCCAGAAACGTGTCCGTACACCCCACGCCTTGGCCCCCCCGGCCGCTGCTGGGGTTGCGTTTCACAGCAAGCGGCGAGAGCCGGTCTTGCAGGGAGGTTGCTGCGCGGGAGCTCAGCCCACCCCATAGCTGGGGGAGAGATGGGGTAAGCCCACCGCGCGCTGGAGGCTCGCCTGCGCCACGAGCTACGCTGGAAAAGTCACAAGTCACGTCAGTGCAGCTCCGGTCTAGAGGTTCTGTGTGTCTCCCGCGGGCGCTTTAGTTGGCCCTGAGCAGGAAGGGGTGAGCGATTCCCGGATAAAGGACGTTTCTCTCCCCCCGGTTGCAGTAGCCGCTGTAGTGATGCGTGTCGGGCAAGCCCTGCTCTCAAAAAGGGATTACAGCTGCACTGTGACCGCGTGGAGCTGGGAGGGCAAGCGTGCCACCCGCTCCGGGGCCGCTTACACTGGCCCCCGCCTGCGTTTTACACCCGACTCGTGAACTGAACTCGTGAACATGTTCATCCTGGGGGGTAAGAGGAATATGTGGTTGAAGCAGTTTTATTACGAAGGCCAGAGCTCAGGTCATCGCAACAGCCATGAATAGCTGGGGCAAAAATCTGCCAGCAAATCCCAAGGGCAGGCAGGTTGGAAGGTGGCTTTGCTCAGTGCTGGCATTTTCTTGGGTACAAGCCTGGGGGGTTATTTTCAGCCTCGATTTTTCTTTGCTCTCGGTGACAGCAGCAAGGTTGGTGCCTCCTGAGCTGCGGACGGTGCGGGGAGCGAGGTCTGCGGAAAGCCCAGTGCTTTGGAAACGAGGGGAGGGAGATGAAGGGCAAGGCTGGCGGTGCTGGGGACAGACCCTTCCGAGGTGGGATGGAGCTGCTTCATATCCGTATCTAGATGGGGAGACGCAGGACCTGGGGAAGTGGCTTTCCAGCCTCTGCCCGTCTCCTGGGGACAGCAAAAGCTCTGTCGCTCCTTGCTGGAGGACCTGAACACCTGATGTGGGCTGGGGAGGGCCGTGTGTTCGGAGGGAAGCTTTGTCTAATCCTACCCATGCCGTGACGATCTTCCCAGCCCCTTCAATAAGCATCTGCTGCCTTCCACAGCACTGCCAAGATGTGCCAGGAGGGTTGGATCCTCCTCCTCCTTACGGCTCTGAAGTTACTGGGCAGGGGACAAATTGACAGTAAGGAACTGCTGAGAGCGTTGTAAAGTCTGTATTTCTCATCCTGCAAGCAGCCCACATGGTTGGGAGTATTTTGAAATGTCCAGAAATAGACCATTAGTCCTGGGCTCTCCTTGAAGCCCCTTAATTGAAACAGACCATTTTTGGACTTAATGACAGGCTTGGAGCCAAAATGTATGTATTTAAAGTAATAAAACGTAGCATGCAGATCGGAGGCTGCCATGCAGCTGAGTATTCCCAAGGGAAGGAGTAGGTCAGGGCGCGAACAGATCCTCCGTGAGTTCCTGTCATTCCTCTTCTGTATAAGGTCGTTACACTGCTGGGCTCTACGAGCTGTAACGTCGGTCGTTTCCCATCCTGTCCCCAATGACGCCACTGCTGCCCTTACAGCGTCGCTCTCCCGCTTGGTGCAGGTGAAGCGCGTTATTTGGGCTTGTCATTGATGTCTTAAATAAATTCTGTCTCAAGTACAGTCCGATCTGCGCCCGTCTTGGGTGCAGCGTGGTGAGCGGAGGGGGCTGGTGTCCTGGGCTGGGGTGGATGCCCCCCCCCCACCAAGGGAACGCTCCCCCATCCCCGCTCTTCTTGGCCGCGCGTCCTTTTGCAAAATCGCAGCCCTTCGCCGTGCAGCATCGGGGCAGGAGCTTGTCACTAGGGGTCAGTGCCACATCTCGGTTATGGCTTCAAAAATCGCCGCCTCTCCCATCCATGAGCGTGGCCACCAAAGCCGTGGGGGGCCGGGATCGGTGGGTGGCAGAGGGGCTGTTTGCTCCCCGTGGCAGCGGCCGTAGCAAGCCTGGAGGGCTGGGGCGCC
>JAVKLA010000040.1:19042486-19054198 GCA_034782735.1 Sagittarius serpentarius
GCGCGCCCCGGCCGGGTCCCCCCCCCCCCCCCCCCCCCCTTATGTGCCAGGTCTCCCCAGTGTCGCGCCGCCCAGCGTCCGGCCCTCGCCCCGGCCCGACGTGTCCCCGCCGGCCACGGGGACCTTTCTGCTCTACGCTCAAGGACAGCAAATCGGCTACCTCCCGCTCAACGGCACGCGGCTGCAGAAGGAGGCGGCGAAGACCCTGCTCTCCCTGCATGTACGGTATCGCCGGGGCCGGGCGGGGGGCGCAGGACCACCGCGGGGAGGGAGTTAGGGACAGGCTGAGGCTGCAGCTCTGTGTTCCGCGTCTCCCTGGACCGCTCTTGTCTGAGCCGTGATGGTTTAAGGGGTCCCCTCTTGAAGGTTGATGTTGGTTCGTGGCGACGTGGGCTGTGCCGGCTGCCTTGGCGCCGAAATGGAGGAGGAGTGCTCTCGCCTCTTCCTCCAGCCGTCCCTCAGCAGAAGGGCAGGTCAGAGACCCGAGGCTGCCTGCAAAGAGGAGCGCGGCTGCTCGCAGAGCTCCCCGGGCCGTCCGTCACGGGCCCCCGGGCTGCCAGCTGCCCGTCTCTGCTGCAAACTTGCCTTTGCCCTTCCTCGGACTCCTCTTGGAGCGTGGCCACGTGCATCTCCAGCCGGGCCAGAGCGAGGGAGAGGAACGCTGAAGGTTGGGCCATGACCCTCCCTGCACCCTGGGGAGCTGAAACACCTTGCCAAGTATTCCCTTTCCCCATCCTGAAGGTCATTCCTCGGGCTGGCTTCACTGTTGGAGCAGTCTCTCGTTGAGCCGAAGGGTTTTTAAACCCATCTGGACGTGGGTGTGTGCCTGCGGCAGCTGGCCTAAAAACCTCTGCGGCAGGCTTCGGCCGGGGGTGTGCAGTAGGAGCCCATCGGTGTTGGGTTTTGCCGGGGGAAAAAGGGGTTTGAGTGTCGTTCCTCGTTGTTGCATCTCGCAGCGTGCCCCGGGCAGCTGCCAGTGCCGGCGGGTGAGACAAGGGTGCTCATCGAGCCTCTTGGCCGTGGCCCGGCAGGATTTCACCCTATGTCCCTCTCCCAACCCTGGCAGGGCTCCATCGTGGTGGGGATCGACTATGACTGCCGGGAGAAGACGATCTATTGGACTGATGTGGCCGGCCGGACCATAAGCCGGGCGAGTCTGGAGCCAGGCGCTGAGCCGGAGACCGTTCTCAACTCAGGTGTGCTCCCACCACCAGTGACACCTGCCCAAAGCCACATCAGCGGGTCCCAACCAGTTTGTGCCCATTGCGGCTCTGGGGCTGTCCTGCTTTGGGGTCCCCCCCATCTACGCTCACATCCCTTGGCTGTGGGTCAGGCGGGTGGCGGGGGGGACGGTGACGAGTCCAGGACGGTGACGTCCCCAACCCCTGACCGGGTCTGTCCCTCCGGCAGGGCTCATCAGCCCCGAGGGGCTGGCGGTGGACCACCTGCGCCGCGCCATGTTCTGGACCGACAGCGGCCTGGATAAGATTGAGAGGGCCCGGCTGGACGGCTCCGAACGGCGGGTGCTCTTCGACACGGAGCTCGTCAACCCCCGGGCCATCGCGGTGGACCCCGTCCGAGGGTGAGCGGCAGCGTTTCCGGAGGGATTGGCACGCAGGGCTTTGCAAGGTGCAAGAGTCGGACATGTGCGGTGGTGCCAAGGCCCCATCCTGACGCTGGGAGCAGCTCTCCGATGGTGCGCAGCCCGTAGGAGGGATTGGCTCTGTTCCCTGCCTCCTCTTTTATTTAATAATTCAGGATTTGGCTAAACCTGCTGTTTCAGTGTCAGGATGTACATTATTTTTAAAAGCTTTGCAACGCGCCTGGCGTTTGAAAATGCAAGCTGTGCCTCTAGGGTGCTGTTGCGATACAAAATGTGCTACTCCTAAGACTCGCCCTTGTCTAGGAGCTACAGTTTGGGTTGTAAACATGTTTTGGCATCATTCTGGTTTAGAGATTTTTTTCAAATCAAATTAAGATTTATTTCAGCCACTGTTAAGGGGAAAACCAGGCCTCTCGCCTGATGAGAACCAGTAACGAAGAGAAAGCCCATCAGCTCCTACCACTCCTTACTGTTGTGCGTGCTGTTTGTTCATTATGTAATTATTTCCCAAGCAACCTTTACTGGACGGACTGGAATCGCGAAGCACCCAAAATCGAAACTTCCACTGTCAACGGAGCCAACAGGAGGGTCTTGGTGAATAAGGACATCGGCTTGCCCAACGGCCTGACGTTCGACCCCTTCTCCAAGCTGCTCTGTTGGGCAGACGCAGGTAACTTCGCCGAGGCCGGACCAGACGACGACACGCTAAGCCTCGAGGCGGGGAGAAAAGCTATGTATGTCTTTAGCCCATTGCTACCTGTGGGCTTCTCTGCCCCCCGCCCCCTGTCCTGCCCCAAAGGACTTGGTGTGACGGGGTCGAGGGGGGCTCACAGCATGAGTTGCTTCTACATCCTTAGGCTGAGAAGCTGTTTCAAAATTTAGCGAGTACAAAGAAATGTGTTTGGTGTGTGTGGGGGGGTGGTTTGTGACCTGGTGACTGTCTTGTGTTTGAAAAGGAACGAAGCACCTGGAGTGCGTATTTCCTGACGGCGCAGGCCGGCGCGTCATACAGAACAACCTCAACTACCCTTTCAGCATCATCAGCTACGCCAATCACTTCTACCACACGGACTGGAGACGGTAAGGAAAGAAAAGCCGCTCCCTGCCACGGCCCGGGAACGCTGAGCTTCGCCGTTCCTCAGGCTCCGCTCCCCTAAGCGGCCAGGAGTCAGCATCCCCCTCTCCCTGCCCGAGTCGGGTTAGCTAGTGGCTTGGAGGGGCTTTGAGCCAGAGGCGGGGAAAAAACCCCCCGCTGTCATCAGCCTGCCCCCCGGTCCCGCGTCCTGGCACCTCCCCGGAGCGCTCTCTTGGGTCTCAGCAACACCCACTTGTAACTCTCAGCGCAGAATTGTTGTTTAGGAAGAACCGCAGCTTCCTGGGAGGGACAGAAAGAGCGGTGGTTTGGTTTGGGTTTGGTGGTTTGTTTGGTTTGTTTGTTTGTTTGTTTGTTTGGGTTTTTTTATATAAAACTTAGCACAAGTTTCTAAGTCTAGATTAAGTCAAAGAAAAGATTCTGTCCTCGGTCGTTCCCTCTCCCCCCCGCCACCCGAGGCCCTCGGCATCAGGAACTCGCCTCCGTTCCCCCTCCAGCTGGAAGCTCTCAAAACCTCAAGCAAATCTTAGCAGATTACAACAAACACTTAAGCGCTTGCCATGC
The DNA here is from genome assembly GCA_034782735.1 of Sagittarius serpentarius. NCBI lineage: Eukaryota > Metazoa > Chordata > Aves > Accipitriformes > Sagittariidae > Sagittarius > Sagittarius serpentarius. The sequence continues at coordinate 19,045,747 of JAVKLA010000040.1, forward strand.
TTGGAGGAGACTGTCGGGGAGATAAGCTCTCCTTGGACGGCTGTCTCTGTGGCTCTGCATCACCCAAGAGACGTGCCCTGAACAAGGAGGATATAGATTTTACAGGGCAATTTTCTTTCCAGGTGCTCAGATCAATCCTTTTAGCTGCCTCTGCTCTTCAATGCATGTAGATGGAGGGGGAAAAAAAAACCAAACCACCCATCACCCAAGTTTCATAGATGAGTAAAGCACTTCTCCCCCTTTTATCGCCAGGGATGGTGTGATAGCGATTGATAAAGAAACTGGCTCCTTTACCGATGAGTATCTTCCAGAGCAGCGATCACATCTCTACGGAATAACTGCAGTTTATCCCTACTGCCCTGGAGGTAAAACACACACCAAAACTCCCCCTGCCCCCGATTGTCTGACAGCTGTTATGTGCTTGACACGCTAATGCTACCCCTTTCTCGCTGCAGCGAGGAAATAGTAACCGCTATTTCCAGAAACAACATTCTTTGCACCCAAAAGAACTTCAGACCCAGAAAACTGTCACTGCATACAACTAAGAGGGGAAAGCCCTTAACCAAGGCCAATGAAGCGACCTACTTTCCTGCAAAAGATTATCAAGTATTTTTGAAGCTATACCTCAAGTCTTTACTACTGTATTTTTTAAAAAAAGTGGAAAACATTGATATATGACAAAAAAGAATGGTCCTGTGAATCTTAGGCCATTACTCTAACTCTTGCTTCTGCAAGCAAATTTAAAGTGTAGCTTTCTTACTCAAATGTTTTATTTTATTGGAAGAAGGAAGGATTAATTTTTAATAGTTTTGACAATCTGACCAACAGGTCCTTTTATCCAAAAAAACAAGCGCCCACGGGGAAGCTCTGGATGCAGTATCTTGCTGGGTCTAAGTAATCCACAGCCCTGAAGACAGAGACACTGTGCGCTCCAAAAGTGTGCAGAACAGTTACGTGATATGGCAAAGGCATTGAAGTTTTCCCAGAAGACAATTCTGTATTTTCACCACTGCCTCAATGCATGTCTTTTAGTATTTATATTAGAAGAATATGCTAGAATTGATCTGTTCATGCTTGTTGGTTCTTCGAAGTGCCTTCATAGACCTACCCACTGTAGACCAATACATGTTCAGAAATACCATTTACGCTGTAATGCTTCACTTTTTTTAGGCTACTTCAATAATTGAATAAAACGGTTGGTTTAAGTTTCCCTTTGGATGTAGTTTTTAAATATTTCAGTTGGAGGGCAGACCGTGGAAAAGCAGCAAGGGAGCCAGGAGCGAGCTGTTCATATGGCAGGACCTCAGCAAAAGAGGAATCTGCAGAGCCTTTATGTAACGCTCCCTTCTCAACACAAAGCCAAACACAAAGAAAAAGTCATATTTGCCAACTCAGAGCTAATCAGAACAATTTGTCTATTTTCCCCAACTTCATTTATTTAAAGAAAAATGGTAACTCATTACAAGTCAGAATTCAATTTCCTGTTTTCTTTCAAAACAGTAAAGTAATACCATTTCAAACTGCATGCCAGAGTTGTACATAGTTCCTAATTGTACTAAGTACACAAGAGACTAAAAGCCTTTATCTGTTCATCTCCCGACTTTCCCCAGTCTGTGGTCCGTCTTGGGATCAGCAATAATCGCCTGAACTGCTACGATCGCTTCATTAATTTTTGTCTGCAGCTCTCGGAGCTCCTCTATATGCAGCAGTCGGAGAATTTGGGCAGCTTCGTTGAGAACAGCATCTGAGGGAGTTGCAGAAAGAGGAGTCGTATCAGTCATTTTCATCTGACACAAAGGTCTTAAGAAAAGCCTAATCTAAGTTAATGCTCTGCACTTCATTCATGCTCGTGGTTTTCATACTTGAAATAAGAAACAACCTTCCCTGCTGCTAGCGAGGGACAGGGTGCTCTGCAAAACCTCACTCAGCTTCCTGCAGCCCGCGCAGTAATCCACAGCCAAGTCGGGTCACTATGAAGCATTCCGAGTAGTAATTTAGGTGTACGTGGGGCAGAAGCGAAGCCAGGCTAGCAGAGTCCCAGGTCATCGGGCTATGGCTTACAAAAGAATCTATCAGGTCATGCCAGCTTGCGCTGCCTCCGATTAGATTTTGGGTAAATTGTGCAGCTAAAACACCCAGAAGCAGCACAGAGGTCCTCTGCTGGCAGAAGCAAGACGTACAAGACAACGGCAGCGAGATGCGTTCCTTCTGCTTGCAAACGTGGCTGCCGTTAAAAGCTGTTATTTAAACGTTACTCCGAAACAACATATTCCACAGCTAAGATTTATGCTTTTCTGTTCCAAAACAAACCACTCAGGAGCACTTGTAAATAATAAGCTGGGAGAGACCAATTCTTTCCACCACAGTTTTTTTACTGCACGCACTAGCTACATATTTGACAGTGATATACTTTGTCAAAGGCAAACATCACTATCTAAAAGTAACATTAGGAGAAATGCTTACCTCCTGTGTCAAAACCAAGAATGTGCTTTTCTAAAGCAACAGGCAAACCCTTTAAAAAGAAAAAGCATGTTTGAATGTAATTAGAAATGTCATCTTCCGTGTTTGGAAGACAAAATCAAGTACTACAGCAGGTAGCTCTAGAGGAGAGGACACTTGAGTTTTGCTTATATAGACAAGCGTGACAACTTCGAAGAGCCATCATGCTTGATTACACGAGTGCCTTTGTGTCCTGAAACATCAAACCCAGAGTATTAATACAGAAAAATCTTCATGCTTAATAATCCCCCTACTTGTCAAGCGAACCCCATTGGATACACACTGTCCCACATTCAATCCTTAAAAGGCTAACAGTACTGCAAGAGAACACCCAATCCAGCAACAACGCTACCCAGACAAACAAAAAGCATGCACAAACTAGGCTTTCTTAGAAACTACTGCCTTTAAACAGCTGCCAGTTTTCAAAGCACTGGCTGATTTGAAAGAGTTGTAAAAATAAAAATAAAAAAAAAAAAATCAAGTGAGTTTTTCAAGCGCTGAACTTGCAACCTCCATCAATATCCCCAGAAGTGTTTTCTCAAGCCTTAAGCTTAGGAATAAAGCTAAACATTCAATTTTCTAAACACTTGCTCTATTAAGACAGTACAAGGAAAAGTTTTATTAGTGGTCATTTATAAGCATTGCTCTCTTTCCTCTACCCCCTCCAGCTGTGGAGAAGCAGTCATGCTAAACACGCACTCACCACATTTCAACATGCATATAAAATTAGATTTAAAAAAATTCAAATCTTAGAATTTGCTTTTACTACCTCTGTAACTTTTTTCAACATTTGCTTTGGCACATTTGCCAAATGCCTTGCATTTGGCACAACACAAACATTTGAGTTCAATACCATTAGTTTCTACAATGATGGGGTTATAAACCATCTAACGGTGAGGATTTCTTCTAAAGGCTTTTATATATGTGTAGAAAAACTCTGAGCTGATCAAAACCCACACTAAACACAAAATGGCGACTGTAACTCATTAGAATTACCCCATTTTCAAGAAGTCATTCTTTTCCACGGCCTCTACAATGAAATGGATGTTCAACTGCAATCTTAAAAATGCATCTCCACTGTTAAAATCTAACCTGCTTGGTGGTAAGAATGCCACTTCAGACAGATTCCAGCAATATCAGACTTCATACATCTACTCTTCAAGAAGTCAGATTTATACTTAAGGCTGCAAAGAGCTCATTGCCACCCTAGCGTGTTCCCAGAGCCACACGAGCAGCAAAACAGTGACTCAGTCCGTTCCTTGTGGATGAATTCCCCAGGGCCACTGCAGGCACCTCCAACGCCGAGTGCCCACAGTGGCACCCGCAGAAGCGGTCTTTTGAGACACCCTGGTAGCGCAGCATTACTTAACCTGCGGGATGGTGGGAGGAAGGCAGGGAATCTCCCTTTTGGCTGGTGGAAGCTGCCTTTGACAGAGCAGTAGACTGGCCTTTCGCAAGCCCCACAGCCCGCAGCAGCGGTCTCACAGCAGGCGCTGGGCTGTACAGGCACCCACTGCTGCTACAATGACAACAAGCACATGCTCATTTGCACAGCACCTTCAAACAGGGAGAGAAATGAAGGGCACCTTTAAATCTCTAACTACACAGACTACTTCATTTCGCATCCTCCTTCCCCCAAAATATAATTTGAAAGTGCTGCACAAAACACTTGCAATGGACCTGACCACTGCAGCCACCTCCCCTGTAACTGGAAGTGTCAACAGTAAAACTAGATTCCCGGGGAGTGGGAGGAAAAAAAGTTTCTGGATTTCAGAGTAGGGGAAAAAACGTACTCATCTTGTTGTGCTTTCAAATATGCCCCAGGTATAGGCTTCAGGAGCATCCTTAAAGTGATCCTGGAGAGCATTTCTTGTACTTGATCCTACCTACGATACACTCATCAGGCAAGCAAAGCCCAGAAGGATAGCCTGTGAGTCTGTCAGTATAAATCTTAATCCTGTCTAGACACCAAGTACACTGAATTGCCAGCCATTCAAAATACAATCTAAAAAAAAAAAAAAAAAAGTGTCACGTCTTACCTTGAAAACCGTACCTTGACAACCCAACAAGACAAATCCCATTTTATTTGGTACATTTAAACCACAAGCAGAGCAGCCTAAATTTCCTCAGCATAGTCCTCATACATATCCTTCAGTCAGAGAACATTTCTGTATCTATTTTATCTTTTCCCCACTCTGCCTTGATACTGTCAACAATGCAACTCGTGACATTTTGTATATTCAGTCGTCTGCCATGCAGCAGTCGGACATTTATAACCTGTTGCCAGGGTCAAGGCTTCATATACAAAGTGTCACTGGCTAGTGTTTTGGCCATTAACAAGCCAGCCCAAATCAGAAGCAGAGGTTTATTTTTCCTCTCCTTCTATCCTGCAACCCAGCTATCCCCTCTACTTTTAAGGTATTTTCTTCATTCATCTGGTACACTACAATGCTGACGATCGCTGCTGGCACAGATAAAGCCGTTTTCCTGCCTCCAACGTGCTGCTTTTTCTCCACCCCTCTTGAAATTTAGCACTCCTAATGAGAATACACTCCCAGTGACGTATATCACATTCAGTGACACAGTGACATTTCAACCTCAGACCTGGCCACACTTTGAGAACTTACTGAGTATGAAGAACTCTTTGTCATGAAAAAAAATACGCTGTTCCTCAAAGAAGCCAGTTCTGTCAAATGCGTAGAAAAACCCATTTTGATCCCTGCATGTCAGCTGCGCAGCTATGTAAACAACAGCTAAAAGCAGCTTTTTATTAACATTAGTTATAGAACCCAAAACGACTACAGCGGTCTCGGCTGCTTTTGTATTTTCCTGCTCTTTTAATCGTTTTATGGATATACAAGACCAAAGCTTTGATTTACTGTTCCAACGCTTCTGGCAATTACTGCACTGCAACTTGGAGCACCTGCGATTGCCCCTTAGTACTAACACCATAAGCAGTGTTATGACAATAAATAAAGCCTGGACTGTTCTGAGCAGCTGCCAGAAAAGATGAAGGGACTTGTGCTCTTTGACCAGATCCAGTCCCTTTAGCAGCGACAGTTCTAAACATACACCTGCAGGGCGAGAGGCTGCCTTCCCTGGCTGCGCCCAAGACCCAGTGCCAGCAGCTGCTGTGCCAAATGCCGGGGAGAAGAGCTGGAGAACTGGGATGTTTAAGAAACAACAATCTGAAAAACCACAGTCATCCCCTGGAACATCTTACAAACAGACAGCTTCCAGTTAGAAAATAATTCTGCAAAATCGGGAGGTTTAAGCGCAGAAGTTTCCTTCACCACCTCTTTTTGCAGGGGCGGGAGAGGAGGGAACAGGACGGGACGAAGGAGTTGGGATGCCCAACATCCCAGTCCTCAAACACATACAAGGTGTACGTATGAAGCAAAACACTCCATACAAGGAACATTTCAACCTGTTTACGCAGTCAACACTGCCAATTCCAAGGAAAAGCCAGGCCATACATTTCTTCTCATACTGTAGACCTGCTGCACTGAACAGTAAGGGTAATCCTCTAGCAAATAACTAAGACGGGGAACAGCTGCTTACATGATATATCACACAGGTACATATATTCGTATTCAACTGGAACAAAAAGAGCTTTGTATATTACTCTCCATAATCCTCTGGGTCTTGTAGAATCAGGATGGCAAAGGTAAAGGAAGTTTCCACCACCCTCCTCAATGAAGTGTTTAAACAGAACTGGTTTTGACTGAGATCGCAGACATTCACACTTACACTTCTTTACTCGATATGGAATAATTAACACCAGACTCATGCAGTGTATATACAAACCTCCTTGGACTGACTGGCCTTCGCTATGGCATCCTGCGTCAAGCGCTCTTGAACCAAAATGCGAATTGCCTAGGAAAAAACATTTAAAGGCAAGAGCATTTAATTTGTCCTGATGTATTTCTCGGCAATTCCAAGGGAAAAGGAGCCAACATTATAACCTAGCACAACCTCAAACTCACGGTTTTGCAAAAGACTTTTTGCAAAATTCTTTCAGACCTTAAACCTTTTCAAATGGCACTATTCTTTACAAGTAGTATCTTACGCAGGTGGCTGCAGGAAGGCAGCTTACCCAGAAGAGACAAGGACATTACACTTAATTTCTGCCACTGCTGGGCCAGAAACTGCAAAGTACCAGGAACAGTACAGCAGCACCATTTTTATTTTTCTGAGATCGCACACCTTCGATGCTGCTTCAATACAGCTTCTTCAGGAAGGAAATCCTGCTATCGGCACCTTTTAGTAGGTGCTGAACCACCTTCCACATGCAGAGAAACCTGCAGCAAGGCTACGCACCCAGGTTTTAAAAAAGACTGAGAGCAGAAAGGAATTATTTTTACACACAGGAACAAGAACAGCCTCGATTTTAACAATCCTGCTTGCTCATCTGTTTCTACTGGCTCCAGCACATGGCATGAAATCGTATCGGAGATATCAGTTACTGATACCTACAGCTGTAAATGCCTCTAAAAATAACAGAAGGAATACCATGCAGGCAGACTTCCACCAGAAAGAACTGGGTCTGTCAAACACATTCCTCAGACTTTCCCTGATGAGTAGCCAAATGTGACAGAAGCAGTCTTAGCGCTTCATGTTTCTCCCCCAAGATTTCTCCCAGTTTTGGTCATGATCAAAGTTGAAATTATACTAGAAAGTTGCCACTGAATACTTTTAGAAATCTTTTTAACTGAAGGGAGAAGCTTGGACAAAAGAGAGATCTGATGAGGAGTTTAACTTTAAATTCCAACAGTGAAACCAGACCTTGTGTAAGAGAATTCTGAGTGCCTTTTGCGTTAGAAAAAGGATATCCAACTGTGTTACACAGATGCTTTCTGATCAACTTGCCAGATTTAAATTAGTAAAATGGGACTCCAAATATCTCTCTGCTCTCTCTGGCCAAGGTCTGGCCAGATGTCTCTGGCACGCTCGCACCCTTTGGCCTTCCCTAAGCATCCGCTCCTGAGTGTCCAAGCCTGAACAGGGATCATAAATTCTCCACATGCAGACTGCAAACCTGCTCACTGCGGTGTCGAACTAATGAGTTTCACTGACGTTCCAATACCATCAAACCCTGAAAAACGAGCATTGCTGTTGTTCATGTCACATGAATTGCTGTTGCAGGGATCTACTCTCATTGTAATTAAAAGCAAGAAAATTCAGGTTGGTGGTTTTGTCCAACCACTTCTGTCTGAAAAAAGTGAGACTAGAAATGTAGAAATAGTGACAGAAGTGTAAATATATTTATGCAGAAACCACATTCTGCTATCTTTTCAAGTTGCTAGTACCAAATGAGATGAACCCCGATAAAGTTTGCTAGCTTTGAGACAATCCTGTAAGATGACCTGAAGGAAGTCTGTCTCATAATGGCTAAGCTCATGCTGCAGATCCTTAACATCGCCATTCACAGGGTCTCTTCTCTCTCCACCTGATCTCTCTTTTCACTGATTTTTGTAGGGCTTTGGGTTGGTTGGGTTTTTTTTTTTCTTTGTTAGTTTTTTTTTGTAGGGGTTTGATATACAAGATCTCCATGGCTCTGTAAAGATCGGTGAAGGGTTCAAAGGCTATTGGGAAGGCAAAGGAGCATACCATACTGGAGAGAGTAAGAAAGTGGCTGATGGGATAACTGCAGGCCGTCATTTCCTTACGAAACCAGGCTAGCACGACAATACTGGTTAAGTATGCCGGTTATAGACTTAGACACGCTAGATGAACTTCAATACCCACGGCATTTAGTTCCTCCAAAATAAGGTTAGCAAATATCACAGCTACTGTAATCAATGTACCTTCTTGTTTTTTCAGTGAAATGAGTTTATTTTGGTGCCAAACAAAACGAAGCTTATTTCCATATTATGACATGATGTCCTGGTTTTGGCTGGGATAGAGTTAATTGTCTTCCTAGTAGCTGGTACAGCGCTGTGTTTTCAGTTCA
>JAVKLA010000040.1:19074954-19091862 GCA_034782735.1 Sagittarius serpentarius
GGCCCCCTTTTGCTTGGGTTGTATCTCAAGTTGCAGGTGGGTGGAGACTGGAATTCTCCTAAATGTTTAAAAAAAATGGCATTTTAAGGGTGATTATTTAGTCCAATTACCTTAAATAGGCAGCTATCGTTACCGAAGGGGTATCTCGACGCACATTTTGCACTGGGTTGGGTCTGTCACTGTTCAAAGGCAGCGCTAACCCTGGCTGGGACACCAGCAGCTTTGGAAAGCATTTTCTTACGTTTTTGAAGGTGCAAACGGGCATCAAGTGAGATTTTACAGGTGACATGAGACACCTCCTGCGTCTCTAGGGGTCTGCAGGCTTCGCCCACCCAACTGCGGTCCTCTGCGGTTTTAAACCTGCGGTTCACACCCTCTCCTGTCACCCAATTTTCCAGACTTTTTTAACCTGCCTGTAGTTTTTTCCTCCGCTTTGCAGAAAACCATTCTCCCCACGCCTCCCTCCTGAACCAAAAGGAAAAGCGGTGGCTCTGCAGGAAAGAAACCGAAAGCGCCGACATCTGCCAGGGCCAAACCTCGCCGTTCCTCCACCGTGAAGACCGAAAGCAGCTCCCCAGGGCACTACACAACATCACCCACCACCGAGAACGGCTTCTTTTCAGAGTGAAAGCAGGAGCCTCCCTGCTTCTTGGTTTCAATTAAAAAGTCATGCTTTCCATCACCGATGCACCAGTATTTTCCACCCAGTTAGTAGCAAAGTGGGAGAACCCCACTGGGGCAGCCAGGATTTTGGGGAGCACAGGGTTCAGGCTTGGTCCTACCAGGCAGGCATCAGCCAGGGGGTTTTTTTTTGGTTCAGAAAAGGTGCCAGGCTGGGTATTGTAATGGAGGGGTTTGTTCCAGCTTTCATTCGTGCCGGGATTGCTCCTGGCCCCCGCGCATCCCAGCGGCTGAGGCCAGCCCAGCTCGTCGCACCCCAGAGGCACAGCCAGGCGCAGGGCCAACGCGGTCCCCACCGAGGCAAGCAGGCTCTCCTGAAAACTGCCTTTCCCTCCCCAAAAGCCAGGTGTGACGCATCAGCCAGAACACATAACCAAGCGTACGGCCGTGCCATCGCACACCGCACACACACTCCCCCCCCCCGGCCCCAACCCCGCAGCCAGCCCTGCCGGTCACCGGCCGGCTGGAGCGTGGTAATTCCTCGCGTGGGGCTGGCTGGCTTTTGAAGCCATCCTGTTGCTTTTGCTAAAAGCCATCGTTAAAAATAGGCCGCTCGGCTGAAAAATAATTACTAAATATATACAGAAAAATGTAAAAGTATTACAGACAAAAAGAAAATAGCGAAGAGCCACGTTTCCAGGGGGCGGGAGCTGGTGTAGTCGTATTGATCTCAACAGCAGTTGCAGACCTGGCTGGGAAAGGAGCCTTAACACGCCCAAATGACACGTGTTTCATTCTTTCCTTAAGCAAAGGAAACATGGCGAGCTAAATCTGTGCCCGTGGGCTCCCATCACACCGCTTCGCGGGGGCAAAGGACCTTAATCCTCAGCGGCGGTTACAGCCACGGCTCCCAGCCCCCACCCGCAGGGACTCGATTCCCTTTTCCAACGCCCATTTTTTTACTCCTGATGTCCAATGCGCTGTTTAAATCACCAAAAAGCAGCTCACAGGACAGAGACATGCCGGCAAATAAATAAATTAATTAAAAGGCGCCCGAGCGGAAAAATGAGCCTGTTTCCATGGAAACAGCTTCGTTATCGCACCAGTAACCGATCCCTCCCGCCAAACAGGGGCGAGGTGGGATGGGTGCCCGTTTCGGCCCCGACACCGGTGTTTCGGACCCCGACGCCGGTGTTTTGCCCATGTCAGCGGCTTTCAGTGCCTGGCCTCCCACTGCTTCTGCGGCAGTCGGGGAGGGTGCCAAATCTCTTGCCGGTCTTTGCCTTGTGCAGCCCTATTCAGCCATATTTCACCCCAAAAGCAGCGCTGGGGTCAGCCCCAGCCCGCTGCTGGCTCAGCCAGCCCTGGCTCCCCCAGCAAACCTCATTATCAAGGCAATGCAAAGCACACAGAGTGAGAGGGAGCTACGGCAAAGATTCTTCTCCTTCCCTAATTTTCCTGGGGCGTTAAATAAGGAGCTTAGCGCTGGAGCTGGCTTTGCAGAGAGCCCGGCTCGAGGTGCCCCCTCCATCCACCCTGTGCTGCCGGATCCGAGCGCGACTGCAGCCCAGACCTCATGAATATCCGCAGCCGATAGCACGCTTTTCCATGAAGTCTGCAAGCAGTAAAGGTTTTAGCAACGTCCGTCCATTTGGAGAGTCGAGCGTGTCCCAGCGCAGCCCGCCCGGGCTGAGGCTCCAGGAGAAACCTCCTTCCCAAGAGGCACGTACAGACCCGGAGAGGAGCGGGGGGGCAGCTGCGATGGAGCCAGGCGGCTCCAGCCCCACGGGGACATCTCGGGTCTCGCAGGGCTGTCCCTTTTGCCGTGGACGTCATGTGAAAGCGAGAATCTCGGCTTTTTATTTTCTCGCAGGCTTCCTAACGGCTCAAAACCCAAGGCAAACAGAAACCAACCTCAACTTTCTTTTTTTTTTTTTTTAGTTTGATTTTTTTTTTTTTTTAAAAGAGATTATTCGGGTGAAGAACCAGCCGTCAGACAGCACAGCCTGGGACATCTGCTCTCGGCCCGCCTGCCACCCTTCATAGGAAATGGTGGCTCTCTCCGGCAGGGTACCACGGGGAGGGAGCATCCACCCATCCTCCTCCCACTCCGGCGTCGGCACAAAGCTCCGGCACCGCGGGAACGCTGCTGGGTTGCCCATCCCTGTGCTGAAGGGCAGAGGTTTAGGAGCAGCATCGTTTCCCCGGCTGACGACACTGGAGATTTCCAGCGAGCCAAAAAAGCGTGTGACCAACCCCCCCACCACCACCCCTGCCCCAGGGCCTTCAGGGACGTACCCGGGAAAAGGAAAAGCTGCCATTTGGGGGAAAACCCTGGGGAAAAAGTGGTTTTAATGCACAAGGGACAAACTCAGCCGTGTGCGCAGATCAGGCGGTGGGAGGATGGGTGCCCTGGGAGCTTGGCTAAATACCGGCGAGTAAGGATGCCCAAATACGTGGGCCGGCGGTCCAAGCAAGCGAAGCGGCAGCCGAGCATCGCCTTCTTCCCGTGGCCTGAGTTTTCATCCAGATTAAAAATACCCATCGTTTTGCCGACTCACTTCTGACCTCCGCTCGACCCCTCGTCGTGCTCTCCGCACCCACGCACGCTCGTGGCGACGCTTCCCGGGGACAAGCGGGGGGCAATGCCTGCCGGGGGGGCGGGGGCAGCTGGGCTCCTCGCTATCTGCTTACGCTGTGGCACAGAAAGAAAAAGGCCTCGGCTGTCACGTTTCGGTGTGACACACCAGAGGGGACAGATGAGGGCACACATCCTGTCACGCCATCCCCAGCATCGTCCTTCGGGCTCTCCTGCAGCAGCGGGTTTAAGCACAGGCTCCATTTCTGCGGTCCCCACCGGGGCTCAGCAATGCTACCACTGCACTTCACCGAACATGAAAATGATTTAAGGGTTGGGTTTTTTTCGGTTGGGTTTGGGTTTTTGGTTTTTTTTTTTCGGTTTAACGACATGTTAAAACACACCCAGAGGCCCACGGGAGACTGAAGGCTCGCTGCAGTGTACGTGAGCAGAGGAGCAGGAACTCAATGAGCCTCTGCCCTGCAAATCCCTGGGTGGGCTTGCAGTGAAACCCTCGCAGTAAAGGACATGGCTGCCTCCCGTGCAAGCTGCAGTCAGCCTTCATCCCACCCAGATTTAAAAAAAAAAAAACCAAAAAACTAATGCTCTCAGTTGCTTGCATTTTATTTTTATGAAACTTGCCTGAGAGGAGAACACGCAGCTTTGGAAATTCCCTAAAACCACTGGCACTCCCCGGAAAACCAGGGTTTCTCAGAAATGCCCCATTAGCAGCCCCTCGCAAAGCAGTACCTGTGCTGCCTAGGGCATCCCCAAGCTCCCCGTCGGGCTGGAAGATGGAGACGTCTCCATAAAGTCCCCTGGCCTGACCAAAGTGGCTCCAGCACACAGATGGCCCAGTAAATACGGAAAAGAGAAGAAGGAGGGAATCAGGCAGAGAAGAGAAGTGCTGAGGAGGGACAGACGGACGGCTCAGGCTTCGCCCCAGGGTCCTGCAGGTGCTTCTGGCAGAGGAGCTCGCAGGAGCCCCCGCCGCCCCGACCATCGCCCACCGGTGCAGACCTCCCCTCCCCACGCGCTTGCAGTCCCCACAGCAGAACTCTCACCTTCCTTCCCCCGCCGCCGATGCGCGGGGCTCCCCTGTGGTCCCGCATCCTCCCACGAGGCGGGCACCCGGATTTCTCCCTGTCGGGTCCACAAAAACCTTGGCAAAGCGGCCGCTAAGTCTCGGGACATCACGAGCCCGCAGGTTTCTCCCACGCTGGAGGGTCTCTGCCCTGCCCAGGGGTCAGCCCAGGCTGGAGGCCAGCGGCACCTTTTAACGCCAGTTAAAATACTGCGCAGACGTCCTTGAAGATACTTGCGCATATTATTTTGCATCTCGACCACAGCAACAGCCGAGGAGAGACTAGTTCCTCTCCTGTAATGGGCTGTACCCACGCTATATAACACCGCAAACCCTTTCTTTAGGATTATTCGCAGCCTGGCAAAACACGTCCCGGGGGCATGACTCTTCCCAGGCTGGAGTGACCCTGATATAACCATGTCAGGGGCAGCCGGCGAGAACCCAGCGCTACCAACACCCACACACCAAGGGAGCAGCAGCTATACAGTAAAAGAACGAATGAATCGATCAAATTAAAAATTCCTGTTGAAAGCCCGAGCGTCTCTCGACTACCAAAATCCACCCCATGAAACCTGTTCCCTACCGATGAAGTGGCAGCAGGCTGGGTAGTCCCTTACTTCACGGGGCAGAAGTTTCGGCTGTAAAGGAGACTCTCGGTCTAGGAAAACAGGCACCACCTCCCAGCTGGCCAGAAAAGAGCAGAAACCCTCAAAAAAAAGCCCTTTTTTCTCATGGAGAGACCTCTAAAAAAAACCCAAATCACTCTTTAATTAGAAGCATCGTCACACTTAATGACTTCTCAATTCCTTCACTTCTTGATTCCTTCCCAAAACCAACCCAGATCGACTCTGAAATAAATTCTTTGTACACACCTTGCTCAGGAAGCCCAGTTCCCTGCTCCTTGTCCCAGGAAAAAGAGAGATGGTTGAAGCTGCCGAGGAAGCAATGAGCTCCTGTACCGGGAAAAGGAGTTCAACATCTGTTCATACCGCTCTGAACTCCTGACCCTTAATTAAGGGCAGCAGCCAAGAGCTATTGTTTCATCTTAATTAACTGGCCCATTCTTGGGTTTCGGTTTTTAACATCCTGCTCCTAAGTATTTGCCAGGGTCAAGATAAAGACCTTTAGGGGAAGGTGTGAGATGAGGTTTGAAAGCGAAGGGAAGAAGAGGGGAGGGCTGCAAGGCCGAGGCGTTTCGCCCAGCATCATATTTGCAAAAGGATTTGGGTATTCGGCTGTGTCAACGCCGTTCCCAAAGGGACAAACCCGCCCTGAGCCTCACACAAAGTCACCCGGAATTCAAGGCCACGGTGACTTACCGACCACCCGTCAGGGGCACAGCCACCCCGAAGGAACTGGGGCAAGGCACTGACTTGCCCCGATTTGGCTAAAATGTCACATTTTTAGGGGGCAACCCCCCCCCCCGTGACACCAGGAAATCGGAAGGAGCGCGTGGATTTGGCAGTAGCTCCTGCCGTGGTGCCAGGCCGCTGGGCTCACCCTTCTGCAAAGCATTTTTCAGCCCAGCTAAAATAAACCCCAAACCGTTCCTTTAGCTTACAACGCAAGCGCCTCGCCTTTTCGCCCAAGTTACTGCTGCAGCACGTGAGCTGCAGAAATCATTGCAATGAGAAATCATCCTCTGATGATTTCACCCGAACCAAACCTTTATCAGAATTTTATTTTAAGTAACACTCACGCGAAGCCTAATAACCCTTTCCAGCCGCTGGGAATCACCCAACAAGTTACATCAGCAAAGAAACAACCCCGTTAACCGTCCCATTAGTTTAAACCCCCCCAGGAATTACCTTAGACTCCTTTAATTAGGTATCTACCATACAAAAGAATTAATTAATTAGTGATAAGCACCTGAACCACATTACTCATAAGGCTCTATTTCAAGCTTCAAATACAGCAAACAGGTCACAGCCTATCTGTTACGGTAGAGCAAAGCCCCAGCGCTGCTGCCTGGTATTTTTCTTCCCATCCCTGCCATCAAAGCAGCAAGGTTGGGAGCTTTTTTTTTTTTTATTTTCTTTCCTGCTTTATCTCTTTTTCAGGTTTTTCCCAGCATCCAGAGCCGGTGCCTTTAGAGCCACTACTTGTATAGTGGATGCACCACGTGGAGAAGGGAGAGCTTTGTAATTACTGAGATTTGGTGTGCTTTAGGCATGGGTCGTGGGGGGAAAAACCTCTATCTTGCAGCTACAAGGACCCTGCAAAGGTTTCACTACAAAGCTCTTGCACCACAGCATCACTACGATACCCGTGAAATGAGTAAAGCATTTGCTGACGGCCAGATCCCAAGCGGCAGGTGGAGGATCACCACTGAACGTGGGCGATTTTAGCAGGCTTCGGGGGGGGAGGAAAAAAAAAAAGAAAAAAAAAAAAGAAAGAAAAAAAATTCCCCCGTGCTATTCTGTATTTTGACAATCAATAACTTTGAAAAGTAATTTATTGTGGCTTGTGCTGGCCCTGCCATTTCACAGCCTGCAATTTCCCCGCTGGCAAACTTGAGGCTACTGGGGGGGTTTCTCCGGGCTGACAGTCGGCGGCAGGGCTGCAGGCAGGGCTGCAGGCAGGGCTGCAGGCAGGGCTGCAGGCAGGACCCTGGCAGTGCTGCAAACCAGGTTAGCTGGGGCTGGCTGGGGAGAAGTAGGTTGCTCCTCTGTCCCCGGTCGGTGAGCTGACCCATATTATCGCAATTAAATTTAACTTCTGCGGCCCACTGCTGCCTCTTTTTTTCCTGTGACCTAATGCATTTCGGTCTAAAGTAGGACCCGGTTATGGAGGCAGCGAGTACCTCTGGGTCCTTGCCGACACGACGAGGAGAGGCGGGCACGGCCGTGGCGGCAGAATTGGGACAGGGACGCGGAAGGGGAATCGAGAGGCGGCGGCACCGCGGCCGTGGGCTCGGCAGCTTCCCCCCGCTCAGCCCTGACCCACCTGCATTTCTCCAGACCACGACGCTCCCGCAAAACAGCAAAATTTGCTGTCCTTTCCCGAGATGCACCCTCGGAGCCTTTCCCACGCTATTCCCCTGGCTTGCTGAGCCCGTCTCCATCCTCACCGCCTCTCCGGCGTGCTGATCGCTTACTAACCTCCGCATACAACATCTTGGTTTTCCCATGGAACCCAAAATCCCTGAACCAGCCTGTTTTCCCCTTAAAACGCAGGCGAAGCGTCTCTGCCACGCTTCCTGCTGAGTCAACGGCCCTGCTTTTACCACTACACGTTATTCTGGCTATATCGTGAAATGACACATGCTCAGCAAGCACTGATATTACGCAGACGGGAGGAGAAGGCCACCCCAGAGCTGCTAGCCTGGGCGGTGTTTTTACACTTGCAATATCAAGCTTTGCAAAAAAAAAGAAAAAAAAAAAAGAAAAAAAAAAGAAAAAAATTTAAAGCCAAAGCAACTGTGCAAAGCCCAGCTTAAGCAGCACAAGACGACGTTGCCCGTGCCAGCTCGTCCTCCCCTCCCGTGCATCGATACCTCCTGTGCTGGAGAGCAATCCATCCTGGCCGTGCCGCGGGTCCCACGTGCTTCATTTATCCCCCCACCCAGTGCCCGCTCCCGGAGCTTTAATCCTTCTGCCAAACGAGCCGGAGCCACCGTGTTTGGGCCCCGCTGCTCTGCGAGCTGCTTTCCCAAGGGCGAGCGCCTTTCCCTGCCTACCTGGCTGCTGGGAAACCTCAGCGCGGGGCTGTGCGGTTGCTTTCCGTATTTTTCCCAGCGTGAGCAATGAAAAACAATGAAGGCAGCTGGTCTTGGGGGGGGGGGGGGGCGGGGTGGGGTTCCGGGTAGGTTGGCGGCGCAGCATCAATCCCCACCCCCCCCCCCCCACGGGTCCGGGTAGGATGGAGGAGCAGCATCAATTCACAGCCAGCCTAACTTATACATCAATTAATGGAAACGCTTACACAGGGCTTAGATTTAGGCTTAAAAAAGGAAAAATCGGTGCCTCCCTTATTTGCTGCTTACACCTCTCCATAAGCCCGGGTTGCCGCGTTAAAATAATCTTCTTATTCCCCCCTGGCATGGTGGGGAGGGAGGAGGCAGGGTCCCCCCCGCCGGCGTTAGCTGGGGAGCGAGGGAAGCACCGGACACGAATACAAATCCCCCAAGCAAGGATGTGAGGCTGAGCAGCAATTATATTAAATCAGCTGATAAATAATGCAACATATTTTGAATGGTACCAGCCCTGCAAGCACCACGCAAACACCATCGCGTCTCCACGATATTAAAAATACAGGGGATGAAGCGCAATTAGGTCGGCGTGACTTGACTAATTGAACCTAAAGCCCTTCTGAAAGGCTGTCCTTGGGGCGCACATCTGGCCCCATGGCACAGCCCCCAGACCATTGCCTCTTCGCAAGGTCCTACACAAACCGATGGGCTCCACCAGACCTGGTCAATGTTCAATGCTTTCCCATCCAAGGTGAGAGACCTCTCTTTGGGCACTTACCGGCGTGAGCAGAGCTGCTCCAGCAGCAGACGCAGTCCTAAAGACTAATTAGAAGAAGTCCAAATAGGTTTAGAGGTTGTGGATGGCTGAGGACCCCCGCTATGGAGCCCAAACCACTGCAGGCCCAGCGAGGGGGTAGGAAGTCCCTGAGAAAGCACGTAGAGACGTGGAGAAGACCTGGCCTCGTGGAGAAGACCTGGCCACGTTTCTGCCTGACACCCTGGGGGCACCTGGACCCACATGGACTCATACGATGTCCAAGGGGACAGCACTGGTCTACCCATGGCATTGACGCTGCTCTGAGCAGGGGGTGAGACCAAAGACCTCCCGAGGCCCCCTCCAACCTAAAAGAGTCATTGGCCGTGCCGGTTCATTACCAAAATCCCTGTTTGCTCGCTGGAAAGCCCCTGGGGGATCCAGAAAACAACAGGCAAATGAAGGGAGGTGCCACAGACCCTTGGGCAGCTCTCCCCATGGCCACCAGCTCTCAGGACTAACACATCGCAGCCTGGTAAAAGCCAAAACCGCAGCCGGAGACTTCTTCCACAACACACCTTCACAGCACAGGCAATCAATGGCCTGAACTTGATCTGTAAAACCAGCCAGCCCACTCCTTCATCCCCACTCAGGCTGTCACGGAGAAGTAACCATATCCCCATGCTCTTCACCCAGCTCCTGCCAAAATGGGTCAAGTTCAGGAGCCGATACAAGCAGAAGGAGCCCTTGGAGCAAACACAACCACAATGCAAGTGAGATAAAACTGTATGATGTGCCGATGGAGCATCCTCCAGAGCAAGTAAGGAAGCCAAAACCCGACCGTGAGGACAAAACCCAACCTCCTTGTACGCGGCGGGCCATGGGTGAAGAAGCCTCCACCATGCAAATGCAACGGTCAGATGTTTTCTGCACACCCGTTGGGACCCCGGGAAGGAGGGCACGTCCTACAAAGGATCTGCTGTCCTGCAGCAGCTGAGGGCTCACGAGACCCTTGCTGGGGGGTGGAGGGGAAGCACCAACCCGAGCCGCCTCCCACGAGCGGCTGCGGTCGGAGCAGCAAACAGCACAGCTCTGCTCAAGAGAAACTTTGCGGAGATCACGAGAGGTCTGGTTTTGTCAGATAAGAAGAAAGAAAAGGAAATGTCATGAAGTTTACAACCAAGCGGCTGAAGATTTGAATCCGTTCACCTGCAGGGTGATTAACGAGCTTTGTGCAGCTCCCGGTATGTTCAGGCCACACTTCAGGGCTCCCCAAGGCTGCAGAGAGCAAACACCCCCAATAAACCCCCTCCTAACAGATACCAGCACTAGGGCTGCCCGTGCCCTCATAACGCCTTAGAAAAATGGGCACTGGGAGTTTCTCCTGGTGCTTTGGTCCTCAGGAGACTCAGACCAAGGTCTTGGTGTCCCTCCATCGGAGCTGACCCTTTCAAGAGGCGAAAGGCAGCGAGGATCTGGCAGGAGGGTTTGGGAGCAGCGAGGAGATGGTGCCCCTGGGCTCCATGAATGCCAAAGGATCTCCAGGGACATTTAACCTTCCTCCAAAGCCATAAACCTCAACAGGCTGGATGCAGCCCGTACGTAAGGAGCCACTAACACCACACTGACCCGAGAAGATGTCTGCAGACACACTAATCCCCATCAGAATGGTGTCTGCAGATTTGAAACCAAAAGAAGAAGCGGGGCAGAAGGTGGTCTCCTCAACTCATCCCCCATACATCTCCTGCCCCACAGTGTCCCCTGCGTGCATGGCCCAGGGCTCTCTGCAGGGCACAGCCCCAGCCCTATGGATGCTTATTTACTCCCCCGCACCCCCGACACCTGCCTGTTCCTCCCAAGGTCTGCTTGAGGAGGAACACGTTGAAACGGAGAATAAACACTTGCAAGGTGATTTCTGCCTTGAAATGGCTCACGTGTCGCCGCCTTCCTGCTGACAGCAGTGGGGAGAGCAAGCTGGAGCCCCGGCCCCCCACCCCGACTTGGCTGGCAATCACCGTCCCGCTCTTCTCAACCCCCACGGGTGATGGATAACTCACCGCGGTGGGTTTGAGGCAATCCAGCCCCGTGGCGAGGCTAAGGCCACGGCAGCCATGCTGCAGCTCTTCGGTTTGGGTTCAGCCCTTCGGAAAACCCAAATCTACCCGATGGTGTCGAGGAAGGAGAAGGACAAGCCCAGAGCCCAAAGGTCACCTCATGGGTGCTCCTCACCCCAGCCCTACCCCAAACTGGGCATCACAGCTGTAAACATAACGAAGCCCTAATGACGCCGCCTGCTACGTGCGGAGACATTCTGGCACCGTCCAGGCATCCCCCAGTGACAGCGGGATCGTGTAGACACGTTTCTGGCACCCCGTCATCTTCCAGATCCGTTCCCTGGCTCCCAGCACCTCCTTTATCCTGCTTCCCTCCCTTCACGGCACCTACTCCAAAGCAAAACGAAAGACACCGGGACCAAAAAGGAATTAAATCAATACCGAGCATCTTACAACTGCTGGCGGCTGGCGCTTTCTTACCCAAAATGGCCCAAAAACCACAACTCCTCCAAACCCACGGTTAGCACAACATGCTCGGTCTGCAGGAATTCACGGCTACGGGGAGGGTTTTAAGACAACCGGAGCGTGAAGCATCCCTTCAGCGTCCCCCTTAAGGGGATCACGCCTCAGGTTCGTGACTCTCGGACACCTGGCAGTGCTCCCCGCGCCGTCCCGGGGCGATGCTGCAATGGGTTAAATGCTCCAGCTTCAGCTCCCCATCTCTCCTCTGGGACACGGCTCAGACGGGAGCAGGCAAGAGAGAAAACACGGCTTCTCTGCATCCCTGAGGATGCTAGCGGGTGCACGGGGACACCCTGCCTGTTCCCAGGTCCCCAGCCTGGGGAAGCCATAAGCGCTCCGGTCCCACCGCAACCGCTGCTTCTCCCTGGACGCAAGGACTCAATGCCATGTTTGCTTATTGCCAAACAAGCCAAGAAAAATTTTTATTAAAAGAGAATCGGCAAACCCGGCTGTCAGTGTTAGCACAAATCCTGCCCTTGCACGAGCCTGGGGCTGGAGCGACGCTGGTGTTCACCAGGACTCGGCTTAAAAACCAAACCGCTGGTGAGCCCCTCCCCAGTTCCCGTGCTGTGGCAGTTTCAGAGCCTCGAGGAGGTGCAGGGCCGGGACAGCCCTCTCGGCCGCCATGCCGGGGATGCTGCGGGGACCGATCCGGCCCCAGGATCCTGCCCCAGCTGCGCTGTCACCGGAGGAGCGCGGGTCTCCTAACACAGCAGGGCTGACACAGAGGGGCACGACAGCACTGGAACGACCCGACTATAATTAGTGCACAAACCCACCCGAACCCTGTCCCTCTTCTCCCCGCGGTGCCAGCCGGGGGAGCGCCGGGGCGGCTGAGCTGCTCCGCGCGGGCAGAGGGAGGAAGGGGGTTTCTCGGCGCCGACTTACCCCGGGCATCTGCCATAACTAGGTCTGTGTCTCCGCGCAGAGGCGCCGGTGGTGGCACGGGGCACCGACGTCCCCGCGGTCCCTCGCTGCAGCTGGTGGCTCTGCCCGCGGCGATGGGGAACAGGCAGCTCAGGGTGGCAGCTCAGGCCGCGGCAGGCAGCAGCCGGGGTTTAGGCGCCCCGGTCGGGAGGGTGCTGTAGGAGGAGGGATGCCGAGCGGCGCGGGATGGGGGTAAAACCAGCAACACAGCGCAGTTTGCAGTGGGAATACCCCACGCTGTGCCGGGGATTTTCCCCTTCGGCGGGATCTGACGCGATCCAGGAAGGAGCAACTGGTGCTCACGATCCCCGATGAGCTCCAAGGCTGGGGCAAGGCTGCTCCTTCCCACCCAAGCTGCGCCCGTTTACAAACCCAGGTGCCCAGCCAAGACCTTCCCGGCCAGGAGAGCCGCTCGTAGGGAGCATCACTGCCAACTTTCCTTCCCAAAGCCCTCAGAAGAGCAAGCGAGGGCAGGACAATAAACCTGTTAAACCAAGACAGCGACTCGGCTAAAGGAGCTTATCTGCCGTGGCAGCACCTCCACCCCGCGCCGGCTCCCGGGGTGCCCTGCCGCGCCGGGTACAGCACTTTGGGGTTCACAGCAGCACCCCTGAGAATAACCAACCTGCAACTCAGCTGGCTTTTGGATGCCAGACGAAAGCATCACCCACCACCGGCAACCTCCCCGCGATGCCGGTACCTGCCGACCACAATCCAGCAACACCTGGATCTTCCCTTGGATAAACTAATTAGCCGGAGTTACAACGACGACGACAGACAACAGGGGAAGAAAACTGCTGCGTGAAAAGCTAGGGAAGGACAAGATAAGGTGAAAACTAATTGTGTGTGGTAGGATAAGCAGGTCCTGGTGCAGCTGCTGCCCAGGAATTGTCGAGGGTTTCTCAACTGCAGGTGAATAGCAAGGTGGCGATTTTTTAAGGGTTGGTACCGTGCCATTTCAGGGATTATTTTTTTTTTTTTCCACTGAGCGTGTGAAAAACTGGGTTTGGTGTCTGAAGTCCATCATACCTACATGAAATGCAGGAGGCGCATGATTTTAGGCTTCAGCCTCAGCACGGCTGCATCCTCCCGCATCCTCCCCCGGCCCAGGGGCTGGCTGCATCCAGCTCCCGCTGCCTCCCAGCCCGCAAAGAGCGCTGGTGATTTCCTTACACGGCTCTGATCGAAGACCTCATTCGTTAATCGCTGGCCTGACCCAAAGCCCAGGCTCAACGGACACCAGCCTAGTGACTTCGGATGGGTTTTGGAGCAAGCCCTACTCCTCCGCGGAGCCAAATCCGCGTCCTCCCGGCAGCCGGAGCTCGCCCTTCGCCCCAGCTCAGACCTGGCTCTAAACAGGGCGAGTGCCAAACAGCTCGTGCCAAGCGCGTGCAGAAAGCCGGGAGAGACGGCCTGTGTTCCCCCGCAGCCACCACGCACTCCCCCCACCAGCAGCAGAAGCAGGAGCCCCCCCCCCCTTTCACTTCTCCACGTGAGTCCGGGGGGGGCAAGGCTGCCCCTGTGTTTTCAAGGGACCGGTTTTGGGGGTGTTTGCACCATGCGTGTTGCACGCAGAAGAAAAAAAAATACGCGTGAGGAAGGGCTGAAGCCCCACGGGAAGTGAGCAGGCGATAAAACTGCGTAAGGGCAAGCACAAAAATCCCCCTGCCAATGAACCCCGCTGCACCCCACGCCCTGCCCCGCAGCGTGGGGTAGCATCTCCCTCTGCCTTTCATGCCTTCCCTCCTCCCGACAGCCGCCGTGACCCCGCGAACCGGCCGAGCAAGAAACCGGGAAGGAGAAACAGTGAGAAGAAGAGTCTGAAAAGCAAGAAAAGTTGAAAACCCACCCTAATCTCTTTGCTCGTTCCTCCCGCTTCTGCGCCGGCTGTGAACGCACACGGCCGTATCCCGCTCCGGGCGCAGGAACGAAACGCTTGGAGAAGTCACACTGAGAACTGACGCAACTCGTGCCGAAAGCGGTGCTTTTCCCGGGGCGAACCCCCTTATTCCCAGCCCAAAACAGGGCAATGGGCCGGCGGGAGGGAGCGAGCCGTGCAGCCCCGTGGTACCCGGCGGCAGCACACGCGTTCACGAGCGTGCCGGCCTCGAGCATCCCGGCACCCATGCACGGGATGGAGGCACAGCCGCCCCCGGGCAGCGCTTTTCGGGGGTGCAGGGGGGTCCGCAGGGCTCCGGCACCGGCTCACCAGCCCTAATTACTATGGTAAGAGCCTGCGCCGGCGCCCGGCTGTCCTTCGGTGACTCACTGGGTTTCAAAAGGAGAAGCGGTGTCTCGGCCGCCGCCGTTCGGAGGCCAAAGCACTGGGAACCCAGCCGGTGCATCCGCATCTGCGGGGCTTCTGGGTGGGAAGGCATAGCCCACCCTTGCAAAGTTTGCCTTTTTATCGCATTTTCCACTCGTAGCCACCCTGGCAGAGGGTGGCAAAGCAGCAGGCTGGCTTGGGGCTTAAAAATAAAAATAATAATTGGGCTTTGTCACCGCTCGCAGCCATCTACCATGGGAATCCCATCGAGCTCCCCGCTGCTATTGCCTGCTCCTGGTCTCGATAACCCCCGTGCTGCGAGTGGGCCCAAATTTCCCCGGTGGAAAATGATAACCCCCGTGCCACGAGGCAGCCCCGTGCCAGGCCCTGGTACACGTCGGTTATCATCCCCGCCCCGGGCCAGCCACGCCAGCGTACGGGCGCTCATCCGAGCCCGCATGCCAAATGTGCCCCACGGGGCCACCACCAGCTCACGACTGCAAAGAGCCCTGAGAAAATGCAATGAGCATCCTTAACGCCGGTACATGCATTGCTGGGAGCAAAGCTGGCAGCTCCCGGGGAATCTGGGAGAGAGGATGGGCATGTGCAGGCACTGCGCTAGTGGTGGGGGGACCCCCAAGCTGGGGATGCCCCATTTTGAGGTGAGGCTGACTCCAGTCATCATCCAAACGATGCTGAGACCTCCAAACTCGTGTCACAGGTGAGCAGCCAGCTGCACGCAGTGCCAGCGGCAGCAAGCAGCAGCCCCTGCTTCCTCTCACAAGGCTGAAAAAGCCAAAAAAAACCCACTAAAATGGGTGCCAAGGGAGCAGCGTGGCTGATGCCCGGCCTCACAGGGCCAACACAGGAGCTGGGGTGGGGTGGGGCTGAGCCACGTGCCCCCGAACCCCACGGCAGGGGGTGAGAAAAGCCCCGTTATAACCCCAGGAACGCCTCGAAACATCCTCCTGGAGAAAGGCTTCGCCCCAGGGCTTTCCTGGCAATAATTAATTGAGTCATATTTCAATCCAGCCAACGGCCATATGGTTGAAAAGAGGATTAGAATCGCATGCTCCAGCTGCATTCAGGGAAATCCAGTTATAAGGAAAAATCCTCCGTGCCTGGCCCCAGCCTGCTGCCAGAGTACGTGCCGCTGCCACCCACACGGCCCCCGGCCCCTTTACCTCTCGTGGCTGGGGAGCACCGGCTCGCTGGTGGGGGGATGGTTATTCGGTAATTTGGGGGCCCAGAGGGAAAAAGGGAAATAAATTACATACCAGACCTGCAGCGATCCCCTGCCCTGCAGGCAGCAGGTATGGCAGTGGCAGGTAATACGTGCCCTAAGTCACTACCCTTTGGGGTAGCATGCTTTAAGTTCACTAGTAACTCATTAGTAAAGGGTGGGGGATCGCCGTGATGCAAGATTTTCCTTAAATATAAATCCGTTTTCCACCGAGGAGGCAAGAAGGCAAAAGTTTTTTGCTGGATTCCCCTCCCGCTGGGGCAAGCGAGCCCTGGACCGAGTTCCCCCGAGCACCCCTTCCCGGCTGGCCGGGTATTTTCCCAGGGTTACTTTTCCCGAAGCGCTCGCCCCACCAACGACCGCTGGGAAAAAATAAGGATTTCGATGGAAATGATGGGGAGAGGGCCGCCGCGGCAGGGTGGGGCGCGGGGTGCCCCTCCGCCTGTATGGCCATCACCCCCCAAATCCTCCCCGCCGGCCCCCAAGCCGGCTGGGGGCAGATCCATCCCAGCTGAGGTTTCTGCAGGGATTTGGGGTTGGGAAAGTCTCACCCTTCCTCCCCAGGGAGGGGGAAAAAAAAGAAATAGAGACAGACAGAACACTACGTCTCATTCATCCACGGAAAAAGCCTTTCCTGTGATGGCAAATCCGTTGATTAACTGAGGATCACACCCTCTAAATCAAACCTTTGTTGGGGAGCGCGAACTCTGGGTGCGAGGTACAATTCCCCCCCTCCCTCCCCGCTCCCAGCCCCGGCGGGATGGGGACCCCCGCGACCCCCCCCCCCCCCCCCCGCCCAGGTGTCATCGCCACCCGAGACTGTGGGGTCCCCGTGGGGCGGCCATGCGGGGGGCGGGTGGGATGCGGGGATTGATAGCCCGGGGCGGGGGGATTTTCTGCTGATTTGGGTTTGCGGGTGAGGGGTTTGGGGGGGTCACTGGCAGCCAGCGACCGGGGTTGGGGACCGCCCTGTCCAGCCCCAGTATGCCCCAGTGCTGCTAGTCTCAGTCCTCCCAGTGCCCCCAGACCCGGCTCCCCCCCCCCCCCCCCCCCCCCCGCGGGGGGCGCGGCCCCGGCGGGCAGGGGGCGGGGGGCAGGGGCCAAGGCCGGCCGGGGGGGGGCGGGGCGGGGCGGGGCGGGGCGGGGCGGGGGAGGGGCTCCGCAGCCT
>JAVKLA010000040.1:19093580-19113895 GCA_034782735.1 Sagittarius serpentarius
GCGCCCCCCCCCCCCCATTTCCACCGCAACGCTCGATGACTGATTTTCTTCGCTGCCCTGCAAGGGGGGCGCGGAAGCTCAATCCTGGCACGCCACCCCGGCACCCACAGAGCCCCCGGGGCCCTGGCACCCCCACCCCCCCGGGCAGCACCCAGCATGGGGCCGGGGCTGGCAGGGTCCCCCCACCCCATACTGACCCCGAACACAACGCAGGGGATGTGCGATGCTGCATTAAATAATAAGCGTTGCATCCAAGGATAGTTTCAGGGTGCAGAAGGTCCCCAGCCTAAAGAGACACGGGCACACGGGGCGTCTTTGCAATTATCACCAATTAGTTGTTGGTGCCTAATTGGGGTGATGTCGAAGGGTATGTCCAGCGATGCTTGTTTCGGAAGGGCGGATAAAAGGAGGATGCTTGGTGAGGCACCCGCCTGGGGACAGCCGTCGCTGCTTAACGGCAGGAGAAAGCGCCGCCTGTTTTGATCCTGGCGGCAAAATTAAAAAAAAAAAAAAAAAAAAAAAGGATGCTATTGCAACATTTCACTTTTTTAAGTCCATTTCGCAGTTGGCTCCGTAAAAGTGGCATTTGTCACCCTACAAACCCCAAGTCTTCGACCTCTCCGCTTGTCACGAAACGGTGACAGGAGACGCAAAATCTGGAAGTGGAGCGCCCGGAGATGAACTGGCCCAGGCGCAGCCTTTCTTGTGAGAGCTGAAATTCGTGAAATGGTAACGGAGAGCAGCAGAAGAGCTGCTGGGGAGCATCCCGGGGAAAAGGCCAGCGTGGGTGCAAGGCCGCCCGGGGACACGCCGGGATGGGAACTGGACGACCTTTCCCCCCGCCCCGGGGACCTCTCCCACAGCGAGACGAAGGAGCAATGGAGACCAAGCCATCAAACGCCTTCAATCGGAGGGGGACTGATTTAAAAGCATCGCCGGAGGTACAAGCCTTTGCTCAACACAGCCTAAGGGGTGGGGAGAGCCCCCTCCCTCTCGTCCCTCCCCGGGCAGCAGGGCCGGCTCGCTCTGCAGGCTCGTGCAAAAAACCACCCAACATCTGGTTTTAGGAAAACGCAGGGGTTTTATAGGCCAAGGATGAGATGCGGAGGCTATACTTAGCAGCAGATGAGGCAGCCCCCCCTCCCAGAAGTCGCTCGCTCCCTCGTCCTCCTCCCTCCTGTGTGAGGCAATTAGTGGCCCCAAAAATGGCCGGTGTTAGCCGCGATCAGCGATCAGGCATGGAGACCCCGCGGCTGCTCGCCGGTCAGCGCCCACCTCGCTGAAGATGAGGGCGATTTTTCGAGGACGAAGGGAAATCGCTGGTAAGGTGCAATTATTTTTGGAGCCCGTAGGAAAGGCACAGGATGCTCCCTGGCACCGCTCCGCCGAGGGTGCCACGGGAAGGGGGGCAGCGGGGATACCCCACGCCAGAGGTGCACAGCCCCACGTCTCCATCCCCGTCCCTCTCCCAGGGGGTTTGGAGGAGGGACGGATGGCAAAGGCAGTCCCAGTGCAGGTCCCAGGGATGCTCCAAGCTCCTGGTGGGGGGGTGGGGGGTGGGAGAAACCTGTCGCGTCCGGCGCTAATAACCACAGCCTTGGCTGGAGGAAATAGGTGCCAGGATCAGCAAACCTGGCAATATCAAGAAGAAAAGAGCCGGCTAATTATGTTCCGAGGAGTTTAATTACCGCTAGTGGCATGGGAGATGGGAGGGTGGCCCTGGGTGTTGGAAAGGGGGGAAGGCTGCCGCGCAAACCCTCTATCAGACACTGGAGAACCCACACGCTTCACCCAAAAACATCAACTCAGGAAGGAGAAACCGAAGAGCCTCCCCTGCCCAGGCGCTTGCCGAGAGCGGGGCCTCGGGAAGTCCTCGCTGGGCACCTCGAGAGGCGCTCTCGGAGGTGGCAGCTCTGCCCGAGGCCGGCTGCTGGATCCTGCTCGAGGGTGCGTCTTTAACTAACACGGTGGAGCTTCCTCCCTCGGGGAAACTCACCCGGGTGCAGCTCCCAAATACCCATCCCACCCTCCCCGAAGCGGAGCCCCCGCCAAGCAAAGGAAGAGAGAGAAAGGGGGATTAAAGAGGTGGAGCGCGGCAGGCAGAGGACGGCCTCACTCATCACACAGGTGACCGCTGCCTCTCCTGCTGCCCGAGGCGGGGAGCTGAGCCCCGCTGCCGGCAGCCCCCGGTCCCGGCCTGGTCCCGCAGCCGGACGGCAACAAATGCTGCCGCTCGGTGCAGCCGATCGGGCCGGGGGGGGAAGCAGGGCTGGGGGGGCTGGTGACAGGCTATGACCCCCCCGCCACCCCAGCCCGCTGCAGTCCCCGTGCCCCAGGGCCCTGCTGTCACCGTCACTCGCCCAGGCTAAGGGGTGATGCCTGTGCTGGGCTTCTCTGCTCTGGAAATGGAGGAGCGTTTGGGGGGGGGGGGCGCAGGGGGGACAACGCAAAGCGCGCCTTGCTCAGTAGCCTGGCCAGGGCCAGCGTGGGGACAGAGCGAGCTGTGGGCTAGTGGCCCGTGGGGATGCCGGAGCCCAGCTGACAGCCCAGGGTGGCCCCTTCTGCAAGCAGGGGGGTGCCCCAGCCCCGTGCAGCGCTGACCCCCCCGCACCCTTCCCACTGGGACTGCTGGGCCCACCCAGCTCCGCCACAGCAGGCGGCGAGGAGGCTGAGCAGAGCCCGCAGTGTCCCCCCCGCCCAGCTCCCACAGGTTGGGGACCCCCCCGAGCACCCCGCACGGGGCTCACCGGGGTGCACGGCCGGAGCCATCGGCATAGCACGGCTGCAAGGAGAGCAGCCACCCCGATCTGCCACCCCCGAGTCCCCACTTATTTCAGGAGCTTAATCCCGGTGACGGCTCCTGCGGGTCCCCCCCCAGCCCCGCGCCTCCTCCCAACACGGGAGCGCTGGAACTGGATGCCGCTTTCATAGAAATCACCAAAAACCAGGGCTGAAAGGATCAGCCCATCCATTCCCCCCACCCGAGGCAGGAGTCGCCTTAACCTGTTCTCCGGCGCCGTGCGACGCTGGAGCAGAGAGCACAATAAATGTAACGCCTTCGTTAAATTCGTAAGCATTTCATCGCTCACTTAAGCCTGGGAGCATTTTAAATCGCCAAGAGCCGAAGTAATGCAAACAACTGTCGCTTTATTGTCATTTCCAGCCGTACCGCAAAAGGCACACAACAAACTTCATTGGTACAAAATAATGGCGCTGTGGGGCTTTTGTGTAGTTTTCCTTGTGTTTTTCTTTTGCAACACAGTCACTGGCTCTCCCGTCGCCCTGACGGGAAGATCCTTTCACAGAAAGGACTATTTCGTTCGTGCAGACAGATAGCTCGTTATTGCAGGGGGAGCGGCGCGGGGGGCAGGCGGGTACGGCCACCCCGTCCCCGGGGGACCCACGCGGCCACCTGCAGAATAAATGGCACCTCTGTGTCCCCCCAGCTCCCCGGCACGATCCCGCCGGCTCACCCGGCTCCGCTCCTGCTTACCCAGGGCTGAGCTCCATCGCAGCCCCCGCCATCGCTGCAACCCCGGCGGTTCGGGTTCAGCTGCAGGATAACGGGGCGGGGGGGGGGCAAGAAATGCGTTTCTTTAAGCAATTTGCCCTTTTGCTGCCTCCAACTATGTGTTTCTGCAGAGTAGCGGGGTGAGGGTCCCACGGAGGGCACCCGGGGCTCGCCGGTGGAGGGGGTGCCAGCAGGACCCCCCCAGCTGGCTGCTGTGGCCCCCCTGCCTCGCAGGGGCTGGCAGAGGGGGTGGGAAAAGAGACCGGGGATGAATTTAGAGGATTCTCCTGCCTGTACCAGCCCGTGGGGTCCCAGCACGGCAGACCCCCATCGCCCACACCAATCCCCCGGCACACCGCAAACCTGGAGGGGGGTCCGCTGCTGCTAGCAAACCCCGGCATCCCAGCCTGGGACGTGGTGCCCACAAGAGAGGCTTTTGGGGTGTTGGCTGGGGTCCCCCCCAAAACCAGAGCGGGGCACAGAGCCCTGAGCCCCCAGGCAGCATCCCTCCGGCTGCCCGGGGCAGCTTTAGGGCAGGTAAAGAGAGGTTTTAGGGGCTACCGGCCTCCTGCTCACCCTGCCAGCATTTGGCTACCTACGTTGTTTTCCCATAATATCCAATGACGCCGGCCCTCGTGCCGGGCGAGATCGAGCTGTGGGGTGGGGACACGCTGCGCCGGTGCCACGGTCCCACAGCAGCGCCCGATGCTCTCCCCTACCAGCTCCCATATCACAATAACACGGAGGTTTTTTGCGCCGTGCCAACAGCTACGCTCCTTTTCTTTTGGTACCAGTTCCCCCTTCTCGGCTCCCTTCCCCAACGTTTCTTATAAAAATAAGATTGTGCTTATTTATAAAATAATTAATTTTTTTTTAAGAAAAGTTTCCAGTTAAAAAAAGGTGGTATATCAAAATATGGCAAAACTTTGGCTGTCAATAGCTAAACTCTAATTAAAAATATCGACTAAAAAGGCATTGTGCTGTGAATATTTGCTGCTGTAATGCTTTACCCTCCGGTACCGATGGTAAATGTCCCACCTGGGCAGGCTGCCTTCCCTAGGACACACTCAGAAGCCACCCTTGGGTTCTTCTAGTACATCACCACCATCCTTTAGCAGGACTATTCAAACTGTAAGAGACTTAAAGATGCATGAAAAGCCTTGGTAAAATACAACGGAGACTGCACCGGGAAGAGCCACACTTAGAATGCGGTTGCACACATACTCTTCTCGAGAGGAAAGTCTACTTCTCACCTTAGTGCTTAGAAAAAAAATACGATTGTTTATATGGTTCATTAAAGAAGAGAGGCAGATCCTTTGTATAAAAGGTATTTTAGAGCAGAAGTAAAACGCAAATGGGTCTGTAAGATCCAGACATATATAAACATACATACCTTGATATATTTATATATGTAAACTCTATATATTCGAAGTTTGGGATGCATTATTGCAATATCCTTACAGCAACCTATTCCTTTCCATTCTCCTTTGCTTTTGTTTTTCTTGGGTGGGTGGTTTTGTTTGTTTGTTTGGATATTTTTTTGCTCTTAAAAAAAAAAAAAAGAAAAAGAAGAAGAAGAAGAAAAAAAAAAACAAAAAAACAACCAAGCTGCAAACGGCTCCGAGAGCTCCCAGCCGCCAGCCGCCTTGCTGGGACCGCTCTGGCCTGACCTCCAGCACGTGTTCTTGGAAGAATTGGGTTGATGCTCTGCCCCAGCAGCTGCTGGCCGTGCCTTCCTCCATGGTACATCACCCGTGCCCGGAGATACCCGGCTGGTTATTGCATAATTCTCCCTTCCCATACTGGCCTTTAGGGTATTTACATTTCTTTGGCTTGACTTGAACACGACAGCCCGGCACTTTCTCTCCGGCGTCGGCTGCCACCCAAGGCACTGCCGGAGCCGCCGGCAGCGCTGAGGACGGGGGCAAGGAGGAGAAGAGGCCGCCTCGCCACGAGGCCACGCGAAAACACGAATTGGCTAGCTCAAACGAGTCGCGCTTCTCCCAGTCGAAGTAAGACAACTTGTGTTCGGCACAAACTCATCCAGAGGAGAAAGGATGCTGGGGGACCGCCGGCAGGACTCCGCCGTGCCCGGGGGACTCCATCCCGCCCGCCGTCAGGGCGATCCTCCGAGTGCAGTGGTTTCCACGGCCTCGGTGTGCAGGGAGCGATGCAGGGCCGGGGGGAAGGCGGCGTTGAGGGCCGCCGCGCGGCAGGGCAGGGAGCCCCAGCCTCCCCCCAAACCGCGGGTGGGCAGCCGGCCCTGGGCCCCCCATCCCCCCCCACCCCCCCCACCCCGGCGCTCAGACGACAAACTCGGGGACTTCGTCGTGGGTGAGATCCAAGGAGAAGTATTTGCTGGTTCTTTTGACGGGGAAGGTCTCCTGGATGTTGATGCACTGCTGGGCCAAGCAGCCGCTGCAGTAGAGCCCTTCCTCCTCCAGGCCGTGGGCGCAGCCGAAGGTGTAGCTCTGGGCCGTATCCTGGCAGAGGTTGGCCAGCTGTAAGAAGTCCTTCTGGTAAAGCCGAATGTCATCCAGGCTCAGGCTGTGCCGGTCCGTCGACGTCTTCGGTTTCCTGCACGTCGTCTGGGCCAAGCAGAGAGGAGGCTGAGGACCCGCCGGGGGAGCCAAGGGGGTCGGGGAAACCCGAACCCCCGGTGACCGCAAGGCTCCGGGTTTCACCAAAGCTCCACCAGCACCACGTACCTGGGGTAAGGAGTCGGTGCTCTGC
Source organism: Sagittarius serpentarius (assembly GCA_034782735.1). Classification (NCBI taxonomy): domain Eukaryota; kingdom Metazoa; phylum Chordata; class Aves; order Accipitriformes; family Sagittariidae; genus Sagittarius; species Sagittarius serpentarius. The sequence continues at coordinate 19,099,825 of JAVKLA010000040.1, forward strand.
CCTCGCAGCTTCACCACCGTCTCCGAGGAGCTGGAGGTGGAGGAGCTGATCTCTTTCACGATAAGCCCTGCGCGGAGGAGAGAGGAAGAGGAGGGTGCGAAGGTTATTTCGAGGCTTCTCAGCTCTCTTGGGATCTGTGCCCGCTGCCCTTGGGGGCTTGCCCTTCCTTTGGGGCGGAGGCACCCTCAGCTCGATGGGGTGCCTTCACCCCAATGGCTCCGCTTCCAACCAGCTTTACCTACAAAGCATCCCAAATTTGCACCAAAATGGCATCCAAAGCTATCCCGAGGGAGCCTGGCACCCCGGAGACCTCCCAGTAGCACCCAGCACAGAGCTGGAAATGCGGGTGACTCCCTGGGCGCAGGCACAGCTCTAGAGAAGCCAGGCTCACACGTGCGATAACAGCACCCGTGCTCACGGGAACAAGCGAGGGGTTGTCACGAAAATGACAGCAGGGGTCACCAAAATTACGTCCATGGCCCACGGGCAGCTCCTGCCAGCGTCCCCTGGTATCTCCGAGTAACCTGACGTACGGGGCAGCTGCACGGAGCATCAGTCCTGCTCCGAGCAAAACCTGCACCTTTCCGGGGCAACCCTTTCTTTTTATAGTTTCACCATATTTACCCCATCTCTCCTTCGACCCACTGGGCAAACGGCTTTTCCCGGCATCCCAAACGGACGCCTCGGGCTAATTTCGCTCTACCGAACACCAAAGGTGCGACTTGCATCGAGGAACTGGAAATAAAAGCATCCGCCGCCTTACCCGAGTGCCCGTTGAACTTGCGCGACAGCAGCATGTCCTCCGTGATGTAGACGCACATGTCGGGGCTCACCTCCATCTCGCCAGCCTGCTCCAGCTCCCGGGGGTCATCCACCAGCATCTCGATTTCTACAGGCGAGGAGGAGGTGGGACAAGTCACTGGCGTGCACCGTCAGAGCACCCTCCAACCCCAGTTACCTGGTGAGACCCAAACTGGAAAGCCCACGCCTAGCTGGTATCTCACCATCATCCTGGGAGTCCTCCTCCAGCCGGTCCTTCCCACCGCTCTCCACCCCGGAGGTGTGGGAGCTGCCGTGGCTGGTCATGGAGCTGCAGGTCTTCAGCTTGCGGTGGGCGCCGGCGCCCGAGAAGCCGTCCTCGGGTCCCATCTCCCTGGGTTTGGGGTCGGTCTCGATACCCGAGGTGTGGGAGCTGCTGTGGCTGGCGGTGGAGTGCCGGGAGAGGCGCTTGTGCCGGATGCTGCCGGCGCTGCTGCCGCTGGCCCGCGAGCGCTTCTCCAGCTGCTCCATGTCCAGGTCGAGGGTGTCGCTGATGTAGGACTCGCGGTACTGCTTCTTCTCTGCGAGGCCAGCGGCACGCCGTCGGCACACGGCAGCCTGTCCCCCAACCCCCTGGGGTGCCCTGGCCCCCCCTGGGAAGGGCATGGCCCTCCCCCACCCCCACCCCGAGTACCCAGGGGCACTGTCACCAAGCCCGGTGGGGTGGGACACCAGGAGCCAGCCCTGTCCCGGTGGCATTTGGGGATGGTGAGGTGGGGCGAGGGGGAGCCTCAGACTTGCTGTGCTCTGTGCTGTGCCATCCCTCCACAGGAGGATGAGGAAGAAGAGGAGAAGAAAGAGGAAGAAGAAGAGGAGGAGGAGGAAAAAAAGGAGGAGGGGGAAGAGGAGGAGTAGGAAAAGGAGGAAGAGGAGGAAGAAAAGGAGGAGGAGGAGGAGGAGGAAGAAAAGGAGGAGGAGGAGGAGGAAGAAGAAAAGGAGGAGAGGGAGGAAGAAGAAAAGGAGGAGGAAGAAGATCTTATGCTTGCACAAGGGCTTTCTGAGCTTGGAAATGGGATGCGGGGCACCGGGAAGCGCTGCATTGAGGCACTGGGAGGAACTGGGCCATCAGGGACGGCAGCAGGGCTTGTGCCCACCCCTAAGCAGCCGGGGTGGGGTGGGGTGGGGGTGCCTGTGGGCACCCAGCCCAGCCAGGAGAGGGTCTGCCAGTCGGGCAGAGCCAGGGTGCACCGATGCACGGTCGAGGGGGACGTGGGGACAGCCACCCCCTGACACGCTCCCAGCCACGGGGCTGGTGCAAGGACCAGACAAAAAGCCGGGTGGGAGCCCGGCAGCGGTGGGATTTGCGCTCTGGGGTGGCGGGGGCCACCTACCCTCGTTCTCCTCCAGCTTGCGGACCTGGCGCAGGACGGGCTGCAGGTTCATGTAGAGCCGGTGGCTGCTGCTGAGCAGCTGCAGGAGGTGGCGGGAGCGCAGCGGGCAGCCCGTGTAGTAAATGAGCTTCCTGGCCGAGGGCAGCCCGTCCGGCAGGATCTCAAACTTCTTGCCCTACGTGGGAGAGGGGGGACATCAGCCCCGGAGAGAAAAATACCCTAATTCTCACCCAGTCCTGCTGCAGCCCAACTACTAACCCCCCCCAGCTTGCACGCAGCCTGCTTGAGGTCTGTGCAGCACCACCCCATGCCCAAACCAGAGGCCAGGAGCGACGCGGGCAGAGATGCTCTGCCTGGGGACGGTGGCACTCACCACGAACACCAGTTTCCCCACGTTTGTCCAGGGGAAGTCGTAGAGCAGCTGCTTTTCTTCGTCCAAGTTCTGCGAAAAAGAGAAGGGACGGGCCCAGCTGAGGGTGCCGGCTGCGGGCAGGGAGCCGAGCCGTCGCCCTCGCTCAGCCGCCTAACCTGGAAGATCTGGATGCCCCGTGTCGTCAGCCCCAGCGTCAGGGAGGCCTCTACCTCCCTTTTGTCCTGCGGGGGGAAAAATTAGATGGTTTCAAATACACGATCTGCAGCATGAAGTGGGTAAATCTGTGTGCCCCCCCGCCCCAGCCCAGGTACCCTGCTGTGGTCACCCCAGCTCCCGTGCAGCAGCAACAGCCGCACGCGGTAGGTGCCACGTTAATCATAGAATCATTTAGGTTGGAAAAGACCCTTAAGACCATCAAGTCCAACCGTTTAATTAACGATGCACACACAGCACCCAGTCACATCCTCTAACACCCTCCCCAGTCTCACCCCCGGGCACCTGCCCCCCGCCTCACTGCCCAGAAACAGCGCAGTTTAAGGGTCCGGACAAGCAGTTTAACCTCAGAAAACTTGAAAGGACCTTCAGAAACAGGGCTGGGGCACTTTTACGCTTGAGCCCAACCTGCTCCTGCACCGGCACAGAGCGGGTGACGGTGGGGCAGCCCACCCTGCCCGCAGCAGCACGGGTGGCACCGGCCACGCACACGGCCACTGTCCCCCATGCGCATCTCCCTGGGGGGCTGGAAAAAAGGTTTTATTTATTTTACAGCCCTTTTTAACAATGTACCCCCTTGCCATGCTCAGATGCTCTCTGTACTTGCCATTCCCTCTGCTCTCCCGAAGGCTTCTCCTCTTTAACGTAAGGACGTTACAAAATGGGTTGCGAAGCACCAGCTCCCAGCAAACAAATCTCTTTGCTGGGAGAAAAACCCAGCACGTTTTTCTTAGGGAGAGGATACGAAAAAATAAGATCCTAGAAACCTTGCGGCTGCCTCCTCGCGCCCCGGCAAACCTCTCGCCTCTCCGTAACGTCTAGAAAATGGCAGGACTATAAAAAGCTGCATCTCCCTCCCTCTGGGAGCCAAGCGCTGCCCTCGAGACCGCTCCGCTCCAGCCAGCGAGTGCTAATTCAAACGCAGCTCTTCCCTAAAAATCTTAGCGACTGCCGAGCAGTTGCTCCTTTCAATAAAAAGCAGCCCCAAAGCCAAAACCCAGCCTGGGCTCGCGGCCGGGGCTCACCTTGTACAACCTGTAGTAGTGCACAGCCACGTCGTCCAGCCGGACGGCCTCCTTGATGTACTTGAGATGGGCTTCGGAAGCCGTCAGGGCAAACTGATCCTTGTGCATGTTTGGAACGTGCTTCAGGATGTAGTCTTTGCCCCTCTTCGCAACCACCTGTTTGGAGGAGAAGAGGAATTCGTCCAGGGGAGCTGCTCCGTGCTCGCTCGGGGCCGGCTGCCAGCCCCGGCGCTCCCGGGCAGCGCCGATTTCCAGGGAAAAAGGAAATCGGAGCAATACGCCTCATTTTAGAGCTGCAAGCAAAAATAAAATAAATAGAGCAGCCAACAACTTCTCACTGCCAGCAGGATTTCCCCACTGGGAAGCGCAGGTTTGCTCCACGTGCCCGTGCCGTGGAGCTCACGCCACCGGCGCTGCCCGTGCCGGGGCAGGGAGAGCCACGTGCGGGGTCCCTGCGCAGCTGGGGACGCGGCCCTGGGGCCATCGCTCCTCAGCGACATGGGCGGGGTAAAAAAAAGCAGCTGGCAGATTTGGGGCAAAACCCAGAAAGCACATAAAGCGGGCAACGGTGCCCACAACTTTTATTAATCTTCCCCTTCCCAGCATCTGCTGGCAGCCCCGGCTGCGGGGAACCACGGGGTGGGGGGGGTTCAGCTGTTTGGGGTCCAAGGGCACATCGCACGTGGCCGTGCAGCCCTTCACCACTCTAACCAACATTTACCTGTCTGGTAATAAACAGACTCGGGTTTGGGCATCCCGCAGAGGCTGGTGCCATGCCCTCGCTGCGGGAAGGGGGGTCCCTGCCGAAGGGGGTTCCCTGCTGAAGCGGGGGTCCCAGCCGGGAGCTGCCGGTGCCACTGCCGTGCCATATGGGACCGCTCCCTACTCTGCTCCTGCGCAAAGTCGTCGGGACGGCATCGCCCCAGCGCCCAGCTCTGCCTGCCGGTCGGAGGTGACCTGGGGCTGGGTGTCACCCCGTGCCCTGCCTCAGTTTCCCCTCCAGGACTGTCCCAGGAGTTGCCCACAGCCGTGGCCGCTGCCAGCACAGAGGACACCCGTTCCCAAAGGGCTGCAAAGCCCGAGGGGCTGCTCCCGATGATGGCGGGGCGATGCCGTGACGGCACGCGGGGAAGCCTCCACGAGCATCCCTGCAGCGCACAGGGAAATCCCCGCCGGCGGTACGGGCTGCCCCAGCCACCACGCCGACCCCAACCCTCCCTGCCCGCAGCCATTTGCGGCCCCGCAGCTGTCAGAGGTTATTAATAACCGGGACTAAGCCAGAGATAGGGAGGCAGCGGGAACGCCGGCCGCTCGGGAAGCCTCCGAGCGGTCCAGCATCAGCAGCCTCGGAGCGGGGGTTCACGCGAGCTTAAGAGCAGGGACCCCACCACGACACGCTTACCCAGGCAGGGAAATAGGCTTCGGGCTCGAAGTACTTCCCGTAGTGCTTGTTGCGCTTAAAGTCGCCCAGGTCGGCTTGGAGGGCGAAGGCGGTGAGGAGGAAATAAGCCTCCTCGCGCAGCACGCACTGCGAGTGCAGCACTTGCTTCCGCAGGTGCCAGTAGTAGTAGTAGCGTGCCGTCCGGTCGCTGCGGGGGAGCAGAGGAGAGAGGGGAGGAGGGGGGAGCCAGCGGGACACCCACCCACCCACCCACGACCGAGACCACGGGTGGGAGATAACGCCCGCACCTTCGTCCCGGAGCAATGCTCTTACAGAGGGAGCAGCGGCGGGTGCCGAGTCGTTTGCTCCCTTTCCCCCCCTCCGTTCGTTAACGCCGGGGCTCCTATTAGGTGGTGGAAAACTGCAGCTGCTTCACTGTGCTGAAATTTCCAGGCCTCTCACAGCCAGAATAACCCCCCCGAAAGCATCCCTGCCTGGCTGCAGGTGCCACCGTGTCCCCACGCGCCCAAACCCCCGAAAATGTGGTTTTTTGGTTTTTTTCCCCCCTGAAACAGGACCTGAAGTTCCCATCCGGCCACAGACGCACGCAGGAATTAAAAGCAGGCTGCGCCACAGCTGAAGCTGTGACAAAACCCTAAACGCGATGGCCCCAGCCCCCCGAAAGGCTTTGTCACCGCTGGCCGGGAGCGGTGTCCCCACCTGCCCCTTGGCACCCAGCCGCAAGCAGCCCCAACAGAAGGGACGAGCTTTTGGGCGCACGAGCGGCATCCCGCAGCACCCCAAGGCTGCGCGGCCCCGACAAGCGGTGCCCGAGCCGGGGGCACCCCGGGGTGCTCCCCTGCCAGCTGCTCGCCCTGGGTGGGCGCCCACCGCGGCGGGGACGGGTGGGCGCGTCCTACCTGATCAGCCTGCCGTTTTCCACGTAGTACTGCACTCGGAAGTGGATGATCATCGGGGGGCCAAACTGGTCGATCCCCTGGAACGGAGGAGATTTTCAGGGCTCCTGCGGAGACCCCGGCGTCACGCCCCGGCCCCTCCTCTCAGCTCACCAGGGGCCGAGGCCATCACGGCCAGCCCCTTGGCCCCCGCAAGGTGAAAGCCGCAGGGAAGAGTTCACTCCCTAACGCCGATCGCATTTTTTTCCTGAATTAGAGTTTGACGCCTATTTCCCCCCCCCCCCAGTATGCTGAAACATGAAGGGGATTTGGATTTACAGAAGCAGGCGGTTGGGTTCGAGACCCCCAGGTCGTCTGTAGCCGCCCCCCCCCATAGCCACTGTCCCTCTCCCACCCCTCCCCAGCCCGTCACCCACCAGTCCCCATCTTGGGTGCCAATTCAGCGCCGGCACGGGAGCCTTCACGCCAATCCCCTTGGCACGTTGCATTGAAAGAATTAAAAGGTGCTTTGGGGGCGAAAAAAGCCAAGCGCTTGAATTTTAGAAACCGGAAGAAAGGGATGCCTTAAAAATTCTGCTGAAGTGTAAAGAAATATAGGAGGGAAAAAAAAAAAATCACAGCCCCAGGGCGGGGAGCGTGGAGGACGCGTCCCCAGCTGGGGGCACGCGGTGGCACTCGGGGTGACAGCCATCCAGCATCATCCGGGTTTCATTCCTTTTGCACGCCTGCCCCCACCGCCCCGCGCTGCCTAACACCCAGGTGCCCCCCCGCCCCGGCCCCCGCCGCCGCCCTCGCCCCTCGGCTGCGTTCCCGCGTCCTGGAAGTGACCTGCGACGGGGACAGAGGTGGCCTTAGTGCCGTCAGCTCTCCATGCAAGACCTCACCGCTGACCTTGCTGGCCTCCTTCTTCCACTCCTTGGGGCAGTACTTGTAGAGTTTCTGGGCCAGGTCCATGTACACGTGCTCATTGTCTGGGTGGGAGAGAGGTGGCATCAGCATCCCCCGCGTGTCCCCTGCACCCCGCCAAGCCCTGCCCTGGCCCCCCCACCCCGCCCCATGGGCGGGTGGTGTTGGGGGCGCGGGGGTTGTCCATAACCTTCTCGCCACCCAAGGAGAGGCCACCAAAGGGCCGGGTAAATTTGCAGCCGCCTTTGGGCAAACACGCACCCCTGAGCCGGTGGCACCGCACCTTGCCGAGCCGTGACGGCGTGAGGCTGGACCGGCCACGGGCCTCGAACCTGACTTACTCTGGATGACGCTGAGCCCGAAGAGGTGACAGTCCTTCAGCCTCAGGAGGTCACACACCTGCACCAGTAACTCGTGGCACAAAATCTTCACCTGCAAAAAAAAAACCAACAAACCCCACACGTGGTCCCTGCTGCCTCTGTGCCGGGAGGCGGCACCAAACCCCCCGCCGGGTCCCCGAGCAGGACCGGGGGGTGACAGCCTGGGCTGTGGGGCTTATTTTTCCACGGGGCCAACGTGGAGGTCCCCAAAAGCAGGCTCCCCCCCTGGGGTGCAGGACCTCAGCTCTCCTGGGGATGGGACGCACGGGGGACCACGGGCCAGCTCGAGAGGAGCGGGCGGTGGTGGAGACCTCGCTGCAACCAGCGCGGCGCCAGGGAGATGGCTTTGGGGGCAAAAACCAGAATACCGGGTGGTGCTGAATTAAAAAAAAAAAAAAAAAAAAAGCGGGGAAATTTCACATTCAATACTACATCCAAATCGGAGCCAACCCCCCTCCTGCTTATTCGCTGGGGTACACGAGGCTGAATTCCCATCCACGATGGACGCCTGGAGCGAGGACTGAAGGAGGAGGGACGGCCCGCTCCTCCTCGTGCCGCCCCGTGGGATGGCGTGCAGCAGGTCACCCGCCGAAAATCACGGTGCTGCCAGCAGCACGTCGAGTCAAGAAGAAGCAGGAGAGCGTAAAACGCTGCCGCAGCCTTCACGGGGAATAACTCGTGTGCATTTCTCCGGCAGGGCGAGAGCAGGCAGGCTCAAAATTAAAACCAGAAGCAAGACCAGAGCTCGCAAATGCACCCGGTCGCAAGCCCCCGGGTGTGATGAAAACGCCGGTGCTCAGGGGGTTTCCCTGGCCCCCGCGCTGCCTTACGTTGATGATGATGTTGAGGGAGTCGTCGTTGGGGAGGAAGATGCAAACGCTGCGGCGGTCCTGCATGACTCTGTTGTTGTGGAAGGTCAGTTTGTTCATCGTGGTCCGGGCTCGGGGCTCGGGGCGGGCGGCGGGCACCTCACCGGCGGGCCGGGGCGGCCTCGGTCCCCGCGGGCGCCATCCCTGCGGGCGAGAGAGGGGCTGAGCCCCGTGCACGGCACCCCCGGCTTCCCGCACCCCCGTGTGGTCATCCTTCCCACCCATCTCCATGTCCCCCCCAGAAGCGGGGCGTCCCCCAAAACCCCCGCCCGCACCCCACCACGGCCACCCCGCATCCCAGCCCCGGCGCCGCGGTTAGGGCAGTGCAGGATCGCAGCCGAGCCCAAAAAACCTGACCCAGCAGTTTTCTTCTCCCGGCTCAGATTCAGAAAAACCTCAGGAAAGGCTTTCCTGGCATAATTAAAAAAAAACTTATATAAAAGTCTATCTGCTGGGAACAAACCCGGCTCCGCCGGAGAGGAGCGGCGCGGCAGGTTTTGCTGCCGGCAGCAGAAAGGCGAGGGGCCGGTGCGGGGTCCCACGGCAGGACCCCCACATCCCTTCCAGCATCCTTCCCCCCAGCTGTAGCTCTTTATGGGGGTTAAATAAAACAGCCCAAGCACTAACAGTGATTTGCAGGTGGGAATCACCATCTCTTGACATTTCTCCAGCGGTCGCCTAGCTCCGTACCGGGGCCGGGCGGGTGAATCTGTCCTAGCGCTAACCCCAGGCAATTCTTATTTTCAAGGGCAAATATTCCTTAAGCGCTTTTTACCCCACGACCGTCCCCGGGGACACAAATGCACACGTGACGCCATGAGCAAGGATCTTTAAACTCTAAACTAGCTCACCCTTTTTCCAACCCATAGATTTATACAGTGTAGTGTCTCCTTCTTCACCAAATATTTGCTTTGGTCTCCATGAAAATGCCGTTGGCTTCCAAAACAGTTTAGCTTGCGTATTTGTACAGCGGGGAAAAAAAAGCACCCTGAGGTGACTTGGTGTTAGGTAGTTACTGGGGTTTTGCAGAAGTTGGCAAATCCAGAGGTGATGCTCTCTCGCCTCGCCACGCCACTCTGGGTTTGCAGCGCCGAGGCCCCGCGCAGCTGTGCAGCGTGGCCGTGCATTGCAGCCATGCACTGCCTCTGTGCAGCGTGGCCGCGCATCGCGACTGTGCGTTGCATCCACGCATTGTGGCGGTGCATTGTGGCCATGCAGCGCATCCGCGTATCACAGACGTGCATCACGGCCACGCGTTGCACCCACGCATTGTGACGGTGCATTGCGGCTGTGCGCTGCACCTGTGCGTCGTGGCCACGTATTGCATCTGTGCATTGCAGCCGTGCGTCGCAGCCGTGCGTCGCAGCCGTGCCCAGACACGATTGATCCCAACTGGGAGCAAACAGCGCAGCCGAGGGGTTGGTTTCAAGGTTCATTAAAAATCACAGCGGCGAACAAAACGGGGCTGAAGGTATTTGGCAAACGTCCTCGCCCCGGCTGGGCGCCCGGCAGCTCTCGTGCACCGACGCGGGGCTGGGCGTGAAGCGACTTGCGCAGGCCGCGGCAGGGAGGGCACCGCATCCCCAGCAAAGCAGCCATGCCCCGGCACACCCTCCAGCACCCTCCGCACCCCACTCCCACCCAAAACTCTCCTGCAGCCCCAACGGGTGCCACCAGAGCATCTTCCCACCACAGCCCCGTGGGCTACAGCCGGCTCAGAACTACAGCCATAGGCACAAACCACCCCTGATTTATTGGGAAATCCATCACCAGGAGGTTATTCTCTGCCGCCAGCACCCCAGCATCAGCCCCGCACACCCGGGGCCCCGCGGCATCCCTGCCACGGGAACGCGACCGGAGCAGCCGGTCGGGAATGGGTCCCTCCTCCGCCACAGCCTCTGCACCAAGCCCTGCTCGCAGGGGGATGCCCAAGAAAAAGACCTTCTTAAAAGCACTTGGAAATGAAACCGAGTCTTCAGGGCGCTGGCAAAAACCCCGGTGTCGCAGCTCATCACCTCACTGCCTCCAAATTGCCTTTAAAAACCAGGCAGGGGCCCGGCATCGGGCCCCACAGTACAGCTCGCATGTCCCCTGGGAGAGCTTCTCCGTGGCACTGCGCTGCTGTTCCCCACGCCACTCAATACATTTACCCCTCCTCTTGCAGCCTGAATTGGTCCCTGAGCGTCAGGGATTAAAACACACGAGCCGGCATCAGCGGGGCACGGGCATCGTGCCGCTCGGTGGGGACGGCACCGCCGGAGCCAAAGAAAACATCTCCGCCAGCAGCAGCTCTGCAGGACCCTACCTCGGAGAGCAAGCAAAACACCGGAGGAGAAAAAAAAAAAACAACAAACCACCACTGTATATTTTGGTGTTTGCATAGAAAAATGCTCCAGATCCTGCTGCTGAACGATAACGCCCCATCAGACGACCCCATAGGGCACCGTAGGGGTGGCCAGCGGCTTTGCGAGACCCCCCTCAGCTCCAGGAGCTTTCCCCGGGGCTCTGCCAGCCCTCCGCGAGCTGGAGCCGCGGCAGATTTAGCAAGCGGGCACAAAAAGCCCTTTCCAGGGCGATGTGCCTCCAGCAGCCTCGGCCAGACGCCGGCAAATTCTTTCCGAGCATCTGCTGCTCATTCCTACAATGTCAGCTTTGATTCCCCGGGACCCTGCGCCGCTGCCCTCACCGAGCCGCTTCTGCTCCGGCGCAAGCGCCGTCATGAGGCATGAACGTGCCCGGCTCCGAGCTGGAAAGAGCCTGGATTGCAAGGAGAGCCCCCCTGGAATGCCACGCCGGAACGACACAGGTCACCCCACAGCCCCAGCAGGAACCTCCACCCCGGGCAGTTTTGCAAGAGGTTTTCCATCCGGAGAGCAAAACCGGCTGGAAAAAACCACTGGGAATGAGGACTCGGGCACGGATCAGCCTCCACAGCGCCCGGAGATCCAGGTCTTCCAGCCACAGTTTTCCCTGCTAGAGGGAAAAGAGCATTAAAACTCCATAGGAAGGCATTGCAAACCCCTTATGCGCCTTGTAACTCCGGGGCTATGCGGAGAAATTTCCTCGATCCGCTGCGTTTTTCAGCCCAGGCTGCTGGAATACCGTCTCCCTCCCTCGTACCAACGCCACGGGATAAACGCCGTCGCAAAGCTCTGCTGTAAAGAAAACATCGTGCGATAAACCTGCCGCCCGGCGCAGCTTGGAAAAGCAGCTCGGGCCATCGCCGCTGACTCGGCGGGGGATTTATTCAGCACGGGGTCTTGCAAACACGGCTGAGGGCAGGCAGAGGCCAGGCCCGGTTCAGACGGAGGTGCCGGAGCAGCATGCCAGGCTCTCACAGGAAACATAAATTTGGATACAATTCTGGGGCTGGGGATTTAACATCGCTTGAACTTGCCGGCTGAGGTGGGTTTTTCTTCCAAAGAAGCAAGGGCGCAGGTTCTGCGCATGCGAAGCGAGGCTGGCCTGCACGTGCGGCATTTCTTCCCCCCTCCGCGTATTTGATCACATTTAAAAGAAGCGGCTGAGCCTCCGTGCCCATGGTTTGGGTCAGGCTTGTACCCCTGTGGTACCCACCAGACCACATCACAGTGCCGACCCCTCAACCCAGCCACAATCCCCAGCCCATTTTTCCATCACCCAAATTCATCCTTCCCTCCCCGAAATATCCATTTTGACAAAATTCTGTCCTATCAGCCATCTAACCCATCGCCAGGCTTTTGTTCCAGCCCCTCCCGAGCCACAACAGGGGCGAGGGAAGGGATTCGGCACGGGACCCACACGTAGGCACGGGCCGTCCCGCGGCGAGAGGCAGCCCAAAGTGCAGAGCGAGACGGGAAGATGAATTCACGGGGCAGGAATTTCTTGTTTTTAAGCGTTCAGAGTCGGTTTTACCCCACATCACAGGGCGCAGGTATGCGCGAGCTGTTATTACAAGTTTTAAGGCCGTCACTTAATGCAGCTTCTACTAACCCAAAAGCTAGATTAATTCCTGCTTGCGGTCGCCCCGTAATTAAAATTGTCTCCAATTCTTCATGAACTCAACAGTTTCCTTGTAATGAAGAGAGGCAGATGAAAGAGACCTTCACTGGGAAAAAGGACTCGGTTATAAATATTACATTACTTCATCTGCCACAAAAGCTATTTGGATGCTGGAAACTCAGCCTGGGCAGCCGGGGGCCAGCCCCACCAGCCCCAGCAGATACCCCGGAGCACTGGAGGTGTCCAAAAAGCCTCTGCAAGGAAGGTTCCCCCAGGAGCTCGCCTGTCTCCACCTCTGCAACACTCCTCCTCTTCCCCCTCCTCCTCCTCTTCCTCCCCTTGGGCTGCTGCAAGGCACAACAGCAACGGGCAGAGCGGGTGCTGGGGACACCCGGGGACGGCCGCAAAGGGCCGAGCCAAGCGCATCATCCCAAAAATGGGGTAACGGCCCCTCTGTCCCCTGCTCTTTGTGGCACGGCTGCAATGGCAGCCAGCGCGGGGGACCAGCCCCGTAGGACATCACATCAGGGCGCGGGGAAACGCGGGCCGAGCCACGGATAGCTCGGGAAAGCGCTCGCCCTCCCCGTCCTTCCGCCACGCACAGAGCCGAATCCGTCCTGGAAGCGCTGATTTTCCATCCGCCTGCGACGACCCACGGCAGAGCCATCCCAGGCCTCTCCACTCCCTTACTTCGGCGCACTAAAATATAAATAAAGCAGCCCGGCCTCCGCCGAGGACGCACACAGAAGCGGATTTCGCCTGGCACAGGCTCCAGCGAGGGAGGGACGGCGCCTGCTCTTCCTCTTCCCTCTCCTGCTATTGAACCAGCCCCTTCCATTTTATTTCCTTCCGGAAAACTTCGCCCCGAGCCTTTGGGATTAGAGCAATATCTGCTAAGAGGATCCAGTTGCATCAAGACTCGGGGCGGGGGGGGGGGATTGTTCTCAGAACACCCCAGCTCCCCCATCCTGTCCCCGCCGCCACGTCCCGGGGGGGCTTTATGAACCATCCCCCGGCGTCACCGGCAACAAGCCCCAACCTCCCAGAGCTCAGGTGCCGCTCCCGGGACCGCAGGCGTCGCTCCGAGGGATGCACGTGGACGTGAAGCATCACCTTCGCTCCCCGCTCCGCGGGCAGGCTGCAGCCCACACTAGCAGCGGCAGCATCCATAAATCCCTCGGGATTTGGTGCCTGCGGGATCCCTGGACCACAAAGCAGCCGTAAGGGCCGGTGTCACCATCCCGCGTCCCCACGCCGCAGAGAGCACAGCCCCAAGTTTTCAAACCATGGGCCTTCCCATTTCATAAACACACCCCACCCCCCCCGGCCCGGCCCTGGGCAACCCCTTCCTTCCCCGGGGGGAAAGCCCTTTTGGGGAGCCCCATCCCCGGCACCCCGCTCCCGGCCACGCTCCCGTACACGGGATCAGCGCCCAAACCCATCCCCGCTCTGGGGAACGTGCAGCGCTTTGTGCACACGGGGAGGAAAAAAATAAGGATGCGAAGCGCTCTACAGACAGCCGAGAGCCCGAAAACCAGCTCCATTTTATGCCGAAACACACGTAACCGCGCCTGGGCTATCCAGAGCCCCCTCTGCCCCCGCCGCAGTCCGCGGCATCCTCGCCTCCAGTTCCAGATCTGGCAAAACGAAGCCAAAGCCAAACCAAGTTACTTATTTTTTAAATCCTGGAGTGGGCAGAGGGGGATTGGTCTTCCCTCGGCAGCACCACTCTCCGCTTCTCCGGCTGGGAGAGCTCCTCGGCCACGCAAGAGCCTCCATAAACTTCCCTGCCCCGGCAGCAACAGGGAAAAGCTTTTTTTTTTTTTTTTTTTTTGGGGGGGGGGGGTTGTTTTAAAAATATCCTAATCGCACTTTT
>JAVKLA010000040.1:19129829-19180908 GCA_034782735.1 Sagittarius serpentarius
CCCCCCCCCCCCCCCCCCCCCCCCCCCCCGCAAAAAAGAAGAGGCATGCCGAGTGCAGTGTGAACACCTGCACTTTTGCCTCCCTGACTCTGGGACGGGTTTTGCAATCAGATCTCTCGGCATGTGAACTTACACAAAGACCATGGCAAACCAGCAAAGGCCTCATTTTTTCCCAATCTGGGCAATTCCCAGCGATAGGCTGGTAAACTCAGAGATCAGGAAAATGGAACTCGCTTGTAAAATTGGCTGCACAACGCTGTCGGGTGCTCGGGGATATCTTTCACAGGGGGGAAGCTATTTGGGTTTTCCAATAGCAAAGGCATTTTTTTCCCTGTCACTGCCCAAACACTTTGCTTTACACAGAGCAGACCCTCCTCAGAGGGAAACTTGATAAACACTTTGCTTCTCAGGCTGCGCACGAACTTCTTAAAAAAAAAAATATCTGTGTTCCTTTGATAAATTTTTGCATTCAAGGTAATTAAACTTTAATCAGCAAAGGCAAAGAAATTGAGATTTTTTTCTACCCGAGATGAGACAGAGACAGACCCGATTACCTATCAATCAGATGTAGCATGCACCATTAAAACCGCCCAAGTCCTGCAGGTCTCTCCTTCCCTCTTGCAGTGTGGAACAAGATGGGGAAGAACGAAAGGCGGGGGGAAACAGCAGGAAAATGCATGCATTTTCCAAGTGAAATGACATTGCTTAGTTCATGGGGATAAAAATTACCTGCTTGTTCCCGTCTGCTTTCTTATGCCTCAGCTGCAAACCCTCGGTGCTGGAAAAATCCTCCCCACCCAGGTGGGGAAGCCGAAGCGCAGCAAACCTGCTTATTAGCTGAGCTGGATGAGCCAGCGAGGAGGCAGGACCGCGGGCAGCCGGTGCACTGCAGGCAGGAGGGTGCTCCCTTTCCCCATCCCCTTCTTCTTCCCCATCATCTCCATCCCCATCTCCATCCTCCATCCCCATCCTCTTCCCCACCTGCATCCCCTTCCCCACCGGGGGACAGTCCCTCTCCTCCAGCAGCCGGAGCGAGATTGCAGGTTTTTTTAGCCAACGCCGGGTTTTATCAGGTTTTTAGCTAAAGCCCAGTTTTTCGCGGGGAGGACGAGGCTGGCCGATGTGCAGAGCTCAGCCAGACACCTGCCCTGTCTGCGGGACCCAGCACACGGGTGACAGCCCCGCTTGGCCACTTCCCCAGGGATAAAACCTCCTGAAAGCAGAGAAGAGCGTGGAAACAGAGCGAAACCAGCCCTGGGGACAAGCTGTTTGCAAAGCCACTGAGCATTCCTCCTCTTCCCTGCAATCCTTAACACACGTCCGTCTCCGCTAATAACTCATCGGGATGCCAGAATAACAGCCTGCACCCTTCCTGCATCACGGGGCACACCGGCTCCTCGGCCAGCACCCTTGTGCTGGAAAATGGGTGTGCTGAGAAGGGCCAGCAAATAATGGCCAGAAAAACAAGCGAAAACCCAACGTTGTCGGGGTTTTTTGAAGGGCCAAAAGTGGGTCTCAGCGGGGGAAAAGGCTGGCAGAGACCCCGGGATCTCCCGCTGGGAGCAGCGTGGATCCCTCCTGCCACCCACGGCACGGACAGAGGACCGAGAGCCAGCGTCCCGGGGCCTCTCTGCGGGAAGCCAAGCCCAAGGGCGATGCTTTCGGGAGGGGGTGCTGGGGGTGCTTATGGGGTGGAGGTCCCCGGAGCACAGGGGCTTGCTTTGCCCCCTTGCTTTGAGAGAGGGACAGGCGAGATGGGGGAGAGGGCTGGCGGCAAAGGGAAGGAAAGAGAGGAGGAGGAAATGAAAACTAATTAACTAATAAATGTGCTGGGTTGGCTCGGGGGCAGCAGGAGAGCGATCCAGAGGGCTGACTCACTCTGACTCAGGCTGCAAAGAGGGGGCTGAAATCTGGCGTGGGCGCATCTCCTGCCCCGGCCACGCGGCCGGCCTGCGGGCACCGAACCCAGACCTGCCGGGGCCCGAGCATCCCCGCGGGGACCTGCCTCGAGCAGGCGCCGCTTTCTTTGCGGGAGAGGGATCGTTTTCTCGAGGGAAACGAAGCCAGATTCGCCGGTGGGAGCAAGCAGCTCGGATGGAGCCAGGCCTTTTGGATGCAACTCCCTGCCTCCCTAATTTTCACTTAAAACTGGCCAAGTGCGCGGCGGGTGGGAAGTCCCCCTCTGCACAGCCAAAGCCACCGTGGCCGTGGGAGAAGACGACATTACCACCAGTGCGGGGATCCCAAACGCTAACCCCGACGCCGGCAAGCACGTCCAGAGCCAGTGGGATGACCAACGGGATGGCTTTGAAGGGACGGATTGAACCCTGCCCACCTCACCGAGCGGGGACCCCGGCGGGGAGGCAGTGCCGGTGCTGCCAGCCGTGCCGCCCGGCGTGTCGGTGCACGCCGGCGGGGAGGCACTGCCTTCCCCTCCGCTCCCGCGCGCCCCGGCTTCGCCTCGTTCCTGCCCGATGACTGGGTGCGATTGCTTCACCCCACAGGCTCCGGCCGTGGGGCGAAGGTCCCCCTCAGCACCCATTCCCTGCTCCCCGGGGTGCTGCCCCGGGGTGGGGGGGGTGGGCGCGGCAGGGGGATGCGCTATTTGGGTGCGTGGCAAGGAGAGGGGCACAGATTTAGATGCGGTCCAGAGCGTTGCCCAAGGCTGGGGGGTGTCACCTCTCTGCGCCCCCATTTCCGAGGGGCCGTGCCGGAGGTTTTGGAGGAGACAGGGCTCCTAAGGGGGGGGCACAGCTCCCATCTCCCCCCTCTGACCCAGCGGGGACTGGGCTTAGCTGACACTGCGCTGTTTTGAGACGGTCGAGTTAGGTGAGAGGAGTCCTACCCGCTGCACAGGCACAAAGAAAAAGAGAGAGAGAAAAAGTTCTGCAGTCGAGTTGGGTTTTTTCCCACCCCCAGAGGCTTTGGCACAAACGTACTTTCTTTTTTTTATTTGTCCTCGCTCTCTTTATTTTTTTTTTTTTTAAATATTTTCAACCAACGCGTTACTGAAGCCTTTCACCTCCTGACAAAACCCGGGCTCCCTGCCAGCACATATTTGTGATAATTCATCCATTATTAAATGAAATCAAAGATACGAGTTAAAAAAAAAAAAAGACATGGGACTGTTTGCATCCAAGAGAGGCTGTTTACAGCTGGGCTGTGAGTTTCTTCAACTGCAAAAGGATCTCCCCGAGGAAAACCCACCCAAAATGCTTGCCCTGCTCCTCAAACGACAAACATCTCCAGGTGGCCAGGCCAAAACCCGGGGATCCTACGGCGTTTTCCTGCCTGGGTAAAGGCGATTACCCTCCTTGCTGTCGGCTGGGCTGATCGAAGCCCTAACTCGGGTGGGTGCTGGCTGGATGTGTCCCCTCCCTGCCAGCGGGCTCCCCAGGGAAAGCCTGCAACCCGTGGCCAGAGACAGCCCGACTGGATCAGCCGGTCCTCTCCAAACCGGAGAGAGAGGAAAACCTGATGGAGAGGGAGGGGCACAGCAATTATAGCCTTTTCGCTTTAATAACCCTCGCTGCTTCCCCGAGTCCGTATTTACATCCTTCTCGGCACAGAAGTAGTAATTAAAGTCTCTCCGCTCAGGTCTAAACAACAGCAGACCCTCCTGTTATTAAAAGCAGAGAGACAAAGCTGAAAATAAACCTGATTTTTATGGCTAGGGAGCCTCAAACCCCTCTCTATAAGCTAGCTAATCAAGGGGGGGGCAGCAGGATTTAGGGCCATACCTCCGTGCTCTGCTAGGGCATTGATACGCTGCATTTATCTCCATGGGATGCTGGGGATGGAAAACCGCTTGGAAAAAGCTCCGTGCCACTGCTCTCTTCTCATGCCATTTTTTGGCCGTTTCCTCCACCCATAAGGAAGCAAATGGGTCTCGGGGTCTGCGCGCACCGGCTAATGGGCAGAGCCGCAGCGGTGCCGGGAACCGCTCGGCAGCAGCTTGTGCCTTACCAGAGCAGCTCGGGCCCTCTTCTTACTTTAACGAAGCTATCAAAAAAATTTGAGAAAATTAATTATTCACTAAGCCTGCTAATTAAGCTGATTTCCTCTGCGAGGGCATGGAAGGAAATGAGCTGGAGAAGCTCTTAATTGTTTAAAAAGAGCCATCCTACAGGCGCTCCTCCCGAGCCGCTCTGCCTGCCGAGAGCACCCAGCCCCGTGTTTTACCGGGTCCGGAGGAGTTCGCCGGCATCGGTGCCGACCTCGCACCTTGCAGATGCTTTCAAAGAAGCGAAGGTCAGCAGCGAGCCATAAAGTGCTCCTAAAACCCCGTCCCCAAACCGGGTGACCCAATGCACCCAGCACCCATGCTGCTGCCTTCTCTTCAGGGAGAGAGCAGGGGCTCCGCGGGAGGCTCCATGGGGACCCTGAGTGAAACCAGTCCAGAAGAAATGGCACCTCCCTCATGCAGGCTATTTCTAGATGGCCCAAGAGCTCGAGGGAGACCTCATCCTGCCCCGGGTCCAGTGGGATGTGGCACGGGCTCCTGGGCAGCCACAAGCAGAGAGTGGGTCAGGTCTGCACTGTGGGCATCCCTCATTGCCACCGCTGGGTCGCCGTGGGGTGCCCCGTCCTTTGCCCTGGCCCCAGCACCACGTCCAGGCGAGCCCCCTGCCCAGGGGAGCACGGTCCCCGTTGGGCAGCTGGGAGGATCTCCCATTGCCACCAGGCTTTCAAAGAGGGGTCGAAACCGCAATGGCACGGTCAGCGAGACACCCAGTCTGCCGATACCCGCGGCCAGAAGGCAGCCTGAGCATCAGCTCTCCATGTCATGACGGTCTGGGCAATCCAGCGAGGATGCCTGCCAAAACCACCGAAGGCACGGCTGCCACATGTATAGCAAATCCCAAAGCTACAGGCAGCTTAATAGCCCAGCAATCTGCAACCCCATCTCGTTTCTCAGATTATGGCACATGCGCGAGCTGTTAGCAGCAACCGGCACCAGGGACCTGCCATCGCTCCCACCTGGACCCTAAGGCAGGGAGCTGCGCCCGCGCCCCAAAGCACCCTTGGGTGGCTGGGGAAGAGTGAGTCCCTGGTGCCCTGCGCCAAGGGAACCAGCTTTCTCCCGGCCGCTGGGGTGCAGCGGGTGGGAGCGGGGGTGCCCAGGGACGGCAATCCTCCGGTGGCCCCCAGGCCCTCTGCCCAGCCTCCCACGGCAAGGAGTGGTCCCGCTGCTCATGCCGAGCTTTGCCCTCCCACCACCATTTCGTTTCGGTCCCCCTTCACCGGAACCTTCCCCTCTTGTCCTGTAGGGGTTGATGGAGAAAAACGCTCCGGGATCTCACATGGCGAAGAACAAAAGGAGTTACTTTATACCAAACGGATTCATCCCCGAGGCACCTTGCCGAGAAGTGGGCGACGCTGCGCCAGCTTCGCTTCTCCCATGGAGAGCTCCCATGGAGCTTCTCTCCCACAAAGGTGGTGGGCTTGTGGCCGGGGAGCACGTCCCCCCCAACCCAGCCCTTCCCCCCCCAGCAGCTGCCAGGACAGCAGAAATCTGGGGCTTGGCACGGGCAACCGCTAGAGATCATGCAAACAAAACCGAGGGAAAACCAGGCGGATCCAGCTGAATGGCATCGTACCGTCAGCTCGGGGTTTTACCGAGACAGCACCGTCCTCCACAAGCATCCCCGGGGACCTGCACTGTTCCTGGCACAGCTCTTGTGCCAAAATGCCGCGATAAAGGAAAACGCGGCCCCGAGGAGCGGGGCTGCCAACGCTCGGCCAACCGTGTCCTCACCAGGAGAAAACAAAGCTTGATAACACCATGATTGCCCTGAGATCCTCTGCTGAGTTTCCAGCAGCTGGAGAGCATTTACAACTGTTCGCAAGCCACAGGTAAACACATGGACAGGCACTTCTCAGCAACGCCGCAGCCCCACGTCTCGGCCGGGAGCCAGCTAAGACGGCCCCTCCAGCACCAGGTCACCATCTGCGCCACCTTTCCCTTCCCTTCCGCGGCCCAACGCCATTAAAAACAGGCACTCATTTTCCTACCTGGTGCTGGGAACATCTACGAGTCGGGTTCCTCCAGCAGCTCCATGGTGAGCTCAGGGTTATCTCAGCAGAGCTGGAAGATAAAGCCACCAAGAGAAAAGCTGGGTGTCCCGGCAGAGGTGGAACACTTCAAGGCAGGTTCCTCCTGCGCGGCCGGCCGGAGCCCATCCCGCGGGAGCCGGTGGGACCGTGGGGCTCTCCACGTCCTCCTGGGCTGGTGAGGCACCAGGATCCCTGGGAATTGTGCTCCGCTTGGAGGGACCTACCCTTTTTTGACTGGTGTCCAACCTCAAAGCGCATGTTCTTACCTGCTCGGTGGAAGACGGGGGAAGGCTCGAGCACCTTTCCGAGAAACACATGGGTCTCAGCAGGGTGTGGATCTTGCCCGGCTCCTCCTGCTCTTCGGCCGAATGATGGTTAGGAAAAAAGGGGGATGCAAAGTTGCAGCAAGCTGGAGAAAAGAGGCCGGTGGTGCAAACGCTCCCCGCAGCTGGTGTCTACACAGGTCTGCCGGTTGGTTAACAGTGGAGCTCTGATCAACAGGTATATTGATGTCAAGCTGGGACTTGTCTCCTCGGCGAGGAAAGGGAACAGCAGAGATTACTAAGCAATGCAGGAATGTGGTTTGTTTAATATGAGCCATCAACACAGAAGAGTAAAATAATGACAGATGTGTAATCACATTTCCTGAGTCTGAAACCATGAGATGGAGAATTTAAACACCACTTTTCCCAAGATCAAGAAGAGGAGCCGTTTGGCTAAGAACTCATTTGGTTACTAATTTCCTCAGCATTAAATCAGCTGTTTCCCAAATCTCTTAACATACTTTGCCGAAGCGCTCCAAGGACGGGGCTGCTCCCTGGCTCGCTTTGATGTGAGGGTAAGCAGAGCGAGAAGATGCTTTGGAAACATGGATACGCCGGCTGACCGAGCTGGCCTGGATCAGAGGTTTCTGAGCGTTGCTTAATTGGTTTATTTTAATGAAAGATGGCGAGATAAATTTCACTTGGCTCTTTACCGGGGGAGCGGCCAGTGGTGCGAGACAGAAATCAGGAGCTGGGTTAAGCCAACCCTTCAAGGGCAGGCTGGGGGGGAAAACGGAGCCCTTTCCCCAGGAAAAGCCTGGCAATAGCGGGAAGCCAGAATTTGCTTTGCTTTGGTCTCTCCTGCAAGGCTGGTCTGCAGAAGGCACGTGGCCGAGGGATACCAGACCCGAAGCCCACTGAGACTGGGGGAAGAAATCATGGCTCAGCCTTGGTCTTCGCCTCCGGCCGCGGCAGTTTCCCGAAGGTCACGGGTGCAGGACCTGGAGGGGAGCGGTTACGTGCCCTTGCCACGCTGCAGATAGCAGGGAAGGGCTGGGAGGGAACGGTGTCATTTGCTTGTCAGGTGGTTTTGTCTCTTAAGTTCAAACGTGGGAAAAGCACCAGGCAAGTGGGGAAGGTGCCGCCGAGCGCAGGAGCCGGCTGTAGAGGGACTCTGGTCCGCCTCGTTTCTGGATTTAGGAAGCATGCTGTTTGCCACCGGCCAAATTATCAGCCCGTCCTCTGCTCCGCCTCCCTGGCTTTGCAGGACCTGTGGTCCCACACTGTTTCACTCCCGTGCACCCGTGGAATTTCTCAGGTGGCCTCAGATAGTTGCAGAAACAGTGGTGGAGTGGAAGAGCCCCCAGCGTATCCCATCCTCCTACCCCAGCACCGCAGCGAAGGGCAGGAAAGCAAGGCTCTGCAGAACCTGCAGCAGGCTCGGCTGAGAAAGAGGGGCCTCCCAAGCGTCCCCTGGCATGGTGGTGGCCATGGAGGGGTCCCTACACCGGCCTGAGATGCTGGGGAGGACACCATCAACATTAGACCTAGGTCAGGTGTATTTTTTCATGTCCAGGAACAGGCCTGAGGGTGTGGGTGCGTGGTAGGACAGGGCAGAGCACCAAGGATCCTCCACCTCTTGGCCTTGGACCCTCCAAACTGAGCTTCATTTTCTGGATACTCAGGTCTCCCCAGGGAACCTATCGCCAAGAAACCCAGCCTGGTACCAGTGAGGTTTGCAGCTGGTCCCCACGCCAGCTCTCCACGCCACCACAGCCTGGAAGAAGCTCCCGGACACTCCTCCGGAGAACCTGGAGAACAAAAAGAGAGCAGCTAAGCCTTGGTAGCCCTGTGCCCTTTGCAAGCCGCTCTCTGCCCCCCTGGGAGCTTGGTGGGGTGTCCCATCCTGCCTGTTAGTCATTTCAGGGGAGCAGCACCCAGATGGGCAGGGAATTTGCATGGCAAATCCCCAGCCCAGAAACACGGTGGCTGCCAGATGCCATCAGAGATGCTCAAAGCCGGGAGTTTAGGGAGCTGGGAAAGCCGAAAAGGAGGTACCCAAGGGTGCAGGACCACTCTCCCAGGTCATGGGAGACCTTGCAAGGCTGCAGTGTGCTGGGGCCACTGCAGCGCACAGAGAAAATGCATGCCCTAACAGGGAACTCAGGCAGGACAGAGATTATTCACTTATTTTGTATTTGCCACCATGTCCCTGTGTTGGACACCCTTGCCGGCGCTGGCAGGGCCCCTCCCTGTCGCTGCCAGAGGAGCTCCACTGACCATACAGCTGATGTCCTTACAGACCAGTGATGCCACCAGCTCACATCTCCCTGCTGTGAGCCGGGAAATGGTCCTTTATTTCCAGTTAATTGAACGAACAAAGGTTCCTCCCCGAAAGGCGCCTAACAAGCAGCGTCCTCGTGTTCGTGACCACGTCCACGCTTTCCTCCCTGACTTTATCTGAGTGCACGAAGCCGCTGCCTCCCGCCATGGGAAAAGCAGCTCCTTCCCCTAAATGGCCTTTATTTAGTCTGACTGCCTGCCAACAGCTATTCTGGTGACACCCATGCTCCAGTTCAGTCTTGATTTCACCCCAAATTGTGCAGAACCCAGGCACGGCTTGTCCCTGGCTGACAGCGCAGACAAACGCCCGAGGTGGCGCTGGCAGAGCTCAAAGGCCACCTCCAGCCTGGGGAATGGGGGGGGACAAGCGTCCTCTTGGCCAGCACTGGGGTGGTATCGCTGATCGTTGCAGATGAGGCAAAGGGATAACGCGGGATATAGGGAAATCGGCCCATGCAGCGAATTTGGGAGCCCGCGGAAGCATTCGTGGAGCAGCAGCCGCCGCCATCCGCGGCAGAGCAACCCGCCAGCCCTGCCTGCGCGGAGCAGCTCGCCCCGTGCCCGGGGCACAGACGGGTTCCCGGGTGTGCCTCGCAGCCCCGTGGCTTCCGTTCAGGGCTGCAATTTCATCGCCGCTTGCTTTATGAAGAGTCACCTTGGGTGGGATGCAGACGTCGGCTGCGAGCCGAGCTGAATCACACCCTTCCCAGCTGGTCCTCTCTGCACGGGGAGTCTAGACGGCTGGCTGATGCGGAGACATCTCCTCTCCGAGATACCTGCATGAGGTCTGGGGTGCTCCCCACATCAAAGGGCCCCTGAGCTACTAAAGTGAGGTTATAATTAAGCCACCCCTGGGGCAAGAGGGAGAGAGTTTCTCCCCGGGGCCGGCCAGTCTCCCTCCACGGCTCTGTCAGTCGGGGTGGTGTCCCCTGCCACCGTCCTGGCAGGCTTTGGTGGCCGTAGCAGGGGCTCCTGTCCCACAGCTCGTGGGGATCTTGCCTGCTTCGTGCTGACCCTGGTCCAAAATCCAGAAAGCGAAACCTCCCTTTGCAAGCCGGTCACGCTCCGCTGCCAGTTTCTCAGCTCCCTTGCACGCAAGGAGAGGAGGCCAGTGCGAGGACGGGGACGCAGATGTGTCAGGAGCTCCTTATACCCCTTTTGCTGCCAAATTGCCCCAAAAGCCAAGGGACAGCCTGGGCAGCCACAGACTCCGGGAAGGGCTGTCCTGAAGGGCAGAAGGAAGCCGAAGCTCTGGAAATGCTAGCAAACACCGCCGCAGCCTGCCAGCGACTCACGCCGTAGGTGACCGAGCATTGCAAAGCGGCAGGTTGCAATTTTCACTTCAGAGAAAGCCCAGGAAAGCAGCGATTTAATTAACCAGAGGAACCTGCTTCATGTCACTCCTTGCTGTTAAAATGCATCGGAGTCTCATCTTTAGCTACGCAAAAGGCCCCGAGAAACGCAACGCCTTGCAGGTGGGAGATGCTGGATGGTTTTCCCCTTTTTAGTGGGGTTTTGTCCGGCTGGACCATTTCACAGAGCCAGCCGGTGACCACAAAAAAAAAAAAAGAGAAAATCGGCACAAGCAAGAAGGACGCAAGCTCTGGTGGGCAGGGCAAGAGGAGCCAACCACTGATCCTACCTGCCAGCACCAGGAGGGCCAGGTGTGACGTTGCCTTAACAAAAGCAGGGACACGCTCCTCAGCTCGCCATTACAACCTAAGCTCTATAGAACGTTAATAAAGCCCACATTAAAGGATTAAAAACTGGCGAGGAGATCCCAGGAGGCAGTTGTCCACCAAAAAGCCTCCACGAAGTTTCACCAGGCCGGGCACCCAGCCAGCCGTCAGTCAGCCTTTTCACCCGTAATCCGGAGATCGCTGCAAAAGCACCTCCGGGAAATGGTGTGTGGCATCCTCCATGCACGCAGAAGAGCACACCCAAACCAGCGGGAGGATTTTTTCTGTAGAGAGCTTAAAAAGAATAAAAATTTTAAGAAAATAATGCATTACAAGGGGGACCACCCCTCCATCCAGCCGGCTGCTCAGATGAATAACCCCCCAAAAAGGGGAGCATTCGGTAGGGTGACATTCCCTCCCATACACAGCATCGACTGGCTGAGCCTCAAGTGCTGCCCCACAGCAGCCCAAAAGCTGTAAGTCAAACCCACTGGTCCCAGCACATCACAGCGCGTCCTCCCAGCACAGCCCTCCTGCCTCAGGGATAAAAACCTCTCCGCCAAGACGATGCCCATTCCAAAATGCAGGGCTGGCTGCTCAGGCTGTAATTAATCGCCACACAGGGCAAATCCCTGTTATTGACTGGCCCTCCCCAAGCAGGCACGCCAAGATGCACCAGGCAGACTGTTCCTGCAGAGCCATCAAAGCCATCCCGCTGTCCCCGCGCAGCCCTGACGGCTTCATGGTCAGCTTCTCTTCCCACCATGTCGTTCACCCTCTGGATTGCCTTGGAATTGACTTTCTGTTTTCCAAGAGAACAGTTTTCGCTTTGTTGTTTCTTTTTTCTATCAGCTCTTAAATCCAAAGTCCGTTGTGAACGCAACTTGGGCGCACGCTCACAGCTACACAACGGCCTCATTTCCCAACAGAGGCAACTGGGGAAGGCTTACCTGGGAAGCATACCGGGATTAAAAAAAAGAACACCCCTTTTAAATGTGGAAACCTTGCTTAAAGCTGAGTAAGGCTTGAAGGTTAGTAACATGCAAAGAGCAAGCCAATGCAAAATGACTTTTATGATTCACTCTCTCTCCAACCTGGTCTAGAAGTTGTTGGACACTTTGACTCAGATGATCAATGACATTGAGATGAGAGGGATAATGTAGACATAAAGATAATATAAGGTGCAGCGCCATGATTTTATGGGCTAATTTATATTAGCCCCTGCCCAGCCAGAGTTCACCCATGGTTTGCTGTGTTCATCCCACGGGGTACAGTTGGCCTGAAGGGGATGGGCTGGAACAGAGGACAAGAGCTGGTCATCAACACGTGCCCTTATCCAGGAGCACGAGGGGCCGAGGGGCAGCAGCACAGGGTGACCAGGAGAACCACTGGTACGTTCCCCTTCCTCGCATGGCTTTTGCGGATTTGCTCCTCATATAGCAACACTGGTTTGCATTTGAGGCAAGAGAAATTACCCAACCTCACTGCCCTGAGCAGTTCCAGGGCAATGGGTAAATGCAGGAACTTGTCAGTGCTGCAGTTGATTTGCAGATTATTTATTTGCTTATTAGATCACATTTGGCTAATAGTTTCTATGATGCTCCCTAGTACGAGCTAATACATCTTCCCTGGAGACCCACCAGCATCTTGCTCGATGCCCAACTTGAACGCATCCCTAATTGAACCAGTTTTGCCTTTCTAATAGAGCCCCCGAAATCAGCCAGCTGAACAGGAGGCGTTCACCTAGCTGCCACCCTTTGACGACAGGAGTGGAGGTGAGGAGGAGGAGGCTGGCCTGCCCGATGCCGTGCCACGCGTCTCATCACAGCCCCGACCTGCTGAGGCCTCCTGCGGTGCCTGAGCTCGGGTCAGCGTGGGCGTGCGTGCTGCCAGGACTGTGGGCACGAGTCCTTCCGCCGCTGCTCCTCTCCCACCACCTCTTCTTGCGTGGGATGGGGCAGCTGGGGGCAGGTGGAAGGGGCTCTCAAGGCAAACGGGGGATGGTGGGAGCTTTGCACACAGGGTCTCTGCGGTATTTTCCCAGGGGAAAGGCTTTGTGTCTGCTCTGCAGGGACACTCCAGCCTCTGCTTGCCTCTGAGCCATTGTACCAATGGGGCATCCATTGACCTGGCTGGCCAGGAAAGCCTGCCCGCCTCTGATGCATCGGGCACCCTCTTCCCGTCCCAGCTTCGCCCCGCGTACAGCACCACTGGTGGGCTCTTCTCCAGGGGCCCGATGTCCCTCCCAAAACCCTGCTCTTCCCATCCCACCAAGGCCTGCGCTTTGTCTCGTCTTGCCCCGTCGTCGAGGCACTCACCCCTCTGGCATGGGGATTGCCTCTTCCTGACACAGCTCAAGCATTGCACAAATGCGTCCCGGCTGGCTGGAGCTGGGCGAGCAGCACACCACGGGCAGGTGTCCCGAATCCTCCTCTTCTCCAGCCTGGGCCGACAGCCCCATCCGACCATCCCTCGCCCTTCCTCGCCTGCCTCTTCCTCCCTCCTCTCCCCTGCCTGTGAAACAAGAAGTCTTTGTCTGCTCCCCCCGTTCAGAGGAGCGCAAACGGCTTGAACTTTCCCTGAGTGAGTTTTTCCCCGCCAGCAGGACTGCGTGCTGTGCCGATGCCAGGTATTAACTAAGAGGATGACTCAACAAACCAGTTCAGACCAAGCACGAACAACCCTTCACTTTCCTTCCAAGACTCCGGCTCAGCCCAGCACAGGCTGTTCTGGAGCACCAGAGAAGGTTAGTTAACTGGAAATATGACTTTTTAAATAGTTTATTACATCTCCCCTCCTTTGGGTTGCAGCTGGTATGGGGAGGATGATGGAAGTGCAATCAAGGAGATCATTCCGAGGTAGTTTTTCCCTAAATTTTTCTGTCTGGTTTTGAGGTTTCCCTGTGAGCTCTTGGCATGTATTTCGCAGACGAGATGTACTACCTGGCACGTACTATGAGAACGGGCACATGCCACGGGATGGAGACAGAGAGCCTCAGGAAGGATGAGCTCCCCAGTTTGTGTTTGTCCAGGAGATCAGCAGAGACTTATGAGAGCCCCAGCATCCTGAGCTCCCCAGCATCCTGAGAGCCCCAGAAGCCTCTGTCAGATGGCTCTGGCTTGCAATGGGGCGAAGGCACGTGGCACGGAGGGACCCATCCTGCTCACAGAAGGTCGGTGGCCCCAGCTGTGACGGGGAACAGAGGCAACACTGAAGGTTTCAGCTTGGGAAAGCTGCAACACTGAGATGGGCCAATACAGGCAGTAGTTAAAAAGAAAAAAAAAAACAAACCAAAACAACCTAGAGAAGACAACAAAATGCCAAGCAGCCTGTGGTCTGGGAAACACGGCTGGGCAGGGCCGTGCCGGAGGCTGGAGCTGCTCTTTGGGCTTGAAGCTGCCATTTCCATGGAAAACATCATTAGCGCTGTGTTTTTCTCTGCTGCTCCAGAGCCACTTCCAAGCCCAAGAGCCCCGGTGCTGCCGGGAGCCCGCCGGTAACGCCCCGCACTGCTTGGGATCGCATCAGCAGCCCTGGCTGAGGGCACACCGCAGGAGGTGGAGGGGCAGCCTCCGATTTTCCTCTTGCAGCCTCTCCTCTGGCTGGTGGTGGGGTCTGCGCTGGCCTCAGAGCTGCCGGCGTGCTCGCTCCCGTGGGCACTGCCCTGCGCATCCCGGCCGAGCCGTCTCGGCCGCTGGCTGCTGGTGCCCCCGCAAGGTCCAAATTGCTGCGGGGTGATAATGCGTCCAGGAGACATCTCCTCCCTTTGCTTTCTTGCAGGTGACGTGGGCACGGACAAGGGGAAGGAGGCAAGACAGGAGCATGGGGTGTGAAGCAGCAGCAGTGCCCAAGTGTGGGGCAGAAAAGCCTCCCTGGGTTCAGGAGCATCCGGGGAGGACAAGGGGTTGATTTGTGCGTGCCAACGCACTGGAGGCTTGTCCTGCCCGTGCCGCACTGGCATTTGGAGAGAAGAAAGCCAGGAGGTCTTTAATGGCAACGTAACATCTACGCCAGGAGAAATCCTGCAATCAGCTGGGACTGTCCCAGCAGAGAAAGGAGCAAGACCAGTTCAGGAGGATTGCGCCAGACTGGGCAGTGACCTGCAAATGCAGCCCAGGGAGAACAACTTCAAAGTGATGCGGAGGTGGGAAACCAGCTCTCCCTGCATCTGCAATGGGCTCCAGACCGAGGAGGTGCCCGGAGAGGGGCTCGGCAAACTGCGGTCCCGCGGCCAAGCAGAGGGCGAGGAGCACACAGCCAGGAGCACGCTGCGTGTCGGGATGTCCCCAGCCTCTGCGGAGCCCAAGCAGAGCCGTGTCCCCGGCATCACGGTTAGCCCGCCGGCAGCCTCCCAGCCCATCTTGTCTCCATCCAGTGAAGAGGTGGGCTGGGAATGGTTTGCCCTGTATTATTCCACGGAGAAGGACAATTTCTGTGCAGCGTTACCTGAGCCGTCACAATTCCAGCCCGATGGCTTCGTTTTCTTCTGTAATACCTGCCAAGCGTGGCAGACACCCGCTTTCAGCTTGGAAGGAAAATGAAGGTGTCGCCTTCATTTCCAAAAAAACCCCAACAAACCCTCCTGGGCTTCCTGGTTGAGCTGACCCGCGGCCGAACACACAATATCTCTGTGATGGGAGGCACGCCGTGGCCGTGCTCATCACTAAAGCGGTGGGCGGCAGGGCTGGTGCACGACGAACGTTCGGCGAGAGGGATGCGCAGCGGGAAGGTGCCTCGTGCCCCAAAGCAGAGCAGGGGGGACAGGGGTGAGCTGCGGGTTTGCAATGGGAGGGGGCTGGGGAGCAGCAGAGCTGCTCTATGCCAAGAACCAAGCGAGGCCAGGGTGGGAGGCAAGGTTTCTCAGTGTCGAAACGTTTCGTTTGGATGTTTTTCTACATGAAGCTTTCTGCTTCCAAACAACCAGTGCTTTCTCTGTTCGGCGGCTGACCTCAGTGGGAAGAAAAATTGCTACACAAAAGGGACAGCAAGCCTGACGCCAGAAGCATAAACTCGGCGCTGATCCCACGAGCAGTTCTGGGTGGGTCCAGACAAGGCGTTTTTCAGAGCTTTTGTTAAAAATAGTGAAATAAAAAGCCCTCAAAAATCTGATTTTTTAGAGAACTCTAAAGCACAGTTGGTTTGGACCCCTTACGCCAGCACCCTCCCTGTTTTCTGGTTTGGCCCCTACACCAAAAGCATCCATATCTGCCCCATTACTTCATCTTCTCTGAGATCCTTTTGCTCATTCACGTTAATAGAAAAACATCACCCCAATTAATAAACCCTGCAAGAGCCACTGGAATCCTGAGTGCCTCCTCAACCCTCAGAGCGCTGATCTGGTTTTATTCCTCTCTCTGCATTACTGCCTCCTCCGCTTGGCTCTGGAGATCGTTGCAATTTATGTTCATGTTTTTATTAATTGCAGAGAGCTGATTCACCTGTTCTGCACAAAAGGCTGGCTGTTTGGCCCCTCTGCCCACGCAGGGCTCCCGGACACGTGTCCTTCGCAAGGCCACGTGTCTGCTGGTCATGCACGGCTGAAGGACCCCAATAGATCTTAATTACATTAAAAAGAAGTGTGCTGCCCAGGGGAGCAATAGCATTTTGCTATTGACTGGTGATGGACTTTCCCAACAAGACCTTCTCCAGAAGGAGGACATGTTTCCCAGAAGACGCTTCACAATTTTGACCCGTGAGCAGTCGGCTTGGGGTGAATTGCCACGTTTTTCTCTCCAGGGAAGGCCACCGTGGAGCACATTGGTGGTGGGAGAGACCCAAGACGTGGTGGCTCTGAGCAGGTTTCCCGTTACAACGGCCAAAGAAACTGAGCCATGGCTTGGCAACCTGCACACTCAAAATGTCTCAGAGAGAGTTTTGGACTAGCTAAAAAGTCCTTTTTCTGCATGTTCTAAAGAAAAATTTGTCTGGCTTTTTTTTTCCAAGGTAGGGTGATTATTTCATTCCAACACTTCGCTCAATTAATTTTAAAATATGCTTAAGAGGAGAAAGGAGAGAAGATGGAACCTGCACCCAATTTTTCCATAGTATTGGTCTGTGCCAAACACATCTGACCTAAGCCACCCGTGAGATTTGCTTCCTGATCCCAGGCTGGAAGTTTTCCGAGGGATGCATGGGCAAGCACGTCCAGACTGGGAAGACCACTGGGATTCAGGGGTGGCTGCAGGATCAGCGCATCGGGTTGTCTGGAGGCTTCTGTTTGGGGGTTTAACTGCTGGTTCGGGGGTTCAGCTGCAGCATCCATCATTTTGGATGCTCCAGTGAACATCCTGTGTTGGAGCCCAGTGCTTGGCATGGCTGGGGTCTTCAACGCCCTTCCAATCACTTTCCTGGAGCCCCAAAACTGGCATCTAACAGGGTCACTGTTCACACTGGCAATCCATCCGAAGGTCCAGACATGGCAGGCAGGGATGCACTTGTGGGACTTCCAAGAAAATGCCAATTTGGTGCTTTTCTGTCCTCTGGGTGGTTCAGGACCCCAGCCTGAAGTGTGTGGTGCTCAGCCCAGGACTGGGCATCTCTGATTCTCCCTGGCTGCCACCATGCTCTGTTACGACTGCACTTCATTACTTTAATTCGTGATGCTTTGCATGACCCCGTGAAGGTATAAATCACTGCATCCCCCCCTAGGTATCGATGCTGTTGCTTGAAGGAGTTAAAAATGCCTGTAGACCTCTCTAAAGCTCTTCAATGACAAGAAATAAAGGAAAGAGTTGGGTGCTGTTCTGCACCGATGAACCAGCGTGTCGCTCCGGGAAGAAATGATCTCGTTATGGTCTCCCCTAACGAACGGTCTCCCAGGAGCCAGCCAAGCTGCCTCAGAGCCCTACGGTAACATGCAGGTTGCGTTGTTCAGCCATAATCCAGGAGGAAAATGCTTTATTTTCACAAAACGCCGAGAGGCAGCTGGACCTAAGGCGATGCGAGGGGGAGAAGGTGAAGCCCCTGCACCCACCCGGGCTGCCCCAAGCCACTGCAGCCTCCCAGGGCTGGGAGCGGGGTGACGGGCATACACAAGCGTAGCGTGCAGGCACTTTCTGAGCCTGGCTGTTTTCTCGGTCCCAGCAGCGTCCCATGGCCATGAGCTGTATGGCCCAATGGTGCAGTGAGTGCAAAAATACTCCCTTTGGCATGACTGGGGTTGCAAGCTGCTGTCTTTGGTTCTCCCCTGTGTTCCCCGGTGGGGACATTAAAGGACGCTCTTGCTTTCAGGAAGCACAGCCGGGCTGGATCAGTCGTGCCAGCTGGCGATGGCACTTGCTTGGACTTTATTTCTGACTCCAGGCACTAAGTCCCAGGCTCCCACCCCAGGCTGGGAAAGCAAGAACAGAAACGGGTGTCTGCAGGCAGCAGCTTTGGGGCTGGCTCTCGAAGCATCGGCTCGACCGCGTGCTTGCGTAAATCCCGGCTGGGTCTTCAAATCTGCACTTTGGTCACCCACATCTACCCAGCCTCTTCAGCCACCTGCCCCACTGACATCCAGGCTCAGGACCCCAAACAACCGAGGGCTTCCCAATCCTCCCCTTCCCTTCCCCAGGGTTATTTGCAGAGCTGAGGAACCAGTGCCAGCTTTTTGTCTGGAAGAAAACTTCGGGAGCGGAAAAGACACAGGGAAACGCATCATTTGCAAGAGAGGGTTTGCTTGGGTCGGCCTCTAGTAGGAGCCCGTTTAATTCAGCAGCATTTGCGTGGATGAACCGTTGCAGGTGGAGGGGTTTTCTCCATCCCTTGGATGCTCTGCTGTAGGGGGTTCAGAGCTGCTGCCTGCCAGGACTGCTAGGAGCGTGCTCCACGTTTGCAAACTTGTTTCGAAAACATTTTGAAATTTCCCAGGAAACAAATTTCCAGAGAGGAACTGGACGTCGGGATGGATCTGGATCTTTTATTCCAGCTCTGATTAAAAAA
This sequence comes from Sagittarius serpentarius, assembly GCA_034782735.1. Lineage (NCBI taxonomy): Eukaryota > Metazoa > Chordata > Aves > Accipitriformes > Sagittariidae > Sagittarius > Sagittarius serpentarius. The sequence goes on from JAVKLA010000040.1 coordinate 19,148,095, forward strand.
GATAACTCGCCTTGTCATGGAGAGGAAAGTTTGTCTCTAAAGGAAAAGCCAAAACATACCTTTGCAGGGGGGGTCAGCCATATTCCCGCAAAACACCTCGGTCTTGACGGAACTGCAGCGAGCTGACCGTCTGGTACCAGGACCTCGCTGCTCCGAAGGCGTGCTGGCAGATTACCCCAATTCCCCAAAGTTTACCTTGGCTCCAGAAGACTCTTCCAAGCAATTCATGTGTTTCTGAGCTGACATTTAAAATGTTGGGAGGTTCTGGCTGGCTACGGAGTTCTTCTCTAATTACGTTCCAGCGCGTTGCTTGTCATGAACTCGTTAATAGCCTGAACCAGTGTGGGCAGATTGCAAAAGTCATGTTTTGTCCACAAACACTTATGTTTTGGACCTCCTCCTTGTCAGAGACTTACCCCGGGAGGGCTTTGAACAAGAGGGACTTTTTCCAGTTTTTAGGACTCGCAATGACTTCATCCTGTTTTCTCAGTGCAGAGCAGAAGTTTAATGGCAAAAAAAAGAATTAATCCAGAGATTAGGTTTGCAGGGAATGCAAAAAAGCAGTGGTCTGCAAAAAACAAGGTATAAAAAGACAGGAGAATATCAGTTCAATACCACAAGCATAAAAAACCCCAACCCACAAACAAAAAAAACCAACAGAAAATGTGAAGAACGCCCGCTACTATTCGCAAGAAGTTTGTTATGCTTTTTTGCCTTTTTTTTTTTTTTTAAATCTTTTTAAGACTAATATTTTGATTTTAAAACCTCTGCCTTAAGAACAAGTCAGCCTACTCCATGCCCAAGAGCAACCAGCTGGGCTTTGGACGTGCTCCCTTTGAATGAATCGGCGACCTGGTTTTGGGAGCGGCCAAACAAACTCCCTTGGCTCCGCTGGGCTCCCCCCACCAGCGGGCACAAGGCAGGAGGGAGGCTGCAACACAACGGGGTTGTATCTGCAACGGCGTGAGATGCATCCAGGCGGTGATTTGGGCTGGAAAGTCAGGATTTGCAGAGTTTGCTCGCAACGCGCAGAAGCGATTGCCCGTCTCAGACCAGCGCGTGCGGCTTTCATCCCAGCCATCAGCAAAGTGGGGTTTAACGATGCTGTTGCTTCTGCTCAGGCTGAAGACTACACAAACGGCCTCAGAAAGCTATCAGAAGTCAACGGGGCTGTGCAATGCTAAGCTTGGCCCAAAAAGGTGTTGCTTTGCTGCTGTCTCTTAATTATGATGCTCCTGAGCGACAGCAGAGTAGGAACAAGGACTGCTTTTCTCTCCCCAGTCATCTCTGTGCCATCTATCTCCCAACAGTTCATTTTAATTATGCAATTATAGTGTGTACAAAGCTTTCTGCGAGCTTTAGTGGATAATTAAAACAGATGGTGAGCTTAATGGGACCAACTCCTTTTTCTTCTTTTAATTAATGTGTTAACAGTTTATGGGCCAGCCTGTGGAAATGTTATTCAGCAACTCTGTGGGTCTACAGGCCCTCCCCGTATACACAGCCCTGCCACACGCATAGACAGACGAGCATGGAGATGCTGTCCTGAACATGGCGGTGGCCTCGAGCAGGTCTCCACATACCTGATGTGTCACCTCCGCAGTGTCGTGTACCTCACTGCTAAGACACAAGCACCCTCGAGGCGATGCTGGAAGGACGCAGGTCTTCCAGGCATGCACCGACCTCTTGCAGGACCAGGACTCTCAAGCATCTCTGAAGATGGCGTTCATCTCAAACCTCTGCTGGAAGCAACGGGGGAGGAAGAGGAGGAGGCAGACATGGGTCAGGCACACAGATGAGTCGCAGGGCACAATCCCCTCCACCTCCAATGCGCGGGCAGAAAGGGGGATGCAAAACACTCTTGGGGTCAAGGCGTGGGGACCAGCAGTGGTCAGGGAGCAGCAAAGGGGCTCAGCAAGCCGGTAAGGAGGGGCAGCCCTCCAAGGTGGAAAAGCAGGGAGGGGATGAGGCAGGACAGGTTTTCCCGGAGCCTGAATCAACACACCAGCATCCTAATATCGTTTCATGACCTATGGCCGACAGCAACCTCCAAAGTGATGCCAGGCGTTTTCAATACACGGTGTGAGTCTTCCAAGGCCAAGCAGAGCTGCAGATCTCATGTTTCCTGGAGGAGCTACCCCACCGGCAAGTGCCAGGTGTCGGGACGGACATGGAGCAGGGTGGGAGCAGATGGGACCCTGAAGCTGGGGTTATACTAGGACGAGAAGCTCAGGGACAGGCAGGGCAGGGTGGCACGGTGCGGGGAGCACGGCAAGGATGGACATTTCTGAAGGAGCCCTCTATTTGCCCAAGGTGCCTTGAGACTGCAAGATAAGGCAACAGCAAGCTGTGAGATCTCGGTGTCCTACAGAAGGAGGGGCTGTGCCTGGTCTCTGCCGATGCAGGATCAGGCAGGCATCGAACGATGCCGGTGCGAGCCTTGTTCACAGCACCCAAAAGAAAGGTGGGTCCCCAAACAGCAGGTATTTAACTTGCTGAGCTCCCCACCAGAGGATGCTGAGGATGCCGGTGGTTACCTGGATACTGGAGAAGTTCATGGGACAGAAATCCACTGGGTTGCTAAATTCACAGAAGCCCCATCAGGAAGCCCTTGAGCTGGCCATGTAAGATGAAGTATCCGTTGCTGAACGGCTCTCCGGAGCCTTTGGCAGTGGGACAGGACGGGCTGGGAGAATTAACTTCAGCAGGGCAATGCACTGTTTCTGCAGTCAAAAGTGCAAAGCCTAAGAGGAACAAGCATTTGGAGAGCTGCTTCCAAGCCCGTGGGTTGCTGGCAGGCATGTTACAGAAGTGGCTAGCCTGATGAACTGATAATTTTTTTGTAAACTGGCCCTGGCTACAGTAACAAACAAGGCACGGGGCATAACTGGAGGGGAATCCCATCCAGCCCACCATTGGATTGGGGATAAATCATGGCCAAGGCCCTGGCAGTGCTTTGGACACAGCTGGGCCTCTGGGATTAGCTTCTTGAAAGAACAGCGGTTTCGGGGGAACGATCCCTGAGCAAAAAGGGCCACCTGATGCCATTTAACAAGAAAACGTCCCTACAGAGGTCTGCTTTGCCCAAGCCCTGATGCTCTTCCAGGCGGTGGGGTGCTGAGCCACCCTCCCTGCTGCGGGGAAGGGGCCGTCTCTCACCCACCGAGCCGCACACAAAGCTCTTGCTGCCAAATGCACGGCTGGAGGATGAGCACGGCTGGTCTGGGCAAGCTGAAATAATAATTCTCTGGTCAAGGGGAAAAACAACACATCTTATTTTGGAGAGCACTGGGGTTTTGTCTGGTTTTGATCTCATGCTTTTTATCGCAGGCTGGACTGCAAAGCGGCTCTGCAGCCTCACGGAGGGACGCAGAGGTGCAAGGTGCTGCGCAAAATTAAGGATGAGCTCTGTTCAAAGATCCGTCCTCCGTGCGCGGAGGGCAGACGAGGCCGGAGGGGACGGGGACGTACATTGATGCTGTAGGCTGGTGTGAGCTTCTCCGCACATCTGCAGCCCAGCTGTTGGGCCACGGCTCGGCATTGCTCAGCTTTTCCAGCCCTCGCTTTAAAGTGACGTTGAAAAACGTTAATGGCAGGGAGAGGGACACCTCGGCGAGGAAAAGCGTGGCTCAGCAGCCGCATCCCGGCACGGGGAGCAGCTCTGCATGGCGCTGGAGGCGTTTGGAGGTTGGGGGAATGGACCTGGAGGAAACCACCCAACCCTTTCCGGGCCAGACCACAAGGATGTACTCACCCATGCCAGGCATGCTGTCCCCAGTGAGGGTCACGCAGTCGGACCAGTATTAATCACCTTGCGATGAGCCCTGTCCCCGTCCGAGCTGCCCTGGCTCCCCCCATGCCCCTCTCCGGCCGCAGCTGGCTGGAGGACCACGCGCTTCCCAGCCCTTCCATTGCATCAGGAGCTCGTTGCTACAACAGAAATTGCAAAAACCATGGAAACTGCCTGTCTCAGCCAAACCCAAACTTAACTGTATACACAGCATAAAATTTAGTTGCTTTAAACTTGCATTTTTTGGCTCAACTCTCCTGGCCACATCCTGAGCCCAAATGGATTGAATTACTGAGCACAAAATAAATTCCATCTGAGTGGGCTGCAGTCCTTGTCTCCCCGAACAAAGGCCGAGGTGTTTGCTTTGCCTTTTTTTTTTTTTTTTGCCTTCTGGAAGAAAATGAGCTAATATTGTCCATGTGGAGGAAGGGAGGCCAGGGCGCTGGGGAGAACCGCGTTAGCCATGATGCCCTGACACCAGCCACCTTCCCTGCAGCTCCATGCCAGGGACCGAAGGCAAGCAGTGCCAGGACAGAGCACACCATGCCACCATCTCTGGATCAGCCCTGAGGGCCGCTACTGCCTCCAGCATCCTCCTGCCAGATGTCATCTAACGTGACAGTGCCACCTCCCTTTGCCTTGGGACTCCCTCTCCTCCTTTGGAGCAGGGACCATGCGCCAGGCACTGCACAAAGATAGAGGGGTGGGGGGCTCCCAAGTCTTTGGGAGGGTGGGTAGCAGGGGACAGGGCTGCCTGCGGGCACTCTTTTGTCCTTAAATTGGGCAGGAGAGCAAGGTGGAAGGAGGAGGGAGAGGGAGGAAGGGAGGGGGAAGCCGAAAGTGGTAGCAGAAGAAATGGAAGGGTGCTGCAAACACCCACCGAGCACCAGCATCCTCTGCTAGCCGGGGGTGTGCCTCTGAGCCCCCCCCCAGCCATGGCATCCAAAACCCGTACGCACAAGGCGGGAAACGCCCCCAGCACTGCCCAAGCCCCGGGGTGTCATGGTGGGGCAGGAGGGGTTTGCTTGGGCTCCAGGAGACCACCATGGTGTGGGTGGGCTGGGGGGGCCCCACCTGTGCAAACGAGGCGTCACGCACCCCAGATGCATCCTGCTGATCCCCAGATAAACTCAAACCAAGGCGGGGGTCAGCAGCCAGACCCACGCCACCACACCCAGCTCTCACCAGTGAGAACACAGAGGAGGAAGGCAGAGAGGAACCCCCGTGGCCCCTCACCGCTGCCTCCAGCCTGCGGCCGCCACGGCGGGTGTCTCTGCGTGCACGCGTGGGAAGCGGCTCAGCCGGCTCTGCCTGTCCCTGCCCTCCTGCCGGCTGCACCTCGCCTGTCCCGGCAGCCGCTCCACCCCGGAGCTGACATTCCCCAGCCCCACTGCGCCGGAGGGGGTTTAGTCCTCTGGCTTGCACACGCCTGCAGACCCCCTCCACGGCCGCCTCCGTGGAGGACATCTCCTCCTCCGTAGGGTCTCATCCCAAGGGTCCACAAGAGCCCCCTGGTCCATGCTTGAATAAGCCCACCAGGAGGGCTGGACCTCAAAACCATCCTTAATGAGAGGGTGCCCCAAAACATGCTTTAGATATCCCCCAGCTCTCGGCTCACAGCCCAGCTACACGCCGACCAGCCCTGCAAAAGTGCTGTGGGAAAGGAGTTTTGGGAAAGTTTTCCTTGACGAACCAGAATTTGCTCAGAGCAACCAAAATGCTTCATAATGTGGCCAATTCATTTTCCGCTGGTGGCTCATGCACCCTTAGAGAGTCCGGTCAAGGTGAAGGCTGCAGCCGGGAGGGAAAGCTGGAGCACGTGCCCCACTCCAGCCTGTACAACAGTTCCCCAAGGATATTGTGGCTTATTTATTGACTTTACTATTGCAGTCCTTTTTGGAGAAAACCAGAACACAGAACGGGGTTACCACTGACACCCTCGCTATGGGGTTTGTGCACTGCATGGGTGCAGAACCCAGCTAAGGGCCGGGGCTGTGGTCGTCACGGTTTGCTGTCACCCTACAGCTGCCACCCCTGCGGAGGGCTGTCACCGGGTCCTGTGCCAGCCCCTTCTCACAGCCTCCCCATTGAACTGGAAATAACAGGATGGCAGTCGAGGACCTGGGGATGGAATTCCGTGATTCATCGTACCCTATTTTGTACCCTGGGAGGGGAAGCATCTCCTCAAAGGTAGCCTTACCCAAAAGCAACGGATGCCCTGGAGCAGAAACAGCCCTTCTGTTTGCCGTGGCCCTCTTCAGGTGGGCTGAACCATCCCAACTCTCTTGCACATCAAGGTGTAACCTCCTTGGTGCTGGGGCTGAGCCCTTTGGAATGGATTCTTCCTCACGCCTTCCAGACTTCACATTTAATGATGATTTAATAATGATTCACACAAGCTCCACGGAGCTGTGAAGCAATAATTGCTCCGTTTCTTTATCGAAAACCACATCTGGCCGGGAAAGCTTGGCTCGGCCGCGGCTTTGATCTCAGCTCCCCACAACTCCTGCGCACCAACGCGCGCTGTGTCGCACGGGCCGGGGCTGGGTCGCGCTTCCCCGTCGTGCCATGGAGTACCCGCAATCAGCTCTCAGTCAGCTACCGTCTCTTCCCACGTCATTACACAGGAGCGACATCGCCATTTCTACAAAACGATGGTGCCGCGGCGGTTTCCTGCAGCCGGGCTGCTCTAGCCCCTCCGCGATGAGCAAGTATGGCTGAAGAGGATGTCTACAAGGGGAAAAAATTATAAATCACACAGGGTTCCCTCCTCCCTCCTCCCTCCTCCTCCTCCTCCTGAACTATTGAGGCTGCTTCTTGAGACGAGCAGTCGCTTGGAAAGCGGAAACCTGTCTTTCAAACATCAGCAGAGCTGTTATTACAGTAAATGAGTTTTTAAACAAGGATGAGAAAAACCAAACAAAACCAAGACCCAGCCCTCCAGCTTGTCATAGAAAGAAGGAAAACAGCCACTTGCTGTGGCCCGTGGCTACCATCCCAGGCCCCCCTCGAGCCCACACCCAGCTCTGGTGGGATGCAGCATGCCACCAGTAACTCCAGCTCTCCCAGAAGCCTTGGTGCCTTGGGTCCCCATCCCAAAATCCACCAGCGCTGGTGGCAGGGCTCTGCTTGCCCCATGCCTGGTGTCCTGCGGGGCTGGCACGGGGTGAGTAGGTGGCTCGGGGCAAGCTCCGGTTTGGCAGTGGGATGGGCACATCCTCCGTGGAAGTGGATGGAGGAAGAGGGACCTTCTCAGCAGAGAAAGTTTCCAAAGAGATCAACGCAATCAAACGTCCGCTGTTATCCCCGTCTGAGCCAAATCCAACAGCTGGCTTGGGCTAAAACATAAAGGTTCATCCTCACCTTCCCCAAAAGCATCCCACCCAGTAGGAAACGGGCATTCGCCTATGGGGGGAGATGGCCCGGGGTCTTTGCTGGCCCCGGGAAGGAGTTGTTGTCCTCAGTGCACAGCTTTTCTCCGACCAGAGCAGCTGACGCAGCGTGAGGTCGGGATGCACCACGGGTGTCCGGGAGCTGGGAAGCTACAGAGGAATCTTCTGCCAGACCCACAAAGAGGGAGCGAGGGAGAAGCACGGCTGCAGACACGTTATTTGCAGACAAAAGGCATGCAGGATCCGGCCTGACCCCTCATTACACACATCTTCAGGAGCAATGTGCATATTAAAATAATCCCTTCAAAGAGACTGGTGAGGAGAGAGCGCTGAAGTATTGATGAGCCAAGCTGGCACAGGGATTGATCTCGATGCATTTGTGAATTTTATTAATAGCTTTAGAGAGGGCACACAGCACCCTGGTGCCACAGCACACAAACACGTCCCCCTCGCCGCCGCCCCACGCCGAGCTGCGAGATCTCCCAGTCCGAGGACGAGCCAGAGTTCCCCTCATCTGCCCCCAGGCTGGTACATCTCTTGCCCCTCCGGTCTGGCTCTGCCTGTCTAAGGCCCGGAGCCTCGTCCTGCCCTCTTATGGCCTTGCAAACAGACACAAACCAGAAACAAGGGCAGAGTTTGATGCTGCAGATAAATACCGATTAAAAGCAGGAAAAAAAAAAAGGGGCGGGGGGGGGCATGAAGCAGAGCCTCAAATGAGATTTCAGCTCTGCCTCCTCTGGGCTTTTTCAAGCAACAGCATGGGAATCCCCCACGTCCCCATCTTTATGTCTCCTCTCCTCCCGGTCTAGGTCAACGTTTGCTCCTGCAGAGCAACTCAGCACCCATGAGGAGCTCTTGCCGCTCCTGACCAGGAGCGGCTGGAGCAGCTCTGCTCTGCTGTCATCCACGATTGTCACCCCGATATGGATGGGAGGATTTTTGAGACTCTGCTGCGAGACTTGCTGCATCTTGTTTCCAGACTGGCTTGGTTCTGCTTTCTTCCCTGGGCTTTACGGGTAAATCAGATGGCTATCGACAAGGGCTTAAAATGACCCCTAGTCCTTCCTGCAGATAAGCCAGGGTCTGGTGGGGCGAGCGGCGCCCAGCCCCGCACCTCCCGGGCAGGAGCCTGAAACATCGGAGTTGCTCCTGGAGAAGGGGTGGGCTGGATGCGGGGTCTGCTTTCGCCTGCCTCCTCCTCGCCCCCAGGTCTGCACAGCCTGCCTGTCCATGCCAAAACCCCTCTGTCCTGCGGGGAAGCCGCTTTCCCAATCCCCTTTGCATTCCTGCCTGACTTATCTGCTAAATAGCTCAAGCCTTGGAGATGAGATGTGGCACGTCAGAAGAGCTGTGGGTCCCCAGGCAAGGTCTGCGGGCTCAGAAGGGCACCAGCCGCCCCCCAAGACCGCACGCAGGACCTGATCCAGCACCAGCAGAGATGCTCCTCACCCTGTAGACTGCAGCAAGTGCCAGCTCTCTGCACCAATAAATATTACTGAAGTCAGTGAACACTTCATTGTGCGTAAAGAATTCATCCTCGCAAAACACCAGGAAGCCCAAACCATCCTGTTATACCTGTTTTACGGGCAGAGAGCGAGCAGCTGAATGAATCCCCCAGGAGTCTGGCATGGGATCTCCCCTCCCTGTGCTCCTGCCTTTACAATCAGCTCCTCTTTCTCAAAGCAAAGACTGCCCAGGCCCATGGGACCTCCCCGTCCCACACGTCTGGGAGTACAAGGAGGCAAAGAGAACAGAAGGAAAAAAAAAACCCAAACCCCACCAGTTATTTTCAGGATCACTTCAAAGACTGGATTGTCCTTTTCTCCCCCTCTTTTTTTCAAAGGCGCATCTCCATCTCACTTGGCTCCTTCGGAGCAAAGCTCTGCCAGCAAAGCCATGTCTGGTCCCCCGTGCAGGAGCACCTGCACCTCCACCACAGGGCACACCATACCCGCCCCCCCCCAGCTCCTCCCAGAGCTGCAGCCTCCCCAGTTAGCGGAGCGGTTGGTCTCCATTCAGCTCTTTACTCAGCCTCTGACCCCTGCACTTGTAAATCCTGGAGATGCCCGTGGCGAGCAACCAGAGCGCTGTCATCTTGACTCGCTGCTGACGGACCCAAAACAGGGGGGACAGCCTAAAAACAGTGATTTACAGCCCGGCTCTCCGACTGCTGCTACCCGCCAGCCCCAAGGTGACACTGCCTACAGAGGAAGAAAATTTATAGGGCCGAAGCTCTTTCCTCCCACAGCTCCGCTCTCCTGGAGGTGCCGCTGAGCTGTGTTCACATGGTGGCCGGCCTCCAGCCAGCCAGCGAGCTGGAGGGCATCCTGAACATGCGTCCCCCACGCACGGTGCACATCGCTCTCGAACTGGGAATAGAGGGGTACTGTGTCTTGGGCTGCGTGGGAAGGGCAGCCCCTCCTCCTCTTCCGCCCCATTTAGCCATCGTTTCCAAGACAATGTCTCCAGGGCTGGTAGCAGTCCCTTCTAGCTAATTATCCTCAGACTTTGAAAATTGCCCAAAAAGCGTGACACTGCCAAACTTGTGGGTGAGGAGCCTGCAGCGGCTGGCCTGGCTTGCCCCACCAGACCGTACCTCCTGCCCCAGAGACACCTGCTCAGCACTGTGTTTTTAAGTGAAACGCTGCCTTAATTGCATCCAGCTTCAGAGGGAGATGGTGATACGTCATACACAGACCATGGCCGTGATTTGAGCTATCAGCAGGGTGTTATGTTCTCAGACACGTTCGCCGCTCTCCTCTCCCCATGCCATGACGCTCCTCCTGGGCTGTATTTGAACCCCTCGTCCCCAGTGCCATGAATTTTACAGTGATGCACAAGCCAGGATCAGGGACTCGGAGGAGAATTTGCAATTCGGAGCAGCCCCAAGACTGAATGAGACATCTCAGGCTGGCAAATGGGAGAGGGCAAAGCCTGAGACGCGGCCAGTCAGCACCAAGAATAAACACACCCTTGAGCACTCAACCAGTTGGATGGAAAGCAGTGAGCACCCCATCAGAGCCCCAGCCAAGCATAGGGCCCTGGCCATTCCCACAGGGCACCTCAGTCATCCCCATGGTGGATGCAGGTGCCCCATGGGATGCTGCAGAGCTGGGTAGGATGCACGAGGGTGGGAGACCTCCGAGATCAAGCTCCAGCCTGTTGAGCAATCCCATGGGATGCTGAAGCATTTGGGTGGATTTAGGGGGTCAGAGACAGCAGCACTTGCAAGCCAGTAAACTTTTCTGATGAAACAAGGCTCCAGAAGCTCCATCTCACAGCACTTTGAGTTTACTGATGACGGTTTGTAGGTACCCAGATGGCAAAGGATTCCTGTCAGGTGCTTCCTCCTCAGCCTTGAAGAAATTAATTGCGTGGCAAGAGCTAGGAGAGAGCAGATGACACAGGACAAATTACCTTGGGAGATAAAGTACAAGGGGCGAGCTCTAATGAGGTGAGAAGGAGGTCAGAAGTATTGACTACCACAAATGTGAGGGAAATGACGAATAGAGCCAGCAGTGAAAGATCTGAGGCAGGTTTTAATCCAAATACTGGCAGCAATTGCCACAGCTTATGCTCCCCAGAGCCACGTGAGCAGTGAAAAGCTGCTCCTGTGCAGAAACCGCAAACAGGAAAGAAGAGACAAGAAGGGAGGCTCCAAAACCCAAAATCTGTGGAGGGAAAAAAAAAAAAAAAAAAAAAAATCACAGGAGAGAAGTCTACCCCCATCAACACGTTTTTTTGCACTGCTACAGCACCACATTGTACCATGGGACAGCCCTGGGATGCAGAGCAGCTCTTGGAGGTGCTGGTGTCACCCTCCGTTTGGGCAGCCACGAAGCTCAGCAGAGAGCACCAGCTCTGAAGTTGCACAGGCGACCTGGAGAAGCGGCTGAAGGCTGGTCCTGGGGAGCTTCAGAGGAGGCAAGAGATGCTGAACCTTCCCGTGTGATAAATATTGCAGGAAAGCCTCGATTTGCTTTTGCAGATGTCTCTCCACAACTTGGGAGCAGGGCTTGGAGTGAAATAGTCCACATGTGGTTTGGAAACAGCCAAGGCACATAGGTGTGCAGGCAGGAGACACCGTAAAGACCAGGACTAGCACACGGCAGAGACCAGCAAAGGGACACCAGAGGTGTGGAGAAGGTGATTTGGGATTTCTCACAAGGCAAGAACTAAGAGGCAGCTGGAGGAGTTATCAGGCATCTGGTTTAAAACTGACTGAAGGACAGGCCCCTCACTAAATTGTGGAATTTGCTGGGCAGGATACCGTGGAGACCAAGAACGTTCATAAATTCGAAATGGGAAAAAGACAGGTTCACAAACGATAGCTCTACCAGTAGTCTTGAAGCGTGAGGTTCCCGGTGCAGCTCCTCCAGCCCAGGAGATCCTGATGCCACTGACCTCGTCAATGGCCAGGCTGTGAACATGGGGGTCTTACAGCTGTTCGCTGCATCCCTTCTTGCCGGAGAGAAGATGCTCATAGAATCACAGAACGGCTTGGGCTGGAAGGGACCATCACAGCCCATCTAGTCCAACCCCCCTGCGGTGAGCAGGGACACCTTCAACCACACCAGGTTTCTCAGAGCCCCATCCAGCCTGACCTTGACTGCTTCCACAGATGGGGCTTCTGCCACCTCTCTGGGCAACCTGGGCCAGTGTCATCTACAGGGGCTTTTTGTTGGATGCATGACATCGTTAGCCTTGAAGAAAAAGCCAGCTCTGTTGGTGACGGTGCTCCAAGGAAGACAAAAATTTGGGAACGAGGTTGGGATGTGCTGATTTGCAGCTATCCCAAGAAGAAAGGGAGAACAGCAGTTGTCTTCACCCCAGCAGCAAAGCAGTGCCCATTAGCTCCTACCAGCTGTCAGGACACAGACTCTTGCTTTGACCAGCCTAAGATGGCCTTGAGTAGCATCACCTGAAGGGAAAGGCCCAAATGATGTTGTTACAGCAGCAGACTGGACTTTTCTTGCCAGCAAGGTCTGCTCTCAACTGTCCTCCCAGGCAGAGGAAAATGCTCCTGGTACCTGCTCAGAGGGGCTGGGAAACATTTTAAGTAGCCTGGTCTCCTGCCAGTCTTCCTGAGGAAGAGGATCACCGATCCAGGTCTACACTGAAGACGGTCATCCCTGTACAAATACAGAAGAGATAACCGAGAGATTTCAGCAGGAGGCACGTTTGTGCCAAATGCTTAGAAAAAGCCCTAGAAATCAGGGCACGTCGGTGTTTTGGCTGACACCACCAACCAGGCAAGAGCTTTCCAGCGAAGGACTGACGGCAGCGGAGCCAAGCCTTGACACAGGAGGAGGGCTGAGAGCTGCCTGCTCTGCCAACCTGCTGCCAAGGTTTTCAGGCCAGGAGAGATTTTCTCTCTGTTGAAGCCAAGTGATCATGATCTTGCATTGGTAAATGGGGTCTGATCCAATGCCCATGCACAAAGATAACACGCTGGCAAAAAAGCCAGGTTCAATGACTCCACAGCACTCATTCCAACAGAGTGCATCAACAGGCGTCGAATTTGGGGGGATATGAAGGTCCAACACTGACAACCATTGCTCTGTGGCATCTATGAGGTCTGTTAACGCTACACACTGTGGAACACGTCTCTCTTTGGAGAAGGTGCTGAAACGAACCCTCACGAGAGGAGAGACAGGGGATGGCAAGCTCAGTTGGTTCAACAATTTCTTTCCAAAACAAGGAAATCTCCAAGTGTGATCACTTTGGTTCAGAAAATAAAAAAAAATAAGCAGTTCAGCACTAGTCTGTTTTAAATGTATGTGTTAGCATTGATGGTGTTAATAACAAATGTGATTTGTTTAAAAGCTCCTATGCGTATCAGGGCAGTGAAAACTGCAAGTGTCAGCAAACCTATGAGTATTCTTCTTTTACGCCTGCCATTAAATCAATTTAAAGTCCCCACCTCAACGTATCAGAGTTCATTATGTGCTTTATGCAGAGATTACTAGAAAAGGACCTTCATTTTGTGTTGCACAGGTCTGGCTAAACGACTGTGAGGGCCACTATGTACTTCACTGAACTGCCAGGACTGCGGGGTAGAAGCCTGGTGTCTGCTCCCCTCATCTCCCATCGCCAGTGCCCGTATCAGGAGGGTGATGCAGAGCACACGCGGGGACCAGATTATTGTGGGGTCGATTCTGCATCTCCCTCTGGCCACTTCTGCCCTGAAAGGTCTGAAGGTGCTCCCGGGCTCACTGAGCATCTCTTATCTATAAAAGAACAGAATATAGAATAGAATGTTTCAGCTGGAAGGGACCCACAGCAATCACCTAGTCCAACTGCCTGACCACTTCAGGGCTGACCAAAAGTTAAAGCAAATTATTAAGAACATTGTCCAAATGCCTCTTAAACACTGACAGGCTTGGGGCATCGGCCACCTCTCTAGGAAGCCTGTTCTCCCTGCACACACACCACTACAGCAGAAGCGTAGTCATCCTGCTCAGAAAAAAGTCCATTCCTAGTGCACTTCAGACCCATGTCATCAGTTTTTGTTGGGTTTTTTTCCCCCTGCTTTTTTTTTTTCATTTAAAAAAAACAAAACCAACAAGACAACCAACACGAGCAAGTTTGGGAAGTCGCAGGAAATAAAAACAAGAAATTGCTGACAAGTGTCCTACTGTAATTGAGTGAGAACACAGAGCTCAGCTCTATAGATTCCCAGAAATATGGTCCAGATGTGGCTCTCCACAGTGGCGCAGCCAAGCCACAACCCCCCCAAAATGACTATCCCTGCGACTGGGAAACTTCCCCAGCGCCCCTTCCAGCCACGCACAGCGGCAGACGATGCCCCAAACAACACCCGGCCAAAGACTTGAGAAAACACAGGGTTGGCAGCAGAGCCTGGAGGGGCCCTGCCTGTCCCTAACATTGAAGGGCTGCAGCAAGGATATCGGAAGCAAACTCATTTGCTCCACACAAAGCCCAAATTTCTTACCTGCGCACACACCTGAGCTTGAAAACACGACCTCCTATGGCTCACTTAAATCCCAACTGCCTGCAAACCAGGGGAAACGGGGAACACATCGGTTTTGCAGCAGTCATCATAGGGGTCTGAGCGTCGGCTCAGCCCCGCTATCACTTGCCCCACTGCAGGAGCAGCTCTCGGGACTGGCGGTCCCCAGATTGTCACCCCCGCCAGGACACAGCTAGGGAAGGGACAACACTGCACCGGTCCGGAACGGGAGCATGCGCCGACAGCAGCCACGCACACAGCAAAGGAGTGTGATTGCAGGTACACTGGCACGTGTCTGGGGAAAACCCAGCACAGCTGAAGGCAACAGGAGAGTCAGTAACTGCTCCCGTGAGCCCGTCTTCAGCTTTTCCGTGCGAGGGAGTTTTGCCCTTACAGTACCTCCTGGTTATCCTTTTATACGAGACCTTGTTCTCCATCCGTCGCATTTGCAAATGTGGCAATGAGCACCAACGGTGACGGGGGTTGCACAGGCCACAGTTGGGACACTTTGACTTCGTTGTGTTATTTTTGGTCAAATACCCAGCATACACTAAGTAGAATGTTCAGTGGCACAGAGGCCCACCTAACTCTCACCCTCAGTGCCTGATACCCTTGAGGATGGTTGCGATGGCCCGGTGGGTGGGCAGTGATCCCTCAGCTCCTGCAGAGCCAGCGCTGGCAGCAGCGAGAAGCTCAGAAGCAGTAACAGTCTCCCACATGGGAACAGAGTGGCTAAGACTTAAAAAAACAAACAAACAAACAAACAAAAAACCAAAAACAAACCAAAAAAAAACCCAACCCCCAAACCACTCCGCTAGTTTCAACTGGGCTGCGATCTTGCAATCCAGCTATTGAGCGCAACGGCAAGGTGCAGCAAGCAATGAGCCCGGCTCTCCGGACTCCAGACACTGACACAGAGGGCAACGGCTCACCAGGCAGAGGAGGGCACGGGGCTGTTTGATTACCCCGGGCGAAGAGCCAAGCAGAAAACACGGCCTGCAGAAGCGAGAAGTATATTTTGGTTATGACTCCCAGCACGAAGCCTGTTAGATCCGAGTTCTCTTTCCAGCCCTGTCACAGGTGCCTTGCAAAACCTCGGGCGTGCCACTTCGTTTTCATAGAATCATAGAACAGTTTGGGTTGGAAGGGACCTTTAAAGCCCATCTAGTCCAAGGCCCCTGCCACGAGCAGGGACACCTTCAACCGGATCAGGTTGCTCAGAGCCCCGTCCTACCTGACCTGGAATCTTTCCAGGGATGGGGCATCTACCACCTCTCTGGGCAGCCTGTGCCAGTGTTTCACCACCCTCAGCGTAAAAAAATCTCCCCCTTATACCTAGCCTGAATCTACCCTCCTTTGGTTTAAAACCATTACCCTGCAACAGCAGATGCCTCTTCCCGTCCCCGAGGTGAGGCAGGGCAGCTCATGCTTGCTCAGTTCTCCCCAGGCACCAACTCACCCCACCTTTGCAACAGGTTCCCTCCCAGTACAGCAACCGAGCTGGAGGCGGCAACAAAGCCAACGTAACCCTGTCCGTCGGAATGAAAGTGATGGGGACACTGAGAAGCCCCTTTGTCCCCTCCAGCTGAGTCTCAGCTGCCCTTAGAGGTCAGGGCAAACCCATCAGGCAGGCTGTGGTCTGTCATGGGGAGAGCCAGCGGTCCGTATGGAGATGGGGACATGAATGTACCCTCCCCAAATCACAGCCTGCGTTTTCTTCTCCGATATCGAACATGAAGAACATAACCCTAGGGTTAGGGGGGGAAAAGTCCCTCCCTCCCCTCCGGTGCAAACTCAGCCTGTGAAAACCAGATGGCTAACCAGTAAGGCTAGGCTGGTTCTCCAAACACCATCAGGTTGGCGCAAATCATGTTTTTGACAGATGGTCCTTTCACCAAGAGTATTTGCCCAGCCTTGCCCTATCCGTGTGTTTTCTGCAGACAGATTGCTCTGCGCATCCACGAGCCCCACGCTAGCCCACGGCGTATCTGAAGCACAGCAGCTCCGGCCACTTCTCTCATCCTTTATGGGGTGTAATGAGACATTCCCCTCTCTTCGTCGTGTGCAGTGAACCACCATGGGAGAAAAACTTACTGAAACCAGCAGACATGCTTGCGTTATTTAAGTTGGGAGCAAAAACGTTACCTGCCAGCCAGGCTTGCACTGCAGCCCTCTTGCCTTCCTGGCCAGCCAGCGATGTCCCCCCAGAATTGCAGCTCTGCTCCGGCTGCCCAGACACCACACAGCTCTATTTCTTATATCTTAAAAGACCACTAAAATGGGCCAGCGAACACCTCTCCCATCCATCCGGGAAAAGCTGAGTTTACTTTTTCCATTAAATCCCCAGTTTGTTGAGCCCCAGTAGCAGCACAGACAGAAGGGCACTTGGGTGCTGCGATGCCCCGTTACAAATCCCTGGCCATCGGAGGCTGCACGGGGCAGGGGACGGTCTCCCCCTTCCCCGCAGCGGGGCTGGGAGGCAAAGCGTGGGCACAGGGACACTGCCTGGGCCACCAAACACCCCCCCCCCCCACCCCCCACCGCTGCTCTTCGCCCATCTGCCGTAGCAGAGCACTCAGTGCAAGGCATCAGGCAGCTGGCTCTCCAGGATGGCTGATGGTTGCTGCTGGAAGCACACCACCAGGCTAACCCTGGGCCATCTGACCCGCCGGCTCAGACATGGGTAGTCCAGGGGATCTCTGTTTACCCATTTCTAATTTGGACACTTGCTCCTCTCCACCTGCCCTGACAGGTAAGGGGATGCCTCTTCTATTTCCAAAGTTTAAATGACCTCCTTCTCCTGGAAGACCTGCAGCTCTTGGCTCAGTTTACTGAAGTTCCCAAATGAAGAGTGAGGTCTGCGAGTAAAACAGTCTCTTGCAGCCAAATCCCTTCCCTGCAATGCCGCATGTAGTTCCCAGGGCCTCTTTCTACGCTCTTCGTTCAAGGAAAACCTCCTGCCGCCATTATTCCCCGGGCTGGGAAGTGTTCTTCTAACTGGGAGACTTACTCCCTGTACAACACAGAAGATTTACTCCCCATATTCCGCAAGAGAGATTATCTCCAGTTGCTATTATTCCCTTATCAATAATTCACCGTGCAGCCACATTCCGGATCGCGCCTGTGCTGCCTACATGGTTTCTAAGCTCGCGACTGACTGAAAGAGCGGCCGTGAGTAATCACGTCTCCTCTGATATTGCTTGTGCTCTCAGCGAAGCAGAACAAGTAACTCACACTGCAAATGAGTCATGTCCCCTGGAAGCTTCTCATTTTAGCATCCCATCGAGGAGAGCAGCTTTGCAGAAGCACCTGCTAAGGACTGCCAGCCCTTAACATTTAAATAAATAAATAAAGGAGAGATAATTAAACTCCATATTTCAGTCTTACAGGAGGAGTTCATATAAAGGGACTCTTTCTCCTTCCAGAAAATCCAATACAATTAAATGATTAAAACAGAAAAGCAGACATAAAACCCAAGGAGGAGAGGCCAGACAAGCCGTTGTGAATACAGATCGCACACTGAAGTCTTGATCAAGACTCCCTCACTCCCCCATTAGAAGTACAAGCTTGTTGCTGTCCCCATTTCTCTCTCACAGAATAACAACTGCGATGCACAAAGCTCAGGATTAAAAGAGCGTCATTTCTTAGCAAGAGCCCATTTGACTCATTTATCCTGTAAACACACACACAATACATATGCACAAATGCCTCGTTTCCCACTAAAGAGGTGATCATCAGCTTATGTGATACGATCTCAGCACACGAGCCTGCCATCTCTGATTAAAACCTAACCATTACCGTGATTTATGGCTCCAAAGATGCACAAGAGTCCTTCGTGACTAAATTAGGCACCGGGTGAGAGATGAAAGATGAGCTACCCCTTCCCAGTTGTCACCGGGAAACTCCACAAACACAGCTTAGATGAACCCTCTCGGATGTCCGAGACATCTGTGCAGCCATTTGCTAAACCTTTAATCTTGCAGGCTGGCTTTTCTTCGAAACACCCTGCCAGAGGACCAAGCCAAACAGCAGTTGAGTGCTCCTCGATCCAGCCAGGTGGATGTGTCTCCCGCGGATTTATTGGCACGTCTCTCCCCAAGAGATGTGCCTCCCGTTTCTCTATTTACCTGCATGTTTCAACACATAGCTTCACAAACCCTGCCACGGGAGAGTGGGAAGCAGCCCTCTGTGGGACAGCAGGATGCTCTCCAGGATGGTCTGAGCAAGGCAGAGGGCAAAAGATAGGACTATGGCAGTTTGGAGAAGACTTCTCGAGGGCAATTCCCCATTGCACGGCCAGGGCCATCAGCACACAGAGGTAAAGCTGAAAACACAAAACCCAAGAGGTTGGCTTTTCAACTCTCCAGGCTGACTTATCTGCCCCCCAGCACCTCTGACAGCAGTCTGCAACCCCATCTGCAGCAGTGACGAGAGCCTGGTAGGACTGCTCTGCGGTGAGGCAGCCGGCTCTCGAGATCAACCCTGGGGACGGCGTGGCCATCATCAGAGACAAGTTGCCTTTAGAGACATCAGACCTCTGGAGCCAGGCTTTTTTCCTTTGGAGGAGAACGACTGGGGCCAGAGCCCCGTGGGGCTCTTAGGCAACAGCAAAGCAAAGCCGCTGCGCCTCCAGGCCTGTGGATAACTCATCCTCGTGCAAAGCTGCGACTCACGCCTGTGCAAGCACGCATGCAGCCGAGGGCACCAAGACTATTAGTCTATGCCTGGACCCCTTCCTATTACTTCTAGCTGGGTGAAATTAAATGGAAAAGAAATTCAATTAAGGTCTTGTCTAACGCGGAGGGATCCTTCAGAGTCACTCTCTGGAGCCGTTAACAGCTGATGGGATTAGCAGCCCCCAGCTCCCTCCCTCTCCAGCTGGCAGCTCGGGAAGCCCCACGGCCCAGCAGGCTGAGCTCCAGCGGGGATTTACTGCTGGTGCAGCCGCGACCACCCCAGCCTCCAAAATGGGACTTGCTGCCCAGCCGTTTTCTGGAGCCACCAAAACTCGGTACTTAACAGCAAAAAGAGCTGCCTTCCCCCGAGAAGTGAGCAGCCACCAGGTTACAGACCCTCACACGGAGCAACCCGCACAGGGCTGGGTGTCCGGAGGGGCTGCTGCCACTAACCTCGTCCGGAGGGGCTGCCATGTCAGACCCTGCCCGCTCTGACACGGCGGAAGGCACAGGTTTGGGCGAGCGGGCTCTTCACGGGCAGTGCTCTCCCAGGCTTTGCAACAGCCTGGGGAGCAGAAGACCAAAGCACGGGGGAGACCTTTGGCTGCACACTAGCCAAGGACGAGGCGCCGAGTCCCCACCAGCCCCGCTGCGAGGCTGCCAACGGGAAGGCAGGATGGGAGATGCCAAGGGCTTACACCAATCCCCAGTGACAGCCAGGTGGGGAAAATTTCTGCTCCCTCCCAGTGCTCTGCCAGTTCTTCATGTCCCCAGCATGCTTTCTATGCTCAATGCAGCCTACAGCATGGGAAATTAAAGTGCCTCCCAAACAGCTGGCTGCAGAAGGTTTGCTTCAAGTCTCCATTTATCCAGCGACTCAGACACGGTAAGACGGGCTAATATAGAAGGAGACGCTGCGGTACCTAATACACTGCAGAAGATGACAGTAGTTTCAAACTAATGGACGACACTAAAGACAGTGTGACCAACGTGATGAATCAGAGCTGTGCAGCTTCAACAGAGGAGCGGGGAAAAAAATAAAAATCAAGGCTTATAGCTTTTAGCTCCAGGACTCAAAGCAAAGGGGAAGGCTTTCTTGGGAAGGCTGAGTCCCTGGGTGCTCCCTGCTTGCAGCCCCCCCAGCGCACACGAGATCTCCAGGGTATACAGGTTCCCCTGCCCATGGAGCCCTGTCCCCACGCACAAGCCACCACTCACAGTGCGTGCAAGTCCTCAGCTACTCGCACCATCCCTGCAGTGCTGCTAAGCTGCAAAGCAGTTTCCTTCAAGGGATTGGCAAGTGGATGTCTTATCTCACCCATCCAGGTTCGGACCTACAAGTGACAGAAGGGATAATTGAAGCTGAGCCGTTAAACATCCCTGAAGACACGCTCCCTCTGAAGAAGACGGTGAAACAGCATGGGATCCTGTTCCCTCCAGACTCCAGAGTCCTTCTTGCAAAGAAGTTAAGCAGGGTCATTTCTGCTAACCCCAGAGTCACTGACAAACCCAGCACCTGTATTTGGCATCCATAGAGCAGCATCTCTCTGGCCCTTGGGTGGGCAGGGCAGGAGGAGATGCGAGAAGATCAGAAGTGGAAGCAGAAAGGCAGATAGCATTTGCCAACCTTTGGGCCTTGAGAGAGTACACAACAGCATTCAGCAGCAAGTGCTAGAGCACCCACAATGTGCTAGCTCCATCCTTTGCCAACAGCTTGCAGTAAAACCCGGCAAAGCTCCATGCGGCGAGCAGCCCTGGCAAAGCCCCAGGGGCTGCCCCCGCTCCATCTTTCTCTCAGCCTCCCGCCTACACAGCAGATAAATCCCAGAGTGCCTACAACAGCCTTCCTCCATCCCCAAGCATGGCAGAGCCCCCATCCCCCCTCGCAAGCCCCTGTCCCCCCTCGCAAGCCCCTGCTCCTCATCTGCAGCACAGCCATCCAGGCAAGCTGAACTACTGCAAACACTACGGGCGCAGCGAGCTTAGTGTCAGAGCACACGGAGGCGAAGCATGCATCTCAGGATATCCGCACGCCTGCTCACCGCTTGCCCTTAGGACTGCGTTTCTGAGCTGTGATGGAAAGGAAAATAGGTACCATGAGGGAAGAGCAACAAGCCGCTCAGCGTTGCATCCTTCCCCTGGCAGAGACGTCTGCTGCCGGCTTCAGCCCCGCTGCACACCCATGGCCATGCAGGCTGGGCTTGCCTGCAGAGCCAGCCCAGGGAGGAGAGCTCTGCTGCCTTCAGTACTTTTTGAATCCTGCCCAGCCAGGCTGTAAATCACCCAGGTTGAAGGCAAAACACAGTGCAACACAGGAGCCACACCACTGTAACACAAGACCTCCACCCTAAAAGCCCAGACCACTTGGAAAAGGTTACAGAGAGGGGCAGCTCTTAGAGCAGGTGGGACACCACCTACCAGGATTCCCATCAGCTCTACCAGCCTTGCAAGCAATGTCCCACATCAGTGAGGGATGCTGTGGGTGCAGGCGGGGTGCCACGGATCAGGCCCCCGAGAATGGGGGTAGTGAGGAGTGCCACCCTCCATCCCGCTCGGGGACCCTGCGGGCTGCAACTCACCATGGCAGAGACATCAGGGCACAGGAGAGCCGGCAGCGCTGCCACACGGGGCAAAGAGCCTCAAGCGCTTCCAGGATGTGTTGGTGCCTCCTCTTGACCCTTTAAAAAATTTAAAAAACTAAAAAAAAAAAAAAAATCATTCTGTTAAATCAACCTAAAAACATAAAAAACCCTGAATTGATACCATTTAAAAACAGCAACCACCTCTCCTAAGCACAGTTCTCATCCCAGGGAGGGAGAACTGCCAGAAATCAACTCGAAATTGCAGTTGATTCTCTGTGGAAGGAATTCAGCTGCTTTGCTGATAAGCAGCAATATAAATCTCTAAGCTGGAGAGGTAGATCATTAAGGGGAAATGTTTAGAGAAATTAAATCCTTTTTCCTGCTTCTTATGCTAATAGGGAAAACCAAGCTGATTTGCAGGAGGACAACATTTAGCAATATCTAATTCATCAAAGTCCCCATCTGTTCTCATTCTCATGCTGAGTTTGTCAAAAATCAGCTTTCCTTCAACCAACACCCGCGTCACTTTTAACCATAAGAGGCCAATTCTGGAGAGATTTGTAAATAAACCACTTCTGCAAATCCAGCCAGAAAAAACAGACAGGGGAAGGGCCTGATTAATAGAAATACATGTCAGGATCGAAGAGAGATGGCGAAGCAAATATGGGGAGAGGGGAATGACTAATCAGCGCAGCCGACAAAATAACCCAGAGCAGAGGCCAGTGTAGGGTTAATGATACCACAATGGGGAAATCTCCAAACCAGGATCCTGCATCTGTGCCTCTGCTGCAGTTGTTGCTCCTGGATGAAGCAGGATCTGGAAAGAGCTTTTTCCCGCCCCCGCTCTGCATGTGAGGACCAGCAAGCTTCTCCCACGGCCCACAGGGCTCTAGAAAAATCTCCTAAAAAATGTCTTTCTGTTCTTTATGGGAAGCGATGCTGAATGGGTTTGTTAAACTGTTCAACCTATTCACAGTTATTGGAGCAAACAGATTATCAATATATTTAAGTAAAACACATCATGGAGCAGGTCTCATCTCACAACTTGGAAATCAGGGATTTAAGTAACAAGGCTATGTTCCTGTATTCTTCTTTAGGGGCAGGATTATTCTGTATGCTCCTGTATTCAATGTATTTGGCAATTTAAATTGTGCATGCATTTTCTGCAGTATTTCCAGCAGTGGGGATTACGTTTTCAAGGCGGGCAGCCCGATGGATCATACCTGTCATTTGGCACAGCCCACGCCAGGCGTGAGCAGGTTGATGTGCTCCCCTAGGACCTCTGACAGCAGAACCCTGCCTTGCCGGCAGCTCCGGCAGGGATCCCGCTGGGACACGCACACCAGGTGTAGGCACAGAGCCCGTTTGCCTTACAGCATCGCAGCAAGCGGAGGGGAAAAAACCCTGACATTTCCTGCCCTGAACACAAAACCTGTTTTTTATCCTCGCTCACGGGGCAGAAAAATCTAGACAGCCGCAGCTGCAGCGCAGGCAGGAGCCCCGGGGCAGGACTGCGGCTCTGCTCACCACCTGCCCTTTCCAGAGCCTTTCTTCCCCTCCGAGCCCCGCACAGCCCGGCAGCCGTAGAGCCCCAGCAAGGAGCACGCACAGACGAGCCCGTCTCTCTCTGTAGCAGCCAGAACGCTGCTTCTGCCCTGGCGTTCCCCCATCGCCTGCCCCACGGAGCCAGCAGCCCAGGCTCCCTTCTCCACCAGCTCCGTCTTCTCGGCCAAGCACGATACGCAGCAGAAAAAGGAGCAAGGAGCACACAAAAGCTGGGCAGGGCAAGTGACAACAGCTTTTGAGCATACGCTTGCTTGCGTACAACCCGCCATTGAAGACGGCGTGCTCTGGCCAGCTACGAGACATGCCACAGCGCTGGGGTTGTGTTCCCGAGAGTGCCGCGACCCACCTGCCTACAGAGGAGCAGATCCCCGCAGCGGGGCACTGACCAACTGGGGGTGTCACCCAGCGGCTGGGTACATACAGCTTACATACGTGACACTTTCTTCTGGAAAAGAAAGTCTTGCATGAAAACAGAACCAGCCAGAGAGGGTTCACACCATCTCCTATAAATACAGAGGAGAAAGACGATTTTACTCTCTGCCTTATCCATTGTTTACCCCCAGGACTGGAAGTTCAAGTGATGATCCCAATCGGCACAAAATAAATCCATCCATTGAAAGCACAAAGCAAGAGTTAGACATTTTCCTTTGCTATCGTTACCTCCAGCCAATCCCCATCCTGCTGCAAGGTGACTTCCTGATGCATTTCCTCTAGCTCAGTCTTAATTATTCATTTCCTAACATCCTTTCATTTGGAAAGTTCTCACTGATCTGTAACCTGCTTTTTCCATATGTTTGGTCCCTGCCACGTAGCTACACTACAGGCATCCATAGCATAAGGTGATGCAGCTTACTCGCATATTGTCCCCATGCCTATTGTCTCCTTTAGAACAACCAAAAATATTTACACTTCATGCTTTTACCATCCTCTTTTAAGCTATGAAATCACTTCAGGTCTCTCTGTAGAAGCAACATTTCCTCCAGGGGTAACACAGGTCCAAGCAATCTTTAGGTAGCATCTCCATGTTGCCACCACATGGTCACCTGGCTCCTTTAGCTTGCTCTCTTTTTGGCCACGCAACTTCTTCCACAACTCTCCAGAGTAAAGTTAGAGCAGCCCTCTGGGAGATGTGCTCCAAAGCCCTTTAAAAAAAAAAAAAAAAAAGTTTTTTAAATCTATACGTACATACCCAGAATGGAGCAGATCTCTGGAGCCTTTGAGGTTCTTCGAGCAGCGTGACAAGCATGAGCTCTTGGTCAACTACCTAATTATAACAGGCAAAAGCAAAAGGTGATGCCCTTGAGCTCCTCCCCAGGCAGGGGAGCCCCACCTGCATGCTCCCCATACAGCCCTACGGCCAGCCCCAGCCCCAACCTCACCAGGAGCCAAAACCCCTGTGGCAGAGGGTGGAGAAGACAAATGTGACCACAGGACATCAGGACATCGTGGACAAGCTGAAGGACTTCAGTCAGCACATCTTGCAAAAATAATAATTAAAAAAGACGGGTTTATTATGCCTCTGACATGATGCTGCGCTGGCAGCCTCCTCCAGCCCAGTGAGGTCTTGCTACACCACCCCATGGTGGTTTGAGTTTTAGTCATCGCTGCAGAACTTCAGCAGAGCATCAGGACAAACAACTGTTCCCCCGGGGGCCGACAGCTCCTAGCAGGGTTTGTTCTTGCTGTCTTTCACACTTAAGAAAACACAGAGAAACGTCCAAGAAAACCTCAGATCCCACTTGGGGGGGTGTGCGGCCCTGACTAGCTTCAGCGATCGCTCCCTCCTCCCGGCTGGGCTGACAACTGGCTATAGCCTCAATGGATCTGGAAGGGGATGGATCATCCTCATCTAGGGCTCTGACAACTGATGCATCAATCCAGACAGTTCCTTTAGAAACCTGTCATGACAACACCTACCTAGCACAAACTGACTGCGACCTACTATATTAAAAAAATAAACCATAGCAGAGATTACACACAGATTATTCTCCCTGAACAAAAGAGATTTCTGAAACATTTTGCTTTTACTCATCTTCGCACTGGATTTCACTGATCAGCTCTTGTGCTACGGCAATCACCACTCACAACGAGCCTTCAGCAGCTCAAAACCTTTGGGAAGTTTGGCCACAGGCACAAGCTCTAGCCTAAGGGAGACACATCAGATGTAGTTTCCGTTTCTGATCAGCTGGGCATACACAGAGCCCACACCAAAACCCACTTAGTACTGAGTATTTAATCTCAGGTTATTGTTAACCAAGTCCTGTTGAAATAATAAGAAAAAAGCTCTGTTTAAAACCAAATACTTGACAAGGGGATGGGGAGAAGAGGAGGAAGAGGAGGAAACGGTTACTTACCCTTGGAGAATCACTTCTCCACTCATCTAAGAAATCTGCCCTGAAGTAAACAGCCAGGAAGATTCAGCAAGGGAAATGTGTGATATTTTCCTGGGAGACCCAGGGACGGAGCCTACACGAAGAAACCAGCCAGGCTCCACAGGCATGGGTAAGGAAAGGCTTCGCTCAGCCATCGTTCATTATTAGGGAGTAATAACGTCACACACCCTTTGAGAGCCAAACAGGTCCTCGCACTCCTCTTACCTCTGTGGTTCAGCTGCGGACCGTATTCTGTTTATGCCCTGCCCGTTTCTTCATGCCCAGCGTCACCGGTGGCTCCAGGCTCTCCCCATTAACGCAGAAGATCAAGGGAATTCAGGCCATCCAAAACCAGCACTGGGCCCTCCTTGGGTTTTTCTTTTTTTTTGACAGATCAAACTGCAATTCCAAGACAAATACACACTGTGGTCTGCCAGTGAACAAGATCTTGGCTAGTCCGAGGTGCCAGGTGGAAGAGATTTACTCAGCAGTGCTAACAGCAGGTCTGAGCTTCGCTGAAACAGAACAAGCCTTGTGCAGTGACGCTAACAGGGTGAGCGGCCTTTCCTTGTCACAGCAGTGCCTACGCTTCTGCTGGGAATACAACAGGGAGGGGACACACCAACTGAACTCGACCTGTGGAAATGGCATCCCATATCCCTGTGATTCCAGCCACAGGCAAGAAAAAAGCCTTGAACACCCCTTTCCCTTCAGTTGATAGTCTTCATACAGCGAGCATTCATAAGGGAGCAACCATCCCACATGCCAAGGAGTTTAAAGGAAGATTCAGAGACAATCTTTCTGAGAAATTACCAGTCACACGAGGCGGGGGGTGGGAAAAAAAGGACACTGAGGTCTAGGCTCAGCAAAGCATAAAGACTCTGAAAGGAAAAGTACAGCTAACAAAAACGTTATCTTTAATGATGATCTTGCATTAATGGTTTCTCATCTAGCATTTTTAAAAGTCTTTGATATAGGAGACATCATTTAACTTATAAATGAACCTTTCAAAAAGAGGCACCCAGAAGATTTCACTGGTGTGTTTTCCCCTCTGATGTTCACAAGTATTTCAGAACCTGCTGTCACTTCAAGGACATCAGTCGTAGACAAGCCCACATCCACCATTACCCCTCCGCATGTGCCCAGCGCTCCTCCCTGGGGCTCGGGCAGGTGCCCGCCTTGGGGAGGTGGAACTGAAAGCCCAGATGCTTCCCATGACTTCAGCCTCAGGAGACTGAAGTGCGTGCCAGGGCAGCTAACGGAGCCCAGGAGCTGCTCCTGGCACTTCAAGGCATGTGTGCCACAGCTCCGCGATAAAGTGGCCTCTCCAAAAGCAAAGCGTCAGTTCCCTGCAAGAAAGGCTGGGTCTGTGATCTGTCTTGCACTTAGCCCCCACGGGACCCTGACACCAAGCGTTCCTCTAGTTATTACAGCCACCAGCACTTTCTCTCTGGCCAGAACTATGTCACAGCATCGAGAACTTAAGCAGCAGTAGGACAGGAGCAGAAAGCAAATCTCAGCATGCAGGCTATAGCATTGCCAGGAATAGGGCTCTAGAGGCTTTTTGGGAGGCTGGCTTTTGTGTGCAAGAAGTTAAGGTCAAATACAAGAAGTGCGACAACAGGGATAGGTATATACTCAAGTACCTCAACAGATAAAGGAAATATATTTGTTCCTTTCACAGATTAAAGATGACTATTAAACATCGGATGCATACGCAAGAGTTGGCTTTCTGGATCTGCCTCGCAGTTAATTTCTATAAGCAATGCTAAATAGAAATGAAGGTTGTATCTGGGAAGCTTTAAAGAGCCAAGTATGGCAAAGTGAGGTAAAAGGGCAGACTGAGGCAGAATCTCTTCTAGAAAGTTACAGAAGTTAAGAAAGGCCACAGCAAGACAAGGAGTTCAGCAAGGTAAAGAAAAGCTGACTGGGCAGTGGACTGCCAGGCATCAGCCAGACCAGTGGCCAGAAATAAAGTTGAGGGAAGAGCCAAAGGTGATGCTGTTCAGGTCAAACCAAGAACTTGAGCTGATGCAAACAAGGAGGTAAGACAGCTGCAGGAGACAGATTCCCTCTTCTTTAAACAAAGCAGCCTTAAAATTAATATTGGTGTTGTACTTTGGTGTTTCTGAACACTGAAACAGTGCTATAGCATACTGAAATTTCTCCTTCCCAATCAATCTTTGTCATAACTGAAAATATTCATTTCGAAACCAAACCTACGGCTGACTTTGGCAATCTGGCAAACACCAACTGCCAGCTAAGCATACAGGTTTTTTTTTTTCGTTTCTCATCAGGCTAGACCCAACAATTGTAATTATCTAAATATATTTCAGTTTGACTCTTTGCTTGTTTTTTCCTTTGGACTGGCTATTATTTTCTGTCATACGTAACACAGAGAGTAGAAAAGTGGGGAAGTTAGGCTTGTATGAGCACCCACTAAATTCCCCATGCAATACGTATTCCTTATTCCTGTTGGGGAGGAACTGCAAGAGTTATTATTGTACATTCCCAGAAAACTCCACACATTCAGACTGAGAGCCGACATGCAGAGCTACCATGTTCTCAATACTCACTCCCAAGAGAAGAGATGGAGGAAAGAGCAAGGGAGCAGGCGAGACAGCCTCTCTGATGGCAAGGTTGGCACTGGGCAGGCTGTTACTCCAGAGTGCTTTGAGCATACCTTGTCTGGATTTGTTTCCTCCTCAAGTAGCCTCTTTCATTTCAGAACTCACACAATTCTGAATTAAGCTTCCCACTCCAAGATAGTCACCAATGTTGACCCCTTCAGCTGTTAAGATTTCCTATACAGGATGTAGGCAGAAGAGGGGAGGAGTCCATCTGTAGCTGAAATATGATTTCCATGCATTTTACACAAATACAGAAAAAAGTTACTGAATTTAAACATCATACGTCAACTCCAGCCTACACTCTTTTTGCGACACCAGAATGCATTTTATTACCATTGCTGTCTAGGCCTGGTATGCGTGAAAGCTCCTTCCCAAACCGTACAAACCATTTAATCCAAACGGTAAGTGGTCAGCTCACGCTACCATGAGGTACCCAAGCCAGTCTCCACTAAAAAACACAAGTACCTCAGCGCAGCTTTCGTTTGAAGTATTATGTGAGCTTGTCTTTTCAAAAAGACTTACCACAAATCGTTTGTTAGCCATAGTGTTACAACGATTTTTTTTCCCATGGAAATAGCTGCACTTCTGCTTCACTGCTAAACAGCAAGACACCGTCTTAAAAAAAAAAAAAAAAAAAAAAAAAAAAAAAAGAGACAAACACAGGAATCCAAAGCTGGTGGTTATTTTTTACTTGAGGACTCTCTGAAACATTAAAAAAAGGATTGTTACAGTTAATTAATTCCTTCTGGAACAACACCGGACATGCTCGGTCAAGGTAATGATATGGCAAGGGCAGACTGACTTTTACAAAACTGATATTCAAGCATCATCAATACACACAAAGGACAGGCTCTTACTCACATTTGTTACATTGCAACCTTCGCTCAGCGTCAGTAAACATCTTTGGAATACAGATTTTTTAAAAAATATCAAGAAACTTAAATATTCACAGGACAAAACCGTAACATTATTAAAAATATGAACGGTAAGATTTACAGAGATCAGCAAACACAGGCTGCCTATGGATAATCGAAACAGAACTTGCAGAAGTTACACTAATCACAAGCATAGGTCTGCCACACAGAGACTGGATTCCAGCAACTGGGAACACGTACGACTAAGAGGCAGTTTGGGAATTTGATTATTTGCCTAAGGCAGGGAGGCAGTAAGAAAAGGTAGGTGTGCAGAAGGCAAAGGCAAGGTAAATTAGTGCTAGAAGTTCTTATGAAACCCAGAGTCTAGAATTACAGCAGGAAAAAAAAAAAAAAGGTTGTTCGTTCTTTTAAAAGTTAGCCGAAAGTTATCAGTATATACTTTCTATATTGCACACACAGTTTTAAAGTAACTGAAAAATTAGAAAACCCTGCATTTTTAACAGCTACATTTAAGTATATTCTAAGTGGAGTTAGCCCATATAGTTCAGCTTTTAAAACAATTCAGCACAACAGCATACAGCATTTCTGTCCTGTCTTCTCAAACCCTCTCCAAACTAAAGAAATACACCATTTATTAAAGACAGTGTTACTAGTTCTCCGTGTATCACAGATTTATTGCTTTATTTTACTAGTGACAAAGGCTAAGAGCTAAACTTTCAAAGAATTTAAGGCAATCCCACAAGACCAACACCTTTAGGGCATTTACGGTGCACAGTGGTCTTCATTCAAACACCAGGAAAAGTTTGATATTTAAAAATGACAGAAACACTCAAGATTTTACCCAAAAGGACCCTTTCAAGCATCAGTTCTATCTGCCTAACACATAACCCAGCACTGAAGTCGTAAGTCATTCCAGAGCACCAGTGTTCAGAAAAAGAAAAAAAGGAAGAAAAAAAGCCATAGGAGGAAGTTCCAGGACATCTTACGTAACTACTCATTCTTACTCATCTAAGAACTTGTTGGAAGATTCACTCACAGATAGCTGAATCACTTTTTTTCCATTCATAACGTGGAGGATGAATAATGACCTAACAGATATACTTAAAATGCAACTTACAAAGAAGCATTCAAGACTGACAAAAACACATGGCATATTCTTAACAGCTTTACAAGCTGATTCACCTGCAAGAGCTCTGAATACTCTTTTTCGCAATGTCTCTTTCATATCCCACAGAGTTCATTACAAGCTCCTCGTCGGATGCTCTGTCTTCTCAATAATCACTAGGGGAGCCAGGCTGCACTGAAAATATCATCAAGAGCATTTCCATGTTTGCAGTCTTAATTACTCATGACCAAGTTTACTATTGACACAGTTCTACCAACTGCCAGTCCTGCAAACCCACTCAGATGAACAATGTAAAAAAACCCAAACGAACAAAAAAAACCCCAAAACATAACAAAAAAACCCAGAGAGAACAGGCTTGTCAAAAAACTTAAGCGTGCTCAGCATTAGGCTAACCCTTCCCTTGCAAATACTTTGGAAATTAACTAAAAGAATATGGAAGATTCTTTAAAAGCGATGCAAGATAACAGTGGTCCAATGCGCATGTGCATTCTTTTTATTTCTACACAGAGTGAAAACAAATACTATACAGAAAACAGTAGACTACAGTTTTTTAAAGAAAGAATTAGGGTAATTGTTTCAAGATGGTTTTGTGAAAACAGAAAAAAATTACTTTCTGTAAAAGAAATTAAGACGCAGTTATGTCAACTTCAGACCAGGTACAGCCTGACTGGATTTGCAGTAAAATTTGATTACGTAGAAATCACTGATGATGTAATTAAAGATAAGCAGAGTCCTACTGCCATCCAGCAGGACGAATGGATAGGATTTGCACTCAGCAGAGAA
This sequence comes from Sagittarius serpentarius, assembly GCA_034782735.1. Classification (NCBI taxonomy): domain Eukaryota; kingdom Metazoa; phylum Chordata; class Aves; order Accipitriformes; family Sagittariidae; genus Sagittarius; species Sagittarius serpentarius. The sequence continues at coordinate 19,178,860 of JAVKLA010000040.1, forward strand.
CCCTGCATGTAAACTATTCCCATCTGAATCAGAGTCATTCAGACAAACAAGACTTCATGGTGCTATTTGTCATTTTTTTCTAGAGAAGAATTACTTCGCCAAGAAGCACATACAGTTTTCTACAGCCTTTTCTAAAAGAAATTGATGCAAACAGCAGGTTTCTGGTCAGCCAGAGAATCCACACTACACAGAGTACTTGTGGTAACTTCCATCTGGGAGGATGGCAAAGACAAGCTCTCTAGCTTTTGCTCAGAGGGCAGCTTCTGTTCTTCTAAACGAAGATAGCAACTTTCATCTTTTTGGAAGAAGAAAGATTGGGGGGTTTGTAGCACTCATTGTCATAGCAGAAAGCAGAAGTTCTTGTCACACAAAAAGCCTGGAACGTCTCCCATAACTGAAAGAACTTTTCCCCTCAGCATTTCTCCAGAGCACAACTAGGTAAGATTTATACTGAGAAACCTTTTTGAATGCTTTAACAGCAAACAGGTTAGTGCATTTTCCTTGCTAATGTTCCCTAATGCAACAAGCACACTGTTTTACATTCTGTTTAAAAAAATCCCTATAGAACAAGTCATTCAAGAAGCCACATAAATTATTTCTTGGCACTTCTCTGCACACAGACAGGAGAAGTTTCAGCCATTTGCAACAGCATGTTTTAGATTTGAATACCTGATGCCAAAGATGCTTTTTTTTTTTCTGAATTCATGAAATGCCTCAATATTACCATGACAGGAGTCATTCTTCTCTTGAAGCTGAAGGATTTGACATTTATCTCCTTTTGAGATGGTGACTCAAGCACTAATCCTGCATGCAAACAAACCTAAGATTTATCCATTGTAGCAGCAGGGTTCACTGGGCGCTGCCTTACAGTGTTCAGTGGCGAGTTTCTGTTGGACACCTCTTTACCCTCTGTTTCATCATCTGAGATATCTTCCTCATCTGCTTCTTGCTCTTCATCCAGCTTTTTCAGCAGCTGAGCTGACTCTGGAGCTAGCTTTCCTTAAGCAGAAAGAACACATGCGTACACAAATAAATACCATTACCATGTGAAATACATTTTTTTTAATATCACAGGTTAGCACAGAATTCTAATGAAAATCCAGGTAGCACTTTCCAGTATCAGTCACTTAAGCTGCTATCTTAGGCAGAATTGTTGCTAGCATGAAGTCACCCACAGGTCAAGTATTAACAGATTACAGACTACCTAGACAAGGCAATATAAAACTTCCTCCAGCTTTAAAAAAATGACTCTGGTTCCTACAAACCATAAACTAGTATTCAAATGTTCTTCCATGACTTAAAGATTACCTTGTGAAATTCCAGAGACCAACCCCAAACTGAATCACTATCCACAGAAACGCAAGTTCATTTTTAATCCTCACTTTGCCCCTAAAATTTTGGCAAACCCTCAGCTTAGCAACACTGAGAGCTCCACTCAAAACTTTCATCTCCCCGCACATATGGAATTTTGTATCTTGCAGGTACAAAAATGCTGTAAAAACATTTTTCTGTCTCCTAAAAACATTTGGTTTTTTTAAATAGTTTAGCTCTAGCTAAACACAAACTACAAACTCCCTATAAACCCTAAGGGCAAACAGCTGCAGGTAAAGCAAAGCATGAATCACAAGTGTAAACTTTTATACTAAATCTTATGTCCTGCAAAAGCAAGTTATATACCGCTATTTATTAAATAAGATTTACCAAACAGCTTCAGTGAATTAGAAGTATACAGTGCGCTTACTTGAATGAGGGTACTGTGGCGGTCTGTGCCTTTTGGATGGACAGATACAGTCTGCTAAGAACACCATCATCTGAAACCAAAGAAAAACAAGCTTAAACCTCCAAACGTTCTCCACATTAGAATCATAGAATCATTTAGGTTGGAAAAGACCCTTAAGATCATCAAGTCCAACCACTAACCTAACACTGCCAAGTCCACCACTAAACCATGTCCCTAAGCGCCACGTCTACATCTTTTAAATACCTCCAGGGATGGTGACGCAACCGCTTCCCTGGGCAGCCTGTTCCAGCGCGTGACAACCCAATCGG